>CM076582.1:721554348-722067714 GCA_034641835.2 Pinus albicaulis
CTTAGTTGTTCTACACCTGCCCGCTGCAGGAAACCATCTTCGTACATGGAGAGTAGATAAGTGTTTAAAAACGTCAAAATAATAGGAAATAAAGGTCCCAAAGACTTGGAACCAGAAACCAGAAACCGGAAAAAACCTGATGGCTTATGTGGAATTTTCTGGGGGAGGTGTCTCTTCCACGATGACACACCTATACTCCTCAGTGTCATCTGCATGCTTGTCATGGGTGTCATCAACTGCGTTCTTGGGGACATTGGTGGTGCGTGCGCTTCCTGGACCTCCATCGTTGCCCAATCAATCCTCACTGCTACTGTTGGATCTTTTTCTTCTGCTGCTGGAGGCAGGAGCACCCTGCACGATTGCGGACGGAGCACCCTGGACCGCCCCCTTACCATTAAGCTGCTGAGTCCTAGAGTCTGAGATAGAATTCTTATGCAATTTTCTAGGACGTGGGATTTAAGCACTGAGAGCTTCCTCTTTGAAGCTAATGGTGATAGTGGCCGTAATGCAAGGTCGGTCCATGGTGTAGGTATAATGGAACTGTGCAGAATGGGCGGGCAGCAAAGAGGCCACCGTCTCCAGGCAAGGAAATGACAGGGGAGAATTAGTGGAGGGAGGATTCAGTGGCGGGGAACGAGACCTTCTTGAAGCCTAGTCTCGGCCACGACCGCTGTGGGAGGCAAGGTAACGCCCAAATGAATTATCCAACGATGGGGATGAGGTATCAAAATGAGCAATAATTGGAGGTCTGGATGCTCTGCCTCGGCTGCTGCCTCTGCGGCATCGCATACAGTGGCGGCGGGGCATGGTGGAGCTAGGGTAGATACAATGGTGAGGTTGAGACCACAGAGGCGGAGGAGCAGCAGAGTGTGAGGCCAGAGGATCAGAGGGCCAAGGAGCCGAAGGCAGACGAGGCGCAGAGATGAAGTTCAGACTACAGTGAATGCTATGAGAGTAATGCAAGCAAGGGACAAATTCAATGTAGCAAAGGAGACTACAGCGCCTCCGTGTAGGCGTTCAGGAGCTTGGCTTCGAGACTCTAGGGAGACGAATGCAGCTCGACAGTAGAGGCAATGGAGGGAGACTGCGATGAAAATTCATTTTGAAGAGCAGGTGAGTGCATCGACAGGAGAGCAGAGTAAATGAGCGCCTGTGGGTGCAGTTAGGGCGATTAAATGCCTGCGGCTGGAGCCCATGGGTGGCCATGTGTCTGGGCCATGTGCCACCCCATGAGCTCGCCGTATGGCTATCCTTAGAAATCATCCGCATCCAGGAATGTTGTGTCTTTGTGCACCAGATTAGTGCATTCCTGTATGAGAGAGGGTTCATGGAGGATGGTAAGGGGACCAGAGTGTAAGGTTTGGTCACTGTCCACTCCCTTTTTCGCAAGCAGATCCACAACTTTTTTGCCTGATCGTTTAACATGTTTGAAGGAGATTGCCCGATTATGTTTCAGCCACTATTCTATAAGTTCCAATATCGCTGCCAGTCTCCAACTATTAGCCACCTTGGTGGCTGATGCTCCCATGAGGAGTTGAGTAGTTACATTGATGAGAATTTGAGAGTCTCCTTCTATTTCGATAGGAAAGTAATTATGATGTTGAGCAAGGAAAAGCCCTTGCCATAAGCCCTCTAGTTCAGCAGAATTGTGAGAATTTCATCCTATGGAACCAAAGAAGATCAGGAGGGGGTTTCCATTAGATTCCATGAAGATACCCCTGAATCCTGCATTGCCTGGGTTGCCTTTGGAAGCGCTGTCAAAATTCATCTTTATCAAACCAGCGGGAGGTGGATTCCAAATGCTGGGTGCGTCTAGATGATTAGGAGAAGAGATCTTGCTGGAGGGGCCTGAAGGTATCGAGAGATGCCAATTCTCCTAGATTAGCTTCTCCTGATCTTGAGTAGGAAAATTAGAGTCCTGCCAATGTTGGAGAGCCAAAGTTTCTTGGAGGTTGATGCAGAGATTGTTCCATATTGTGTCCAAGGGAGTACACTAATTCTTGAATATTCTCTTAATCCTTTCCTTCCATACTGTCCATAGAAGAAGGCCCGAAAGAAGAGTCCAGAGTGAGTTTAATAACTTGCTATTGTAAGGATTTGATGGCGAGTTGCAGATGGTGCTAACAATGTCCCTTGAAATTCTGCTGGATTTTCTGCATCTGAAGCTCATTTTTTCCCACAATTTGTTAGCTAAGAAGCAGCTGTCCATAAGGTGCTGAATGGTTTCATTGTGTGTTGAACAATTGGGGCACCTTGAGGGTCCAATGAATCCTTTTTTTACAATATTGTCCCAGGTGAGAATTATTTTATGACATAGGAGCCATAGGAAAGTGGAGACCTTGGGCCAGATGCTTGGTGTCCAAATTTGTGTAAATAGGGAGTCTTTTGGGTCTTGGGTGGGATTTATCAGCCAGTATGCTTCCTTAGTGGTGAATGTGCCTCGAAGAGTGTATCCCCATCTAAGAAGATATTTCTTTTCTGAGTGTGTATCTTTCTGCTGTTGAGTTCTATATCAATTTCCATATTTATGTCCCCTTGCCAATGTTGGAAGATTTGGGCTGCTGGTGCCGATTGCCGATATCCATAAATTAAGGAGGGTAACTAGTACTATTTGAATTTGTTGTCCAGATGATTGATCTGATCCATGTGTAGCTGAGGCTATAAAATAGTTGCTAATTTGGGCCTTTGTTGCCAAGAATCAGCCCAGAAATGTACTATACCACCATCTCTGACCTCCCAAAAGCTGTGCTCTTGAATTAGGGCTCAATGTTGTTTGGTCGCATTCCATATGAGGGAGCCTACGTCAGCCGTTGTCAGCCTGATAAGATCCTCTCATGGTCTATTGTTGGCATATTTTTCGTTCCAAAGATTGCCCATGACATGTGTGGCGCAGATAGCCATTTCCACCAGATCCGAGTGCCCATGACTGCATTGTTGTGATGCGGATCTCGGAGGCCTAGACCTCCATCCCTTTTTGACATACAAACTATTGTCCATTTGACTAGAGCCCATTTTTTACTTTTCCTAGCGGAGCCCTTGAGGAATTTGCATTGCAAGCCTTTGATCTTTTTGAGAACCCATTTTGGTGCTGCCAGAACTGAAAATAGATAAAGGGGCATAGATTGCAGAACAACTTTGATTATTATGAGATGACTAGCCATGTTGAGGGATCTATAGGTCTAGGAGGAAAGAAGTGCTTCCAGCTTCTCGAGGAGCATTTTCCAGGAGGAGTGTCTGATAGTAGAATCGATCAAAGGTGCTCCAAGGTATTTAGCCGGTAGAGGGCGATGGAGAAACCAAGAATTCTCGAAATGTTTCTTTGGGTTATGACGGGGGTATTGAAGAAAAAAATATGGGATTTTGCAGCATTGATAGAGGTACCAGAGGCCTCCGAAAAAGTGTCGAGCAAGGATTTGAAGGTAAGAGCTTCTTGGACCGATGGATGTCCGAATAACATATTCTCATCTACAAACTATTGGTGGGTGGTGGTCTGGGAACCATGGAAAGAGATGATGTGGAGCTTCTGAGTGTGAAGAGAATTTTGAATGAGACGACCTAACCCTTTAGCCATGAGGAAAAAAAGGAAGGGGGAGAGGGGGTCTCCTTGGCGAATGCCTCTGGAGGGGGAAAAGGGATGGGAAGGGATGCCATTGAAAAGGATGGAGAAGAAAGGGGAGGTAATGAGATTCATAACCCATCTAACACAAGTGGGACAGAAACAAAAAGCTGTGAGCATCTGCTTGATATAATTCCAACTTAACTTGTCAAAAGCTTTAGAGAGATCTATTTTTAGGAGCATACTTGCCTTCTTGGTGTGTTTCATGGAGTGAATGACTTCATGCGTGAGAATTATTCCATATAAAATATGTCGTCCTTCCACATATCCTGTTTGTTCAGGAAAAATAAGCAATGGAAGCAGAGTCTTGAGCCTGTTGGCAATTACTTTAGAAATCACCTTGTAGATGACATTGCAGAGAGCAATGGGCATAAATTTATCCGACGTGTTAGAGTGATCTTCTTTTGGAATGAGAGCTATAAAAGTAGCATTGAGGGACGAGATCATCCAATGCAAAGTCCTAGATTCCTCTACTAATTTCGAGACTTCCAATTTTATAAGATCCCAGAAATGATGGAAAAAGTTGGAAGTAAAGCCATCTGGTCCTGGAGCTTTGCCATCTTTGAATTGTGCCATAAATTGTTCTACTTCCTGAAGAGTGACTGGGCATAGGAGCATCTGATTATGTTCTTCTGTTATGATCTTGGGAATATGCTGAAGGATCTTACTTATGGCTGGCTATCTGCTTTCTTGGGTTTCATTAAGAACAATTTTGAAGTGATTGAGTAGCTCTCTCTCAATGTCCTCATGTTCTTCCAGTCTTTCTCCATGCTGATTCTGTATCTGTGTAATCTTATTATGCACCGCCTTTGGATGGTTGAGCGGTGAAAGAATTTAGTATTCATTTCCCCTTCTTTTAGCCATCTTATTTTGGATTTCTGCTTCCAGAGGATTTCCTCTTGCCTTCTTCTTTCTTCCACTTGAGTAGGAAGGCTTTGTTCCTGAGTAGCAAGTGACTCAGTTCTTCCTTCATTGATTATACGTTGCTGAAGTTAAAACATATTTTTTTCTAGAACCTTTTGCTGTTGGAAGATGTTCCAAAAAGTGGAGTGATTCCATTGCTTGATCCGTGTTTTGAGATTTTTTAGCTGTTGCTGGAATTGATACATTTTGGAGCCGACAAATGGTGTAAATATTTTCCAAGCATTTGTGACCATGCACTTAAAGTCAGGGCGAGTGAGCCAAAAAGCTTCAAATCTGAAGGGTCGTTTGGTAGAATCTCTAGTCGCAGCCGTTGTAAAATAATGGGCCAGCGATCAGAGCCAGAAAGAGGCAACATGGAGGGGTGAATGTCTTCTCCTAAGTGGATTTCATTATCCGATATGAGGAAGCGATCGAGCTTGGAGGAAATTTGTTGGGATCCTAAAAGTTTATTGTTCCATGTGTGCACGCCGTTCGAGAAAGGAAGGTCGATTAACCAGTTTCTTTGGATGAATTCCTTGAAGTGGTTACTTTCCATCTCTAACTTAGCTCGTCCTCCTTTATTTTCTTCTAGCTTGGTAATCATGTTGAATTCTCCTCCGATTATCTAGGGAGGATATGTTCTGTTGGAGTTTAGAATTTCCATGGTAGTTAGCAATGCCATTTTGTGCAGCGGGTCTTGAGGGAAGTAAAAATTGGACAGGTGACCATGAATGTTGGATCCGAGAAGATGGAAAGTGGCTTGTATGAGATTATGAGAAGCATGGAAATCGGTGAGTGAAATTGCCTGCGGATCCCATGCAATGGCAAGGCCTCCCGAGGCACCAGAGGCATCGACTGCAATTGAGTGAAAACCAGGCCAAGCTTTGGAGATGATAGAGCTGAGGGTGTTGCTATTACATTTAGTTTCTTGCACGAAAAATACATAAGGTCTCTTTTGCTGAATCATATTTTTAATCATTCTATGTTTCGTGGGGCTATTGAGCCCTCTTATATTCCATGAAGTGAGCTTCATTGAGAACTATTGGAAATCGACTGGTAAAACTTGGTCAACTTGGGATATCTTCTAGATTCCACCACCATTTCCCCAATGATGATGTTATTTGCAGACCTATTCTTCTTCCCCTTTTCTTGGTTTCTTTGAGTATTTTTTTTCCATCCCAAAGACTACCTGGTTGTATGCCAAGTGATCTTTGCTGTTGTGCACGAAATAAAGTCACCTCTAAGCTTTCTATCTATATTTCATGTATTTTGTCATATTATTTCTTTTTGCAGGCCTGCTCTAGGCTGAAGATATCCAAATATCCTAGGTCAATGCTCTCAGGTTCCTCTTCCATAAGACTAGGGTGACTTCCCTCTGGGACAGAGCCATCCGTGGGGAGTTTAGCTTATAATAAGTCATCTATATCCATACTATTGGGCTACCAGAGTACCAGATTTGAGTCCTTATTGAGACTGGGTGTAGAGCTAATATTTTCTTGAGGATATTTTGGGGGGATTTGGGATTTAAGAGGGCCACTAGAGGGTTCAGAGGTGGATGTCTTAGGTGATGTCTCAGGTTGTCACAAAAGTTCGCTATCTGGCTGTGTTTTCTTGGCAAGGATATCAAAGCTGTTACTGGTAGATGGAGCAGTGGAGGCGTGCTTAGGAGTTTTGGAAGTAGATGAGGGTTTATTATGATGTTTTTTGCGGTTGGAGACTTTTGTAAACCCCTCTACATTATATTTTTCCGTGGTGACATTGGTTTTTAGGGTGAGATTTAATGGACAGTCCCGAAAGAGATGTCTATGAGCATGGCATTTTATACATCTACAGGGTACATGTTCATAGTCTATGGGTTGTATCCATTCAAAGTCATCATGATATAGACTTACTGAATCCGTGAGGGCTTTGGCGAGATGCATGTAGACACAGATTCTTGAATATGAAGTGTATCTTCTAAGCTTTATTTCCTCAAAAACCTTTATAAACTCTCCTAAGCCATTGCCGATATCCTAACACGATTCTTCATCCTAGTACTCCACAGGCTGGGAGTACATCCTGATCCAGATAGGTGCCCAACTGAAGTCTTCTTTATCTGGGTTGAATCTTTCAACCCAGTCTCTGAGATAAAGGGCTACTAAGTTGAAGAAATAAGGGCCTCCATCTAAGATGCGGTTTTTGTCCTCAATGTAGTTAAAGATTACATTGAAAAAGCATTTTGGCCCTAATTTTAGAGTGACATGTCCTTTTGGCTTCCATTTGGAGGTGATCCATCCATGTAGTGCCTTCTCAGTAGGCCAGAATCTGACAAATTTGCCTATGAGTGCATGATATTTCATGTACTATATTTGTGCATTGATACGTTGGCTGGGCAGATCTATCTTTGGCAGCTCTGCCGCGATGGGGAGATAGGTAGTAGAGGTCGCCTTCGGCTGCTCCGTATTGCCTACAGGCTCGTGAGTCTTGTCATTTTGCGTTGCAGTGGAATAGTCCTAGTGCTTTGTAGATTCAGAGGAAGTATTCTATGCCACATTAGGAATAACTGTTTCTTTGGTGCCTAAGAGGGGAAGGATACTATCCCCCCCCGTTGGGAGGGTCATCGAGAGGAGTTAGGGGATGGACAATTATCTTTTCCTGTTGGGATTGAGGAGCCACTGATGTGGCAGACTGCGCTTAGACCAGTGCCATTGCAGGGTCTGTCAAAAACCCTAGGTATCCATTGGGAGAGCGCTCAATCCCTGGCCGATTAACCTTATGAATTTATTCGGTTTGAATTGTTATGTAAACCATAGTTCGAGTTATTGTTTATGGTGTGAGCACATATTTTACTTAAGCCAAAGCCTGAAATATATATGCCGGAGGTTTGGTATGTTGGCACGTATTCAAATGTTGCGCAAAATATATGTATAGGGGCAGAGGTTAGGGTAGAACCCATGACATCCCCCCAAACGTTACCATAAATTACCAACAGACCATGGGGTAGGGGTTTTAAAGCCTCCACACCAAAATGTATTTGAATTTCATTGCGTTATCTGACGACGGAACGGAGGGGGCCAACCCCCTCCCATACGACTTTCCACATGACTGCCGACCAATGCCCATAATAAACGCACTTAGTGCGCATTAAAACCATGCTTATGACACCGTTAAACCGAGATTAACATTAATTAACTATGCTTAATACTTGGCAGATTTTTAGCGAAATCCACCAATTTCGGTGGAACCACTAGTTTGTCGGACTTATTTGGAGTCTTCTCCATATTTGGAGGAGGATTGTAGTGAAAAATTGAATGAACCATATCTTGAGAAAGTTTCGACCAATTTGGGCTCAGGAAGATTTATTCCTAGCAGATTGGCATGCTCTAAATCCATTGGTACAGGTTTCAAAGGCAGAGGAGAAATTCTACAGGTGTTTTTGTCATTTTGAATAAAATAGAAGCCCAGGGCCACTAGGAAGGAAGGCCATGCCTAGATCAACTGAAGGCCAAATTGAGAGAATGAATAGTCATTTCTAATAGATTTTTACATTCTGGACTCATTGGAGTATGTTTCAAGAGAATTTGATGCATTTAAACATCAATTTTTTCACTATTGAGCTAATACATAGGCCCAAGCCATGGAAGCTAGACCGAGGAGATGTAGCCTAGGAGGGGTGAACACCTTCATAAAAACTCTGTTTTGACTGATCAATTGTGATGGTTTGCTGTTATTTATGTTCATGCTATTCAGAATTTCAATTTCATACTTTACGCTCTTGAATTCACTCATAAAACTCAGTTAAATTACCTGTTTGACACACATAAGCAACAAGGAAACCTATGTACAACAAGAATAAGATCAGAAAATAAATTATAAATCTGAAAATTAAATTAGCACAACAAAACTAACATTCATACTCAAATCATTTCAACTAGTTATCCCATATGATTTTGGGCATATCCTAGATCCAATTTTATATGCTTTCTGAAGTCAAAGATGACACTCTCCACACCTCAAGGGGGTGAGTGAATATTTTTAGTGGTAATCCAAAACCACCATATTGTTCAAAGTGCTTAGTGGTAAATTAAAACCAACACATTATTCTAATTCATTTGGTTAATGGTCATCCAAAACCACCACATTTTTCAAGTGAAGATGGTTAGTGATAAACCAAAACAATTGTATTTTTCGAACTCAAATTGGTTAGTGGTCATCCAAAACCACAAAATTGTTAAAGTGAATATGGTTAGTGGTCAACAAAAAAAACCACCAATATCAATGGAAGGTGGTTTTTGGTCAACCAAAAACCACCAAATTAAAAGAATATGGTTAGTGGTCAACCAAAAAAATCACCACATAAAAATACAAAGCTTTAAGTTGGATCCTTTCAACCATTAATCATTGAAGAAAAAAAGAATCCAAATCTCTAGCTTATATCCTTCCAACTATGAATTATTGAAGAATAAAGGAATCCAAAGCTAAAGCTTGGAGCCCTTCAACAAAATTCTCACTTTACACCTCACAAGGGGGAATAAAAGATATGAGGTCCAAGATTTGAAGTCCTATTAATCAATATAAATGCAATTAGCATTTGGGATTTCTAGCATAGTAATTGGTCCCCTCAACACGAAATCAATATTCATTTTAGTTATTCATTGGGAATGTTCATATATGGTAGTTGTTTAATTGCATATATTAGTATTTTTTGAGGAATATCTCCATTGAAGCTTAATACAATAGTTTCAAATTGAATATGCACAAGTTATTGGTGCAATTATTTAGACTTGTGATTTGGGGTGGGATGCTTGGGATTGGGGGGGATTCTGAATCCCTAGACAATCACAAGGTCCAAGACCACAATTTTTATGAGTTGTAAACCTTATCTTTGATGAGGTGTTGTTATGATCCATTGATAATTTGTCAATGAGATCTAGACCTAGTATGGTGAAAGTGATGCATTATAAATTCATATCATGATATCAATATAGTGTGTTGAAGATGGATTAAGCCCTTTCCACCATATTTTGTCTTTCTTATGCTCATCTTCCAACTCTTAACACAAATTCCTCCATTGAATGACACCACTAGATATTGCAAAGAAATTAGTTGCATCCAAGATTTTAGTTGGTGTGCTTTAAATTATGCATATTTTTCATACTGATATGGCAACTCAGACATGCATCAGTAGTCATGGAAATTGATTGCCTATCCTTATCGTGGACGATTTATATGTTGAAATTTTTATACAACTTGGATGTGCAAAAGGATCAAATTGAAATTAAAAGACTACTTTTCTTTGTGTGGTTAAAGGATACCATCACACCTACTTGCTAGCTTTAATAAGATCATGATGTTGTAGGCCACAATAGAATCCGATGCCAATATAATATCTTCTCTTTCACGTATCACGATGAACATGATCATGATTTATTGGAAACATCACAATTATTCATGCTTATGTTATATCATTGACCAAAAATGATACATGCATAGCTATAAATATCATTGTTTAGGTGGGAAATTTGGTTGGAACGCATAATTTCCTAGTTATGAATATGAAAGGAGATAATTTTAGAGTCCTTTTAGGGAAAACATAGATGGAAGATATGCACATTGATGTATGCATGGAAAATATTTTTTTTTAAATTGAAATAGGGTGACATGAAACTTGAAATTTCCATCAATGATATGAACCACATGTGGATTGAGGCTTTCACCCCTATATAGTTAAATTTTGAAGCATACTGCACCTAGATCATATAGGTCAATGCTAAAGTGGCTAATGAATTATGTTAGGTTTCCTCACCATTTTATCTGAATGATCAATTACTTGTGCAGATATGTGATGAGAGAGATCATGAGTACAAGGAAGAAATTGTTAATATGAAGAACAACTTGAAGAGGCAAGGAGAATAGAAGGAATGATGAATATTAAGCTAAAGGAGAAATATGTACAATGTGAAAGATTAGAGTATGAGATTATTTCAGCTAGAAGAGACTTAGATGAAAAGAAAAAGTTGTGTAAGCATCTAGAAGAGGAGGCTGTCTCCATGAAGAACTCAGAAAAGTGCAATAGATCAAAGGCAACCTTAAAGGATAATGAATCAGCCCTAAAAATACCTACAAAATAATAATTCAAAAACAACATTTGTAAAGAAGAAAACCAAAAGTAGCATCAACATCAAGAGCCAAAGAATGAGATGAAGAAATGGTCCTTTGTAAAAATGCCATTTGCTCCTAGAGATGAACTGAGCAAATTCGGAAGATCTCAAAGGAGATTCTTTACTCCTTTGAAATATATCAAGTGTTTTCTTGCTATAGACCTAGACATGTTGCAGAAAAATGTAAGAGAGAAAATAAAAACTAATCAACAGAAGATGAAGCAAACAAGAAGGTTCCCTCAAGCAAGAAAACAAACAAGACAATCACCCACCAGGTACACAAATCATTTCTATGGTTATTGTTATCCGTGCAATGGATTGAGACATAAAACAATTGAATGCAAATTGTATGTAAAGAATAATAGAAATTAATCAATAAGGAATACACTATTTACTCCATTTATTAATTATATAAGATGATATTTATGTAGAAACCTTGGCCACATAGACAAGATTTAGACATAAAACAATTGAATGCAAATTGTATGTAAATAATAATAGAAATTAATCAATAAGGAATACACTATTTACTCCATTTATTAATCATATAAGATGATATTTATGTAGAAACCTTGGCCACATAGACAAACACTGCAAGCTCCCACGAACCCTGTTAGCTCCCCGTAATTCGGCAGATTGGCGAGACCAAAAATGCGGAGAGGACACTTGAGCCACTTTGGGATTCTAGGATCTAGCCTTCCTGAATCTGGAGAGGGATATCTCTAATAAAGTGCAAAGATTGATTTGTCTTTAAAGTTTTTATGGGTATGATATTAGGCTAGTTATGAATACCGAGGGTTTTGTTTTGTTTTGGATGGTTGAGCATAATTATTAGTTGAGTGGAAAGTCCTAAAATGGAAAGAGTTTCAAAGGTGTGAAGTTGCAAGCAATCAGAACAAGCTTTGGCTAATTAGATAGATATAATGCTGGTTTTTAGTCCATTGGGCTATGGAGTCATAAAAGGGTTTTAATTGTGCAAAAATTCAAGAGTGGTCTAAGGGGAAAGTCATCTATATCACAAGATATTTTGAGATAAAATGATGGAATGGAACAATAAAAGTGTTGGAGGAGTGGAAACAGATAATAATTTCAACTAGGATTTATAGTCTGTCCAAACAAGAAAAAGCCCTTTAAGAAACTGTTTAAAACCAACCAAAGGGCAGGGCTCACCGTAAACCTCTTTGGAAAAGCTTGTATTGAAGATAACTCAAGAGACAAACAATCCAGTAATCCGCATAATTACTTTCAGAAAGGATGAAAACAAATAAGAGAAACAAAGTGAAACTTAAGATCAGATAAAATACTTTTAAATCTAGTCTGCTTTCAGCATACACTTAGGGAAATTTCCAGAATTTACCTTTGGAGAAAGAAGCTAGAAAATAGGGCACACCATCACTTTTCTAGTCTATCTTTACTAAGCAGATAATGAAAATAACATTCAAGAACAATGTTTAAGGAAAATAGTAGGACGAGGGAATGCCAACATTCCTAACTACTTGAACTGTATTGAATCATTCTTAAATAGACAATTTAGAGGAAAACATTGAGATAAAGCTTATCAGTCAGAGAAGGGTACTATAAACAGTAAATCCTAACTCTATGCTTGCTGTTCTTTATCAAATAATAATGGACAAATGGCATACATGAAAGGAAAAACCATAACAAAGAAAGAAGCACTTCACCTGTGATATAGACCAGGATACCAAGAAACAACTTGTATATTGATGTCAAACCAGTTACATCTTCAAGTCCAATGTTTCAGTTCAACAATCATCTTCACTTTTTAGCCTAACTTATCAGATAAAAAACAGAGCTTCAAGAGTCAGTGAACACTATTTACAAGTAGAAGTTTCGAGCACAAGTATATTTCAAAGTTTTGCAACCAACATTGTTTCATCTTCTATAGAAGTATTTATAGAAGAAATGAGGAGGTGGGATGGGATAAAATATCTCCCAGGTTCAATTAATATAGATAAATGCTTCTCGGCCTTTGAGGGGCTTGATGGAGAATGTTACAGATATTTCCTTTGTATTAATTGTTTTACATTAAGAATTAAGCTCAGTGGGATGATTTTGTTGACTTTTAGGTTCTGTGCCATCTTGTAATAACTCTGCTGATATTTTGCAATAAGTTCCTTTGGCTGAATTAACTGTTGGCTGTGATGAGGCAAACATCCTCTGTTCTGGTCATATCTCGACCCTCTGTTGAATGCTTTAAGGCTACAGGTGGCTTTGGTAGCTGAGAGGAATCAATTAGCCTCTGATGTGGCGGTGGAGGCATCCTCTGTCTGATAGATATTTTTGATTTTCTTTAAACACTGTCAATTTGATTTGATTCTGTGTGTTTAAACTTAATTCGGCCTAATTTTGTCTTTCCGTTCTTTAACAGTGTTTAATTAAGTGGATTAGGCTTTTGATCTTTTGATCTTAGCCGTAATCCATCCAAACTGTGTAAATCAGCTTCAATTCTTCATCTCTGGCTTGATTTGATCTTCAACACTGATACTCTTTGATTTATTTAATCTTTGCTATGTCTTGTTGATGTGCAGGTGTGACAAGGGCTTTATAGAGCTGTCAGCGTTCATGAGACACCGGAAAAAGTGGTGTTGCAACCCTGTGGAACAATCCTTTTGATAAACAAAAGCATGGAGGATCATCATCCATGACTTTTATTTTCTTTTAAAATTATTTGAAAAAACCTTAAAAAAACTGTATAAACCAATAAAAGTTAATAAATCCTGCATTTATTTGGGTAAGACTACTTTGGAGGTTTTTGGTTAGGAGCATGGCCATTGGATGACAGCATCCAACGAAAAAGATAACACGTTGAGGGTCAAAGGAGGCGATTGGAAGAATGGCGCAGAGGATTAAGTCCGAGCCGTAGATTTGTTTTGATTGACGGTCTAGATCAGTCAGGGAATTACAATGGAGAAGGGCCACTTTTCGTGAAAACAGAAGAAATACAAAGGAAATGAGGGAAAATTCCTTTGGCAGAGGTAAAATGCACAGGAAAGAAAATTGGGGTTTCTGGATGATCATGGGCCGTCGGATCAGATTGGACCCAGAGATCAACAACAGAGGTGGTGCACGATGAAACACAATGGAAAAAGGGAAAGCGGTTTCGGATGAGAAAACCACGGGTTTCGCGCGGCCAAAAGAGGGATAGGTAGTTTCACCTTTTCGAACACGATATGCATTCTCGCCTGACACGTGGCGTTTAAAAACTGCCCATATCGCGTGATTTTAGAAAATTATCGTCCGAGCATGAATCTACGCGATATGGAGCGTCAACCGTTAGATCAGGGGTCTTAGATCGGACGGTGGGCAGTGAGCGCGATATTGGATAGATGCGCGAGTGGAACGAGGTGGGGTAGAGCATGAGTGGTTTTAATCTGGGCTGTTGGATCAGAATATGAATGGCGGAAATCAAATATATAGGGAGGGAGGACCCATAGGAGTCAGACCTGTCGGGATTATTCTGAACCGTCAGATGAAAGTAGATCAACGGTTAGGATTGAAACTGGGGTTAAATGGAAAAATAAACGGGGCGGAGAAAGGGGTTAATATGGGCCGTTGATCTGCAGAGATCAATGGCTGAGATCTCCTCAAACAACCTTATAAAGCGGGGCTTCATGCTTTTAACAAAGGTCTAGGGGTGCAATCTGGGCCATCGGATCTTGACATGTGGATGGCCCAGATGTAATCGGAGCTTTTGTGATCGGCGGGGGCAAAGATAGAGGAGTGCCGATGCGATTAACTGTGGACCGTTGATCTGTGGATCAGATCGACGGTGGGAATTGAATCGGGAGGAAGTCATGGCGGGGGAAAAGGCTTTGCGATGGAGCGATAAGGGCCGTCGGATCTGGATCTGGTGGATAGTGATGCAGGAGCATTAGATTTGAAAATACTTTGTATTATATTTAAACTAGGGGGTCTTATGTTTTTGAGGAAATATTAATTTTATGGGATTTTTGAGTGATTAAATTATATTTTTAATTAATTATATGTGAGGATTTGTTAATGTTTCCAAACAATTGGAAAACATGAGAGAAATTAGACTTGAGATATTTAAGAATTAATTATGAAGCCTAAGTTAGATTTAGTTTCAAGATTTTAGGGATAAAATTATAGATTGTAGGGGTGTTGAGATATTTGAGGACTTTGTTGAGTGATTAAAGGGATGTGAACCAAAATTGGTTCAATTCAATTTGTATAAATTAATGTGCTTCAAAAGAAAAAATATAGAGTGATTTAGAGGAGAGGTTTGGACAACAAAGGTGTAAGCCTATGGGCTTTTGTAAAGGGCCATTGATTTGGAAAGCTGGCCATGAACCAAGGGGATTTTTGTATTTGATTTCATGTTTGTTTATGAAGGAATTTATTTGAACTATGTACATGATGAAGTTCTGTGTTATTGGATGAAATGGAAATCTGTGTGAAATAGAGGAATTGGATATAAAATTGCATACATATATTAGGAAAGATCGATTATCTGGAAAGGAATTAGAATGGAATTTAAATTTTGAATTAAGCATTTGGACACATCGATTTTGGTGTGGTGATGATTAGTTGAATGACTGATTAAATGATAATTCCGAGTAGAATTAATGGAAATGGGTATCAAAAGAAATATTGAATGCGAGCTATGGAAAGGTCGATGCATGGCACAGATTTAAAAGAGGTGCGCAATTCAAGCACTGGTGCTACCACGTGACTTGATTTCTTGTTGAGCAGAAAGGTATGAATCAGATTCATTTCTATACAGAATTAAATTTAAATGAATTGAAAGAACGGAACTTGTAGATCAAATGAAACCTTAAAGACGCAGTGAAATTGTGGGTGTAGAGGTTTTTGAGTTTAACGTTGAAGACTGTTGAAATATGGAATTGAACATACATTAAAATGAATCTCATCGATATTAACGAGGTTCGGTTTCCTGAGTCAGTTGAGTTTTGTATGGTTTGAAAAGCGCAAGTTCTACGTAGGAAGAGAGTTTTTCAAATCGATGCCTGAGTAGAGGTGGAGTTATACAATTGCTGAAATCGTGTGAAGGTTTCAAAGCTACTGAGCGATGGATTGAGGTGCAGAATTGTGAACAAATAGAAATTGCAATCATAGTACATCGCATACATAAAAGTTGATGGTAGCATAGAGATATTTCATAGTAATTGAACCAATGCAAAGGATGTAGCCGACCTTCAATGAAGAAATTGAATTGAAATTTGACTCTACGCTTAAGAATGAATGGTCAGTAGCTGTAAACTGTGAAGGATGGGTTTGAAGGAGCCAAGGCTAAACCAGGGGCACAGTTAAAGTCCACTGGAAAACTTTGGTAAAAGGCGATTGGGTGCAATTGAACGTTAAGGTTGAAAGAGTGAGGTCAAACACGCGTAAAAAAAGTGCAAAGAGCAGATTTTACATTAAAATGATTCTGTGTCGAAGATCGTTAAAGAAGAAGCACATTCAATCAAATACGCCTTCCTGGATCAAGATGGAGACAAAATCAAGTGAAATTGATATGTAAGTGGTTGGTTGTTTATATCATATTTATATATATTATTTAACGCTGTGGTTGGCATGCACTGTATACGCAAAATGAAGGTAATCAATTGGAAGTTTCATTGCCCAGAATTATAAATCGTAGAATGAGTAAGAAGCCGTGAAGCAACCAATGGCATTGCCGGAATGGAATCATGATTCCATACAAACACATCAAAGACAGAATTCGCATCAAACAAAGGTGGGTTCATGCATAAGAATGAATCGATGTCATCATAGAAACGTGAGGGTCTTCACACAGTTTGGCAATTTTAAAAAAGGAAAAGGCGCATGTATAATTGAATCAAGGTTTGTTTACTTTAAATACTTGGCATTTGGGTTAAAATTTGCGGTGTAATAATTACATGCCTTGGGATTTAATTAACCAAGTTCGACTTTTGAATTTGAGAAGTTTGCATAGTTTAAACATCATGAAAGGATTTTCATGGATGGAAGAAACCTTACATATGAAGGTTGAAGGTTTTTTATGAGAGTATGATTTGGGGTCTAGGTGCTATTGGAAGTGGGATTTAACCATAGATTTGAAGTTAAAAAGAGAGAGATTTTGCATGAAAGGATTGAGTTTTGGGGTGTGTTGAAGTATGGTTTTCATAAACCATAAAAAGTTGTGAACATATGTTACAAGCTTCCGCAAATGATAGTGTGTGAAATTGCCCAGACTTGGAGTTTTATTTGGGAAGTTATTGAGATGCATTTTTATATGCATAGTACTGGAGAGATTCTGGGTTTTGCAGGGTTTTCCTGCATCAGGTGGTATCAGAGCTGGAACAACTCTATGTGAAGATTCAAATTTTTCAGTTAAATTAATTACATGTGTTAAGATCAGATTTTGAAACTGGTGAAGATTGCAGCACAGGGATGCAGTGCAGTTGAAGAAGTGAAGCAAGATTATACAAAATCTTGAAGGTGAGCTGACAGGTATTATTGAACTCTGGTTTGAAGGTTATTTTGTAGGCATATTGAAGAAATCTCAGCAGGAAAAGCAGATCACAGCTTAGAGAGCAGTGATAAAGGAGTCCGACAGGGATTCTAAGAGAGAGTGGCAGCACTTGAAGATTCAACAGAGGTTGAATAAAGTTTCATATGAGTGAATCCTGAAGGAGCAGTGGAGAAATGCTCAAAAGGTTCCAGCAGAGGACCGGTGATTACCAAAAACCAGATCCAGAGGAAGGGATTGGTGAGGTAAGTGGCAGCAGGAGAGTTTGCTGTTGTAGAGGCTTGGTGCAACTCATGGGTGAGAAACTCATGGCGAAGAAGATGACTACTGAAAGTCATAAAGGAGAAAACGGAGGTTCAGAGAGGCCACAATAGGAAGAGGGAGAAAGATGCCAAGGCAAATAGAATATGGAAGCAATTGACTAATGAAGAGTATGAGAAAGAGAAAGCTGAGATAGCAGTTCATCTTGAGCTATTGATGGAATTGTTACAGGAAAATATGAAAGACCAGAGACATGGTTGGACCATGAGGAAGAAAGTGAAATGGAAGAGACTACAAGTAAAGAGGGATCAATAGGTAAGCATGCAGTTAACAGAAGAGCTGAGGGAGCTCGAGCAAATGATGAGTATACAGTTCAGACATGAAGAACTCAGAGTACCTGAGTTGAAAGTTGAGGTTTCCATTGATGAAACAGAAGAGGAGATCATTGATGAGTTTATGAACTATTGGGAAAATCCAGATCAGCTGGATAATGTAAAACTGTGTATTTTTATAGCTGACAATTGTGATGTGATTACAGGGTTTACTGAGGAGGATGCACAATCTTGTGAAGCTGTCACAAGTATGGAAAAGAATCTTTCAGGAGATAAATACTCTGAAGAAGAAAGCAGTGATGCTTTTGTACTTGAAGCTATTACAGCACAGGAAGAAATTCTTGTGGATGCAGAAGAAGTGGATCATTCTGAAGCACTGATTAGTGAAGCAACAGTTGAGACTGTTGAAACTTGTAGTTTTCAAACTGACAAGTTGTGTAAGAATGCAGGGACTGTAAATGATGGTGAAATGCTTCAGCAATGCCACAGAGAAATTTCATTGTTGGAATACTTGTTGGTAAATTCAGAGTATGACAGGGAGATTGCAGCAGAAGAAAGAGTTCATTATGGTGAACAAGAGAAGAAAGACATCATGGAGACAGATGGTGTGAGAGAAAGACTAGTTGTTAGTCATGATAATTCTCCAGAGAATTCTTTGGAAAGTTTGGATCAACATACTGATGTGCTGATAGAGGAGGAAGAAAATTCAGGACAACATACTAAAATGTTGGCAAAGGAGGGAAAGGCACTGATGCCTTATGATTTTTATTTTAACAAGTGTTTTGTGAATGCAGGTATTGTTGCAGGTGCTGAAGAACATTTGACTCAGTTGAGCATTCAAATGAAGGAAGAAGAAAATTCTGTGGAAATTTCAAATCCATGGGATGAGGACGTTATGTTGCTGGAAATGATGCTGAATAGTCAAAATTCAGTGTAGGAAGAATCTCAATTTCAGAATTGGGAATTGCAGATGCAGAGTGATGAAGATAAAAGAAGAGAGTACACAATGTACCAGTCCAGTAAGTTGCTGATAGGAGAAGGTAGAGAAGAAGTTTTCCGTTGTAGAAGACGAGAGGGTATGGATGATTGGGTGGTAGTAAAAAATGAGCAAGTAAGAACTGAGCAAGCCAGAGCTCAGCAGGTAGCAAGAAATCAGTAGTTTGAAGATTGATTGGACAGAGAAATTGAATTAATCAGAAGAATCATGTTGAAAGTGTCTCAGAGAAAGACATCAGCAAGGAAGAGAAGCAGTAGCAGCAGCAAAATGAAGACAAGGACAGATTGTGAAAGTGCAGCGAGTGGAGCAAGACAACATAAGATATGGAGACCTGGAGAAAAGCAGCAAAGAGCAGATATAGACGATGAGTTACAGAAAAAAGTGTGGGATCCAGGAGAACAAATATTTAAAACGCATGATCAGAAGATCATAATTATTTTTTAACCTTGGGAGTCTGATGCAGGAGCATTAGATTCGAAAATACTTTGTATTTTATTTAAACTAGGGGGTCTTATGTTTTTGAGGAAATATTAATTTTATGAGATTTTTGAGTGATTAAATTATATTTTTAATTAATTATATGTGAGGATTTGTTAATGTTTCCAAATAATTGGAAAACATGAGAGAAATTAGACTTGAGATATTTAAGAATTAATTATGAAGCCTAAGTTAGATTTAGTTTCAAGATTTTAGGGATAAAATTCTAGATTGTAGGGGTGTTGAGATATTTGAGGACTTTGTTGAATGATTAAAGGGATGTGAACCAAAATTGTTCAATTCAATTTGTATAAATTAATGTGCTTCAAAAGAAAAAATATAGAGTGATTTAGAGGAGAGGTTTGGACAACAAAGGTGTAAGCCTACGGGCTTTTGTAAAGGGCCATTGATTTGGAAATCTGGCCATGAACCAAGGGGATTTTTGTATTTGATTTCATGTTTGTTTATGAAGGAATTTATTTGAACTATGTACATGATGAAGTTCTATGTTATTGGATGAAATGGAAATCTGTGTGAAATAGAGGAATTGGATATAAAATTGCATACATATATTAGGAAGGATCGATTATCTAGAAAGGAATTAGAATGGAATTTAAATTTTGAATTAAGAATTTGGACACATCGATTTTGGTGTGGTGGTGATTAGTTGAATGACTGATTAAATGATAATTTAGTGTAGAATTAATGGAAATGGGTATCAAAAGAAATATTGAACGCGAGCTATGGAAAGGTCTATGCATGGCGCATATTTAAAAGAGGTGCGCAATTCAAGCACTGGTGCTACCACGTGACTTGATTGCTTGTTGAGCAGAAAGGTATGAATCAGATTCATTTCTATACAGAATTAAATTTAAATGAATTGAAAGAACAGAACTTGTAGATCAAATGAAACCTTAAAGACGCAGTGAAATTGTGGGCGCAGAGGTTTTTGAGTTTAATGTTGAAGACTGTTGAAATATTGAATTGAAGTTTGAACATACATTAAAATGAATCTCATCGATATTAACGAGGTTCGATTTCCTAAGTCAGTTGAGTTGTGCATGGTTTGAAAAGCGCAAGTTCTACGTAGGAAGAGAGTTTTTAAAATCGATGCCTGAGTAGAGGTGGAGTTATACAATTGCTGAAATCGTGTGAAGGTTTCAAAGCTACTGAGCGATGGATTGAGGCGCAGAATTGTGAACAAATAGAAATTGCAATCATAGTACATCGCATACATAAAAGCTGATGGTAGCATAGAGATATTGCATAGTAATTGAACCAATGCAAAGGATGAAGCTGACCTTCGATGAAGAAATCGAATTGAAATTCGACTCTACGCTTAAGAATGAATGGTCAGTAGCTGTAAACTGTGAAGGATGGGTTTGAAGAAGCCAAGGCTAAACCAGGGGCGTAGTTAAAGTCTAGTGGAAAACTTCGGTAAAAGGCGGTTGGGTGCAATTGAACATTAAGGTTGAAAGCGTGAGGTCAAACACGCGCAAACAGAGTGCAAAGAGCAG
Organism: Pinus albicaulis; assembly: GCA_034641835.2. Taxonomy (NCBI): domain Eukaryota; kingdom Viridiplantae; phylum Streptophyta; class Pinopsida; order Pinales; family Pinaceae; genus Pinus; species Pinus albicaulis. The sequence goes on from CM076582.1 coordinate 721,575,088, forward strand.
ATTTTACATTAAAATGATTCTGTGTCGAAGATCGTTGAAGAAGAAGCACATTCAATCAAATACGCCTTCCTAGATCAAGATGGAGACAAAATCAAGTGAAATCGATATGTAAGTGGTTGGTTGTTTATATCATATATATATATATATATATTATTTAACGCTGTGGTTGGCATGCACTGTAGACGCAGAATGAAGGTAATCGATTGGAAGTTTGATTGCCCAGAATTATAAATCGTAGAATGAGTAAGAAGCCGTGAAGCAACCAGTGGCATTGCCGGAATGGAATCATGATTCCATAAAAACACATCAAAGATGGAATTCGCATCAAACAAAGGTGGGTTCATGCATAAGAATGAATCGATGTCATCATAGAAACGTGAGGGTCTTCACACAGTTTGGCAAGTTTAAAAAAGGTAAAGGTGCATGTATAATTGAATCAAGGTTTGTTTACTTTAAATACTTGGCATTTGGGTTAAAAGTTGCGGTGTAATAATTACATGCCTTGGGATTTAATTAACCAAGTTCAACTTTTGAATTTGAGAAGTTTGCATAGTTTAAACATCATGAAAGGATTTTCATGGATGGAAGAAACCTTATATATGAAGGTTGAAGGTTTTTTATGAGAGTATGATTTGGGGTCTAGGTGCTATTGGAAGTGGGATTTAACCATAGATTTGAAGTTAAAAAGAGAGAGCTTTTGCATGAAAGGATTGAGTTTTGGGGTGTGTTGAAGTATGGTTTTCATAAACCATAAAAAGTTGTGAACAGATGTTACAAGCTTCTGCAAATGATAGTGTGTGAAATTGCCCAGACTTGGAGTTTTATTTAGGCAGTTATTGAGATGCATTTTTATATGCATAGTACTGGAGAGATTCTGGGTTTTGCAGCGTTTTCCTGCATCAGATAGATCCAACGACTGATATTACATCGGGAGGCTGCCAATCGGGAGTTGTGAATAAAATATTAAGTGCGCCCAATGAAATCCCCCGATGTGATATTGCGCGGTCCGTTTGACTGGCCCAAGATCAAAGGTGGAGAAAGGGTTCAACCAATGAACGGCGGGCCACGTTATAATATGAAAAAAGATGAATGTTAATAAATACAAAAGGTTTATCGGTTTCGGGCGGGTTATATATATGAGCTTAGGCACCCGATTGCGGGGTCATAGGATATATGAGAATGATAAAAGGACCGGGATTCAAACATATAAAGGGCCAATTGCATCGAAAAAATGGTGCGGGCCTTTTCAATCTACCCATTTAGAAAAACTTCGATGCGAGAGTTTATTCATCGTTGATCGGGTTTTTAGATCAACGGTCTTTATCATATAATAACAAGAACCAGTGGGTTTAGACCAAAACTTAGGAAAATGGATTTTATGAATATACAAAGGAAAAATATGATCGGACAGGGTTTATTCATAAGTTTAAGCGCCCGATTGCGGGGCTTTGGTTTTGTGGAGTGGCAAAGGGATCAGGGGTTATGTATAAAGGGGCCAATCGGCATCGGGATTTTAACATGATAAAAAGGCTTGCGTGCATCAATTGTTTCCGATGCGATGAGTGCCCGATTGGGTTAGCGCCTGGTTCTAGGGCATGGGCATGTGGTGGGGAAGTGGTTTAGGACTTGGCCCAAAGGGGCTTAGGTCCATTGTCAAAAATGCTCATTTTTTATGAAACTTTCAAAGTTTTTTGATGGATTTGGGGGTTTTGGTAAGGTTCAAAAGTGAGTTTTTAACCTTATAAAGGGGTCTTTATGAAGAGAAGAAGGGAATTCATGAAAAATAGAGAAATTTTATGAGGAAGCAAGGGGGTAAAATGGAGGTTAATTTGAAGTGAAAGGAGGGGAAAAATGAGATTTATGCAACAGTCTTTTCTTTATGAAAATAGCAGATTTTCAGCATTTTGAAAGGGAAACAGCAGTGAAGGTTAAACAGAGGGCATGATGTCTTCATAAGTCTTCAAGAGATAACATTTTTTGCAATAAAAATTGTTTCTTGAAGGCTCAAAAAATGATTTAGCCACCATTTGATATGAAAATTTTTATAGGTGGCTAACAGTGGCTCCACATGGGGATGGTGTCTTCTTGAAGGCATCAAGAACTTCAGACTTGCATTCTCTGGGGGGATGATTAGTGCCTCATCCATTGGGCTGCAACTTTTCTTTCCTTGGATGATCTTCTTTTGCTCTAAAAATATTAGCAGCTATGAAAAAACAATGGAACTTCATCAACACAAGCTTTCTACCTACCCAATCCTACTGATCTAACATTTTTTCTTCTTTAGAGTGCACTTGGATTGGAAAACTCTCTTACAACATTTTATTCTTTTGAAAGTAAGAAAATAATCTAATTCTACTTCTTATTTATTCACGAACTCAGATTAAACAGTTGAGTTCATATGCTTCTCTACCTAATCTACTATTTGTTAGGATAAAACAGTCTAACATGTTTTATTCTCTAATTTCTAAGATAGAAATTTAAAAGCATATAAGTCAGGATTGAACAGTCCGACTTGTTGCTGATCTATGGAATAATAAAAAAGCTGCACATAGATGTTATTTTGCAGAAAATTAAATCAAAATGGAAGGCTTAAGATCTGAAAGTTCTCAGCACGACCTTCTCTTTTCTTCAGCTCTGTTTTTGAGTTAATTCGAGCTGTTTTTCCTTGTTATCTGGTTCAGATTTTAAGCTGATTAGAACCAGTTTACCTCTGTTTTTGACTCAAGAATAAAACAAATGGGAGTCATTCTTCTTTTGGACACTGAGGTTCAGTTTTTGAGCTTGTTTGAACCTTTAATTTCTATCATAATCTTCCTAATTGATAAGCCAAGATTAAGCTGTTTGGCAAATCAAATTCACTAACCTATCAGTAGTAAATTTAAAAATAATTAGTCATGATTAGGTTGTATGACTAATCTTGAAGTGTGTTTTTCAGGAGTGGCATTTAAGCTTGCACACTTTCAGACTTTGTTTCTCTTTTTGTTGGTATGGGGCTATACCTTTATTGTTTTTACAATCTGCCCTCTTTTCTTTCTTACATTGTTTTTGTATTTTCAATTTTTCTAACTTTGAATGCAATGATGGGTGAAATATTTATAATGAGAAAAAAGATAAAAAAGGCTTCAAAACATGATAGGATCAAGAGAAGTAATGTTTGAACATCTTGCCATTGATAGGACCCTTAAACAGTTCAGCTCCATTTGACTCCTGCAAGAAAAAGACATTATTACCAGCAAAAGAATGAATGAGATAAGGGCCAAGCCATAAGTTGTCAAATTTCCCATGCTTGCCCTTGTCTTCTCTTCTTGAATCCCATCTTAACACTTTGTCCCCAACATTGAAATTGCTGGCCTTTTTTCTTCTATCAAAAATCTTTTTGATGCTCTCTTGCTTTTGTAATGCTTTGTTGTAAACCCCCTCTCTGGTTTGCTGAAGATGAATGGCCTGATTTATTCATCTGATCATGTCATTGTCTTCAGACTGCACCTCTTGAATCAACTTCATAACTGGTACACCAAGGCTGGTTAGAAAAATTGCATCAGTACTATACAAAAGCTGGTAGGGTGACATTCCAATAAATTTCTTAAGTGTTAATCTGTCAGCCCAAAGTGCATGTACTAGCTTAGTGTGCCAAGACTTCTTGTTGTCCTCCAACAGCTTCTTGATTATGTTCACCAAACTCTTGTTTGAGGATTTTGCTAGCCCATTACCTTGAGGGTAATAAGCAGTAGAATTACCCAATGTAATGTGATATTTGTGACATAACTCAACCATCTTCTTTGATCCAAATGCAGTTGCATTATCAGTAATGATCTTCCTAGGACAGCCAAATCTAGAGAGGATATGAGTCTCAACGAATTTTATGATGACTAAGTCATTGGCTTGCCTAGAAGGGATGGCTTCTATCCATTTGGTGAAGTAGTCTGTGGCAGTGAGAATCCATCTATATTAGGCAGATGAGGGTGGATGGATTTATCCTATGAAGTCAAGTCCCCACTATTGAAAGGGAGCTTCAACAGTGATTGGATGCAGAGGTAAGGGTAGCAACTTTCTTTTGCCTTCAAACAGTTGGCATTTATGACAAGCAATTATCATCTTGTGTACATCAAGAAAAAGAGTGGGTCAATAGTAACCAGCCCTTAGGATTTTTTTGGCTGTTGTCTTCCAGTAGAGGTGGCCTCCACATTCTCCTTCATGGAACTCGTGTTTAACCTTCTCTGCATCATACTCGGGAAAACATTTAAGCAGTATCCCACTTGCATTTTTCCAATAAAGACATTTATCTATAATGCAATAGTTTACAGCTTTTAACTTTAAAAACCTTGCCTTTGTTTTTGATAAACCAGGAGGTGTATTCAAATTAAGCAAAACATATAGAATATTAGCATACCAAGAGGAATTCATAAAATGATCTTCAACAATGGGAGTTGAGAAATCTTCTTGTTCATCTAAAGCATTAATCATATTAATATCAAGAACTTCAAAATTTGATTCAACCATTAATATAGCTATACCTTGGCCTTTGATGAGCATAGTGGGATTGATCTCTAAATCATATTCAAGAATAACAGCTATCCACTTACCTCTCTTACCATCTAGGTCCTGTGTTAGAATGTCTTTCACAACTGAATTTGGGACAAAGGCAATCATGTGTGAGTGAAGGATGTATACTCTGAAGTCTTTTAAAGCTTTAACCAAAGCAAAAGCTTGATTTTCCATAATGTTATACTTCAAAGGAGCATCTCTCAATGCCTTGCTAAAGAATGCAATAGGTTGCTCTTGTCCCTGTGGATTTTTCTGTAAAAGGACAACAACTATTGTATGTTCTGATGAAAATGAAAAAATATAAAAATATTTTGAAAAATCAGGACTTATTAGGACTGGTGTTTTGGTTAACGCTTGTTTCACCAGCTCAAAGGACTTCTTTGCTTCCAAGGTCCATTTAACCCCTTGCTCCTTTTTCAGCATATTTGTTATATTCCTAAGGAGCTCAGCCAAGTTGGGTATGAACCTTCTCAAGAAATTAATCTTTCCAATGAAAGATTGGAGTTCCTTGATGTTTCGAGGATGAGATATTTGCAATATGGCCTCAATCCTCTTTGGATCTATCTTTATAACCTCTTCTGAAATAATGTGCCCAAGAAGTTTACCTTCTTGGAGCCCAAATAGTGTTTTCTTAGGGTTTAAAGATATCCCAAACTTTCTGCATTTCTTGAAAACTTTTCTCAAATGTTCTAAGTGCTCTTCATCTGTCTTTGAAAAAATAGTGACATCATCGAGGTAAATAATGATGAAGTAGCCTAATTCTTCCGAGAATGCTATGTCCATGGCTCTCTGAAAAGTTGCACCAGCATTCATTAGACCAAAGGGCATTTTCACATACATGAAAATGCCCCAAGGTGTAGTAAACGCTGTCTTTAATTGATCATCAGGATGAACTAGAATCTGATTGTATCTTGATCAGTAGCCATCAAGCAAAGAAATTCTTTTTGAACCAACTACCCTTTGCAAAATAAGGTCCATCTTGGGCAAAGGGTAGTTGTCCTTCAATGAAGCTTTGTTTAAGTCTCTAAAGTCTATACAAAGCCTAATCTCTCCTATTTTCTTCCTAAATAACACCAGATTAGATACCCACTAAGAATATCTAATAGGGACAATAATACCAGCTTCATACATTTTCTTGATTTCCTTCTCAACCAAAGGTAACTGAACAGGGTTGATTCTGCCCAACTTTTGTTTAAATGGCTTTTGGTTCTCCTTGAGAGAGATTTTGTGCTAAATTATTTCAGTGTCATAGGATTTCAAATCCTCATAACACCACGCAAAAACATCAGAAAATTCTTTAAACAACTCTATGTATTTGAGTTTAATATGAGTTGGTAAAGTTTTAGACAGTTTGATCATCATTGGTTTCAGTTCACTGCCTATATTTCACTCCTCAACTTCAGTTTCTACAGGCTCTAGTTTATGTTTCTTGGCCACATCGTTGAAATCAAACAACTCTTCTAAAGGGGATATACCCTTTGGAAAACTTTGATTTTCAGATTGCAGGGTTTCTAAATCCTCTGTTTCTAACTCTGCAATCATCTCTGCTTTGTTTTCAAGTTTGCTAGACAAAATATTTACATCAGCAAGCTTAGGAGACTTTTCTTCTTCATTAAGAAAAATTTCTTCACTAGGGCAGTCTGTTTCATAATTTGAATCCGAACTGGGTAGTTCAAATTCATTTCTGAACTGTATGAAGTCTTCTATTTGTTTGTCTCCATCAAACACTTGCCAATATTTATCGTTATCAGGGACAACTGGTTTGAATTTAATCTGAGTTGTACACTCTTTGGTTTCATATGGCGTTAAACATGTTCTAGCAGCAAAGGCCAAACTGTGAGCCATGCTATTTTTTCTTCTCGGGACAAAAATCAATTGGGATTCTTAAAAAGTTTTTAATAAATCCATGACATTGTTTTGATAGGCTCTAAGTCTGGGGTGATTAGCGTTGTATTCCCCGTTGACCTGCCTAATGATTAATTCTGAATCCCCATGCACTTTAATTCTCTTGGATCCTAATTTCTTCAACAGATATAAGCCTAAAAGAAGGGATTCATACTCCGCTATGTTATTCGAACACTGAAAGTTTAGTCTACAGGATAGGCTGTCTGTGTGGTTTTTTTCAGTGTTGCGTATCCAAAACCCTGCACCAACATTTCTCCTAGCGCAGGACCCGTCAAAGTACATACTCCACAGAGGACTAGTTTCAGGTTCATCTGTTTGGTTACTATCCTCTTTAACTAACGTGCCTTCAGATTGTTCTTGAACATCAACACTTAGTTGAATTCGTTTTAAATCCTTAGGTTTTTCACTGCGTTGAGGGTTACTTTCTTGAATATCAAGGTTTAAAAGTGATGGATGGACGATTTGTAGCTCAAGACCTGTGTTTGGTTTGTTGTAGTCTCCAGATTCAACAAACTATTTTAATAGTTCGGTGTTGTCTACCTCCTCCTCCCTATCGGCCATTAATTTAGTTAAAGTGACTTGTTCACTGAATGTTTCATCGTTAAACAGGATAAATGAATCGAGGCCTGTATTTACAGAATACAGAGGAGAGTTTTATGGTCTGTCTTGGCTAGTAACCATGTACTGCATATGTGACTTCCTGTAAAGTCTTCTTGTCTGATTGAAAACAGGGATGGTAGGATAGGTCATGTCCATCTGCATAGTCCCTTGTAACTTAATTCCCCAAGATCTAGATAATAGCATTCCATACTTTGGGGGCACATCAGCCACAACAATATCCATGACTAAACATTTGGCTGGAATTTGTGCTAAGTTAACGCAGAGGTCTTTTTATTAATCCTAAACATTTTACTCTGCTCGAGTTGAAGGAGTAAAGGTCTTTATAAGGTCTGGTGATTTTTAGACCCAGACTCTCCATTACAGCTTTTGGCATTAAATTGTGAGAGGCCCCTGAATCGTGCATAGCGTTGTGCAAAATCTTGTCATGAACATTTAAACTAACGTAAAAGGGAGGAACATGTCCCTCTTGATATCTACCTTCAATATTAGGACCAAATATGAGCTCTGGCTGGTCATCGTTAAGATTGACAGTGTCATTATTCTCCTCTATGTTTAAAGCCTTCAAAATTTGGGTTCTATATACATTTTGGGCAACTAGTTCAGAGAGGGGAACAGAGATTTTGATTTTGGAAATTTCCTGCTCCAAACTAAAAGGCATTTGATTCTTTAAAGCGCTTGTTTCAGCCCTGTTAACTGCCACTTTACCAATAAAGTCAGTTTGCTGATTTGTTCTATTTACATTTGACAAAATTGTTTTAACAGGAGTACTCGCTGATGTGCTAACATTGCTGAGGTCTGCACTCTGTTTTTCATTGTTTTGAGTGCCTTTCTCTTTACTTTTATCAAAATTTACAGCCACTATTTTGTTTTTCTGCTTTACGATTTTGGGTTTATTTACAGTGCTGATTTGTGTATATTTGTCAGAGGTTTTGTTGTTGGGAGTTTGTTGATTGCTTTTAATTCGGAGGTCATACTCTCTTTGAGACTCTATGATGAAATTCTCCATGTCTTGATAATAGCTTTCATCTTCATCTCTTTTGTCATCATAAGGTCTGTATAGACCTTGTTTTCTATCATAATGAACCTCAAAGTCATCATTATATACTCCCAACATATTGATATCATCCTCTTTTTTTTGCTCTATTGTGTCTTCAGCCTCACCTACATAATTTTGATGAAAGGGAGGAGTGATCTGTTGATCATATTCCCTTGGTCTATTTTGAGGCTGGTTTCTCCTAAAATTCTAATTTTGGTTCTGGTTTCTATTTTGAGGAGTTGTTTGGTTTTGGCTTTCTTATGCTCTCTCAAGTATGCTCATTTTCTTCATCATCTCCTCCATCATTCTCTCCATCTTTTAGCTAGAAGTAGAAGGTGTAGATTCCTCTTTAAAGGAAACTTTCTTCTCATTTCTCATTCTTGCTCTTTTCTCCATTAAGTTGACTTCCACAACAAGAACCCCTTTTTGCATATATTCAAGAGTTAAAGGGTCTCTCTCTCTCAGCTGATAGGCCATTTCAGGGTCAAACCCTTCAGGAAACTTGTTTAATGCTGAGCCTTGTGGAGGTTTTAGATCTGGAAGAAGTGCATTATACACACTGTTAAATCTAGTGCAATAAGCTTGTACACTTTCCCCAACATTTCTGTGCAGATTCTTGTAATCAAAGAGTATTTGAAGAGGGTTTTTCCTTACTTCCCATTTATTTAAGAATGTATGATGGAAGGCTTGGAGATCATTGATACTGTGGGGGGCTAAGCCTTTGAACCATTTTCTTACTTCTCCCCCTAAAATATGAGCAAATAGTCTAAGTTTGACAGATTCATCATCAATTTCATTTCTTTCAAAGTAGTCATTCATCTTATCCACATGTTGTGATGCAGTAGTAGCATTACTAGCATCATACAATGTTATTTTGGACTGATATTCCTGTGGAAGATTGACTAAGGGTAGAAGAAGGAACAAGGGAGCATACCATGCTACCATGATATGTGGTGGAGGTGGATTAACAAGAGGGAAAGTGAGTTGGAGTGGAGTGGTTTGGATAGTGGATGTTTGGTGAACAGATGTGGACGGAACAACAGTAGATTGTTGAGCTGATCTTGGATGAGAGACACCTAAGTTGTAAAGGAAATGTAAATTAGGTGGTGTTGTTTCTCTACTACCAGGATGTTCACTTGTTTCCGGGGATGAAAGTGAAGACTCAAAATCTAGCTGATCTAAATCATCAAGAGACCTAGTTCTAATTGGATTTCTCAAGTCTACTTGTGATTGTTGTAGCACTGCAAGATTTTCAGGAACTGAATTAGCTCTCAAGGGTGATATGAAAATAGTTGAAAATTTAATCTTAGGAGACTTCCTAAGGATACTTTCCAGGTTATCAACTATCTCAGGTGGGTTTGGGTTAGGGTAGACTATAGTATGAATCTTTTTAGGAGCCACTATGTTGTGTTTTTTTAGACCCAAATAAACAAGAAAAGTTTAACCAGATATGACAATCCTTTAAGGGGTTAACTGATCTGTTTTAAACAAGAAAACTTTAATCCTAAAGTCCTCAAATTGAGTTTAAATGATGTTATGATGATAATGGTTCTTCCCAGTGGAGCCTTAAGATTTGTTTTAGGATTGTGGAGTCGCCAAGTGGAAGTTGTTAGCTCTTTTGGAGGTAAAAGGTTTCATGGTCCACCACAATGTTTATTGAATACCAATCTGAAATATTTTGGGTTTTTTCTGAGTTATTTTTTAGTCCTATTGGTTCTTAAGAATGCCCTAAATCTATTTCAAAACTTAGCTACGGTTATGAGACAAAGACAGTCTACTCTTATGGCTAAGCCAACTGATCCTTCAAGGTTTGATAAGGTATTATGAGAATCCTAATATTTCCTTATTTTGTCACTAATTCAAACAAGTTTTATCATGATTAACATTTGATTGGTAGTGCTTGAAGAGGGCTGCTTTTACTCACTGAACACTAAGTGTTTGGCCAGAAATGTTATGCCTGGTGGGCTAACTGTATAATATAGCAAATGTTCTTGAAACAGGGGTTTTAGTTTATCCAATGATTACTTTAAAATGAAAATGACTTAGAAGTCCCCAGCGGAGTCGCCAGAAATTTTAGCTCCCCGTAATTCGGCAGATTGGCGAGACCGAAAATGCAGAGAGGACACTTGAACCACTTTAGGATTAGAGGATCTAGCCTTCTTAAATCCGGAGAGGGATCTCTCCAATAAAGTGAAAATATTGATTTATCTTTAAAGGTTTTATGGGCATGATATTAGGCTAGTTAGGAATACCGAGGGTTTTTTTTTGTTTTGGATGGTTGAGCATGATTATTAGTTGAGGGGAAAGTCCTGAAATGGAAAGAGTTTCAAAGGTGTGAAGTTGCAAGCAATCAAAACAAGCTTTGGATAATTAAATAGATATAACGCTGGTTTTTAGTCCATTGGGCTATGGAGTCATAAAAGGGTTTTAATTGTGCAACAATTCAAGAGTGGTCCAAAGGGAAAGTCATCTATATCACAAGATATTTTGAGATAAAATGATGGAATGGAACAATAAAAGTGTTGGAGGGGTGGAAATAGATAATAATTTCAACTAGGATTTATAGTCTGTCCAAACAAGAAAAATCCCTTTAAGCAACTGTTTAAAACCAAAAAAAGGGCAGGACTCACCGTAAAAATATTTGGACAAGTTCGTATTGAAGATAAATCAAGAGACAAACAATCCAATAATCTGCATAATTACTTTCAGAAAGGATGAAAACAAATAAGAGAAACAAAGTGCAACTTAAGATCAGATAAAATACTTTTAAATCTAGTCTGCTTTCAGCATACACTTAGGGAAATTTCCAGAATTTACCTTTGGAGAAAGAAGCTAGAAAACAGGGCACACCATCACTTTTCTAGTCTATCTTTACTAAGTAGATAATGAAAATAACATTCAAGAATAATGTTTAAGGCAAATAGTAGGACGAGGGAACGCCAACATTCCTAACTACTTGAACTGTATTGAATCATTTTTAAATAGACAATTTAGAGGAAAACATTGAGATAAAGCTTATCAGTTAGAGAAGGGTACTGTAAACAATAAATCCTAACTCTATGCTTGCTGTTCTTTATCAGAGAATAATGGAAAAAATGGCATACATGAAAGGAAAAACCATAACAAAGAAAGAAGCACTTCACCAGTGATATAGACCAGGATCCCAAGAAACAACTTTTATATTGATGTCAAACCAGTTACATATTCAATTCCAATGTTTCAGTTCAGCAATCATCTTCACTTCTCACCCTAACTTATCAGATCACAAACAGAGCTTTAAGAGCCAGTGAACACTATTTACAAGTAGAAGTTTCGAGCACAAGTATATTTCAAAGTTCTGCAACCAACATTGTTTCATCTTCTATAGAAGTATTTATAGAAGAAATGAGGAGGTGGGATGGGATAAAAGATCTCCCAGGTTCAATTAATACAGATAAATGCTTCTCGGCCTTTGAGGGGCTCAATGGAGAAGCTTACATATATTTCCTATGTATTAATTGTTTTACATTAATAATTAAGCTCGGTGGGATGATTTTGTTGACTTTTAGGCTCTGTGTCATCTTGTAATAATTCTGCTAACATTTTGCAATAAGTTCCTTTGGCTGAATTAACTGTTTGGCTGTGATGAGGCAAACATCCTCTGTTCTGGTCATATCTCGGCCCTCTGTTGAATGCTTTAAGGCTATAGGTGGCTTTGGTAGCTGAGATGAATCAATTAGCCTCTGATGTTGTAGTGGAGGCATCCTCTGTCTGATAGATATTTTTGATTTTCTTTAAACACTGTCAATTTGATTTGATTCTATGTGTTTAGGCTTAATTCAGCCTGATTCCGTCTTTCCGTTCTTTAACAGTGTTTAATTAAGTGGATTAGGCTTTTGATTTTTCGATCTTAGCCGTAATCTATCCAAACTGTGTAAATCAGCTTCAATTCTTCATCTCTGGCTTGATTTGATCTTCAACACTGATACTCTTTGGTTTATTTAATCTTTGCTGTGTCTTGTTGATGTGCAGGTGCGACCGGGGCTTTATAGAGCTGCCAGCATTCATGAGACACCGAAAAACATGGTGTTGCAACCCTGTGGAACAATCCTTTTGATAAACAAAAGCATGGAGGATCATCATCCTCGGCTTTTATTTTCTTTTAAAATTATTTGAAAAAACCTTAAAAAACCTGCATAAACCAGTAAAAGTTAATAAATCCTGCGTTTATTTGGGTAAGACTGCTTTGGAGGTTTTAGGTTAGGAGCATGACCGTTGGATGACAACATCCAACGGCGGAGATAGCGCGTTGAGGGTCAAAGGAGGCGGTTGGAAGAATGGCACAGAGGATTAAGTCCGGGCTGTAGATCTGTTTTGATCGACGGTCTAGATCAGTTAGGGAAATACAATGGAGAAGGGCTACTTTTCGTGAAAACAGAAGAAATACAAAGGAAATGAGGGAAAATTCATTTGGCCGAGGTAAAATGCACATGAAATAAAATTGGGGTTTCTGGATGATCGTGGGCCATCGGATCAGATTGGACCCAAAGATCAACGACAGAGGTGGCACACGATGAAACACAATGGAAAAAGGGAAAGTGGTTTCGGGTGAGAAAACCACGGGTTTCACGCGGCCAAAAGAGGGATAGGCGGTTTCACCTTTTTGAACGCGATATGCATTCTCGCCCAACACGTGGCGTTTAAAAACTGCCCATATCATGTGATTTTGGAAAATTATCGTCCGGGCATGAATCTATGCGATATGGAGTGTCAACCGTCAGATCAGGGGTCTCAGATTGGACGGTGGGCAGTAAGAGTGATATTGGATAGATGCGCAGGAAAAATGAGGTGGGGCAAAGCATGAGTGGTTTTAATCTGGGCCGTTGGATTAGAATATGAACGACGGAGATCAAATCTATAAGGAGGCAGGACCCATAGGAGTCAGGCCTGTCGGGATTATTCTGAATTGTCAGATGAAAGTAGATCAACGGTTAGGATTGAAACTGGGGTTAAATGGAAAAATAAACAAGGCATAGAAATGGGTTAATATGGGCCGTTGATCTGCAGAGATCAACGGCTGAGATCTCCTCAAATAACCTTATAAAGCGAGGCTTCATGTTTTTAATAAAGGTTGAGGGGTGTAATCTGGGCCGTCGGATCTTGACACATGGATGGCCCAGATGTAATCGGAGCTTTTGTGATCGGCGAGGGCAAAGACAGAGGAGTGCCGATGCGATTAACTGTGGACCGTCGATCTGCGGATCAGATCGACGGTGGGAATTGAATCAGGAGGAAGTCATGGCGGGGGAAAAGGCTTTGCGATGGAGCGATAAGGGCCGTCGGATCTGGATCTGGCGAATAAATCCAACGGCTGATATTACATCGGGAGGCCACCAATCGGGAGTTGTGAATAAAATATTAAGTGTGCCCAATGAAATCCCCCAATGCGATATTGTGCGGTCCGTTTGATTGGCCCCAAGATCAATGGTGGAGAAAGATTTCAACCAATGAACGACGGGCCACGTTATAATATGAAAAAGGCGAATTTTAATAAATACAAAAGGTTTATCGGTTTCGGGCAGGTTATATATATGAGGTTAGGCGCCCGATTGCAGGGCCGTAGGATATATGAGAATGATAAAAGGACCAGGGTTCAAACATATAAACGCATCGGAACAATGGTGCGGGCCTTTTCAATCTACCTATTTAGAAAAACTCCGATGCGAGAGTTTATTCATCGTTGACCGGGTTTTTAGATCAACGGTCTTTATCATATAATAACATGAACCGGCGGGTTTAGACCAAAATTTAGGAAAATGGGTTTTATGAATATACAAAGGAAAAATATGATCGGACAAGGTTTATTCATAAGTTTAAGCGCTCGATTGTGGGGCTTTGGTTTTGTGGAGCGGCAAAGGGATCAGGGGGTTATGTATAAAGGGGCCAATCGGCATTGAGATTTTAACATGATAAAAAGACTTGCGCGCATCAATTGTTTCCGATGCGATGAGCGCTCGATTGGGTTAGTGCCTAGTTCTAGGGCATGGGCATGTGGTGGGGAAGTGGTTTAGGACTTGGCCCAAAGGGCCTTAGGTCCATAGGAAAAAATGCTCATTTTTTTATGAAATTTTCAAAGTTTTTTGATGGATTTGGGGGTTTCGATAAGGTTCAAAAGTGAGTTTTAAACCTTATAAAGGGGTCTTTATGAAGAGAATAAGGAAATTCATGAAAAATAGAGAAATTTTATGAGGAAGCAAGGGGGTAAAATGGAGGTTAATTTGAAGAGAAAGGAGGAGAAAAATGAGATTTATGCAGCAGTCTTTTCTTTATGAAAATAGCATATTTTCAGCATTTTGAAAGGAAAACAGTAGTGAAAGTTAAACAGAGGGCATGATGTCTTCATAAGCCTTCAAGAAATAACATTTTTTGCAATAAAACTTGTTTCTTGAAGGCTCAAAAAATGATTTAGCCACCATTTGATATGAAAATTTTTATAGGTGGCTAACAAACCCTAAAAAATTTTAGACAAGAGAAACAACTCAAACAGAGAGCACCTCCAAATAGTATCTTGCATCCCCATATAGTATCTTGATGATATAGTACACATAAGTTGGAGCCTATGAAAAGGTTGGCCATCATCATAAAGCCACATGAGCTTAGATTTAAAAAGAAGAAATAGAACTGGAAAAAAATCTATGTCTACTTCTTATATTTAATCTATATTATTTTTGAGATAACGAAATGAATCATTGATCTAAAATCATCGGTGGATAAGATGGCATGGAGAAGATGGCAAGTAGCAAAGAAATTCAAGAAGAACTAGGTGATACAAGTTGCGATTTGGCTAAAGTTCAGGTGGTGGATATTAAACAGCCCATTAATAGTTAGAATGTACTCGACTGATCTCATGGAAGATGACCCTTAATCTCCTGTTACCAAAATACAGTCATTATATTGAAGGCCGAAGCTCCATAGGTGAGAGAACTTGACTCTGGTCCATGCATAAAATATTTAAGCAATTCCACCATATAAATATAGTTAGTCACCTTTTTGACATAATATGCTAGCCAAGTGTCCAATAAGTATCACAACAAAGATATGCCAAAGGAGTTGAAAAAGGAATTGTTAATAAAATTGAAATAAGAAACTAATACTGGATTCACTGTGTGAATTTCTAGAAGAAAGGTATCAATCAGTGTATTGGGTGTTACGATGACAAATTGCAGAATGGATGTAAGGCTTTTTATAAATAAGAAAAATTGACGGGTCCTCTATGCAGAAGCAGGAAAGAAACTCGCCGATCTCCTTCTTGGCTTTCTTTTGCTATCTATTGCTGGAACTATAAACCTTCTGTGAGAACACAACACAACATCATCCATGAAGTATCACGCTAACACTCGAGACGGTCAGAGATGTATTTGTAACCATGAATCAGTTGGAATTTATTGATCATCCCTCTTCCTCCCCTTCTTGGAATCTGATGAAATGATTTCAGAGTAGCTTTGTCTTGGCGTTCATACGATGTGTAGTAGCCTGGTTGCTACCACCCTTGTTTATGCCAAATTGTAGCATTAGCGGGTTGTATATTCAGGGGAGTACAAGTGGATATCATTGTATTGAGCACGATATCAGATCAGGTGGAAGACGTGAGCGAATCAGAGGAAATGACAGTAAATTTCCAGAAAGGTGAATAAAAAATGTCAGAGTGGTAGGAATAGCAAATATAGTGGCAAAGTGGTGCTGAATTGATAGAGCCATAGATCTATAGAGAAAGGCCAAAGGTTGTGCCATTATACAATGATACATTACAAGATTTAAATGAGAAAGATATACACTACTTTGATGATAATTCCAGATGGAAAATGTTATAATAACATGCCAGAATGAAACGTAGTGGCATAACATGCCAGAATGAAACTGTTGTAGATCATGCACAGCAAAACAATTAAATACGCAGCAAATAAATCATGCACAAGAAGACACAGTGATTTTACCGTGGTTAACCCAAACCTCCTGGGCTACGTCCACACAACAGGGCATTGGCAATCTTATTAATTCAAACAGGAGATTACAATTCTCACACACTCTCACACCCTTTAAAACACACGTATGGATACCTGTTATATAGCAGAAGAATCTAACAGCCTCATAAATCCTCTCAACTCAAATTTAGGATGCATTAACTCCCTCCCAACAAACTGGAGCTAATCTAGGAACTAATTCCTAATTTTTGTCACCTAATGAGATTTTTGCCAATTTTACTCAAAACAGAAAAATCTCAACAATCTCCACCTTGACAACAATTAGCATTCTTCTGTTAATATTATTTGTCTGCAAAGGCAAGAAGCCAAACACCATGCACAGAAAGCGGTTTCGTGAACATGCCTTGCCTGGGTTTTCCTTTGTGTGCACCTTTTAAAGAGACTCACTGATGACAACACCCATCTTCTAGAAATGGTACTTAACTAGAATATGCTTTGATTTACTATGATAGGCCGGATTCTTAGCCAAATGTATTGCACTTTGACTATCACAAAGTAACCTGATGTTGTCCTGCAACCTACCAAATTCACCAAGCAAACCTTTCAACCAAACCGCCTCTTTGCAAGCATGAGAAGCAGCAATGTATTCTGCTTCGGTAGTGGATAAAGCAACAATGTTCTGTAGCTTTGACATCCAGCTAATAGCTCCACCTGCAAGAGTAAAGACGTACCCTGAAGTTGACCTCCTCTTATCCAAATCACCTGCAAAATCGGAATCAACATATCCGCAAACAAATTCACTACTCTTATTGTAAGTAATACAATAACTACTTGTGCCTCTCAAATACCGAAGCACCCATTTCACTGCTGACCAGTGTTCTTTACCCGGATTTGCCATGTACCTGCTGACAACCCCAACTGCATGTGAAATATCTAGTCGAGTACAAACCATCGCATACATCAAACATCCTACTACATTAGCATATGGAATTCGAGACATATAATCCTTTTCTTCATCTGTATTAGGACATAAACCCGAAGAAAGCTTGAAATGGGAAGCGTAAGGGACTGAAACAGGCTTCACATTATTCATACCAAACCTCAAAAGTATCTTCTCAACATACTTCTGTTGTGATAGCCACAACTTACCATTGCTCCTGTCTCTGAAAATCTCCATGCCCAAAATCTGTCTTGCTGCTCCTAGATCTTTCATATCGAATGTCCTTGCCATCTGAGTCTTCAACTTGTTGATTTCATCAATGCTTTTGCTTGCTAAAAGCATATCGTCAACATACAACACTAAGATAATGAACATGCCATTACTTAACTGCTTAAAGTAAACACAATGATCATATTCACTTCTTATATATTTTCGACTCAACATGAAAGAATCAAATTTCTTGTACCACTGTCGAGGCGACTGCTTCAGACCATACAATGACTTCTTGAGCCTGCAGACAAATTTCTTATTGCGATGCTGAACAAACCCTTCCGGTTGTTCCATATAAATTTCCTCATCTAGATCTCCATGTAGAAAAGCAGTCTTAACATCTAGTTGCTGTAACTCTAAATCAAACAAAGCAACTAAAGCTAAAACAATTCGAATTGAAACAATTTTAACCACTGGTGAAAAAATCTCATGAAAGTCAATACCGGCTTTCTGAGAAAACCCTTTTGCAACCAGTCGCGCTTTGTACTTGTCCTCCGTATCATTCACACCCCGTTTCAGCTTGAAAACCCATTTACACCCCACAGTTTTCCTATCTTTCGGAAGCTCAACCAGATCCCATGTGCCGTTCTTACTCAAGGCCATCATTTCGTCCTTCATGGCTGCTTTCCACTTGTCACTATTCGAACCTTCTATTGCTTCCTGATAGCACAGAGGTTCATTGTCATTAGCATTAAATGCAACTGAAGTAACATAATCATCATACCTTCTTGGTGGCCGTTTGATTCTTGTCGACCTCCTTAAGGATGTTTCTGGTGCTTCCTCGATTGGCTGACTACCACCTGTAGGAACTTCTTGCCGACCAGTATCTGAGACCTGTTCATGATCTAAACCTGAACCCTGTTCATGTTCTGAAACCTGTTCATGACTAGTATCTGAACTATGGTCATCATGACTATCATTAGAAGAGCTTTCAAACTGAATGTGCTGAAAATCAGATACATCATCCTGTTTCAATCTACTATCTACATCTAACTGTACAAGAGAGGATTCATCAAACTTTACATCTCTGTTGATGATGATTTTGCGGGTAGTAGGATCCCACAATCTATATCCTTTTGTTCCAACACCATACCCAACAAAGATATACCTTTTAGACTTTGGATCTAACTTAGTTCGCTGATGTTTAGGCACTAGAGCATATGCATCACAACCAAACACTCTGAGTTTAGAATAATCACAAGGGTGTCCTTTCCATACCTCTTGCGGAATCTTGCAGTCTATCACCGTCGATGGAGATCGGTTTATCACATAACAAGCTGTTGCCACCGCTTTTGTCCACAACTCCTTCTGCAAACCAGCGTTACTCAACATACTCCTTGCTCTCTCTAGAAGAGTCTTGTTCATGCGTTCAACAACTCCATTTTGCTGAGGAGTATAAACCGTGGTCTTATGTCTCTCGATCCCTGCATCCTTGCAATAGCTGTCAAACTCCTTGGAAGTAAACTCACCACCATTGTCGGTTCTTAAACACTTTATTGTTCTACCAGTGTTGTTTTCTACCAATGCTCTAAACTGTTTGAAAACTGAAAAAACATCAGACTTCCTTTTCAACATGTAGACCCACACCTTCCTAGAAAAGTCATCAATAAATGATACAAAATACGACGAACCACCATATGACGCTGTAGGAGCTGGACCCCAAACATCTGAATGGATATAATCAAGTATGCCTTTACTAGTATGTTTGCCTGTTTTAAATTTTTGTTTACTTTGTTTTCCAAACAAGCAATGCTTACAAAAATCTAACTTTCCAGACTTCAGATTTGGAAGTAACTTGCGATCAGCCACAATTTTCAACCCTCTTTCACTCATATGGCCCAACCTTTGATGCCATAGGCGAATGGAACTACTGTCATGTTCAGACACCGTAGACACATGAACTGACCCTGTTCTTCCTTCTAACTGAAACAGATTTCCTACTTTCTTAGCTTTCATTACTAGTAAAATACCTTTATATATTTTCATAACTCCACCTTGAATTACAGTTTTATATCCATTCGTGTCAAGTGCTCCCAGTGAAATTAGATTTTTTCTTAAGTCTGGAACATGTCTTACATCTGTTAACAATTTAGTTGTGCCATCAAACATTTGCAGTTGTATGCTCCCAATCCCCACAATATTAGATGTGACATCATTACCCATGTACACGACTCCATCATTAACTGATCTATACGTCTTAAACCATTCTCTATGAATACACATGTGGTTTGATGCACCGGAATCTAACAACCAATGTAGATCATGATTTGACATATTAACAGACAACACTTCGTCGCTCATACCTGAACCAGATGCCGAACCTGTATCTGTCGCATTTGCCTCCTTCTTCTCTGTCGAAGAGTCTCCTTTCTTCTCTGTTTGTTGTCTCTTCCAGCAGTCTTTCTTCAAGTGCCCCGATTTGCCACAAAACCAGCACTTTACTTTGCTCTTCTTCCCTTTTGACTTTGAACGCGAATCGCTGCGCTTACCTGAGCGTCTTTCTCTAGAACGACCTCTAGCCATCATTGCCTCTGATGTAGAGGTGTCAGCATTCGACTTCTTCCTCGTCTCCTCAGACAACATGGCTCCAACCACATCGTCAAACTCAAGGACAGCTGCATTACTGAAGCTTATGGAAGTAAAAAAGTGATCCCACGATTCAGGCAATGTACACAATAGAGTTATTGCCTTATCCTCTGAATCAAATTTTACATCTAGACTTTGTAATTGTACCAATAGAGTATTGAAAACATTCAGATGGTTAGTAACCGAGGTACCTTCCTTCATCCGCAAACTGTACAGCTGTCGCTTCAGGAGAATCCGATTTGTCAAGGACTTCGTCATGTAGAGCTTCTCGAGCTTTATCCACAAGCCTGCGGCGGTCTTCTCTGACACAATGTTGAACAGAACGTCATCTTCCAGGCATAACCGAATTGCGCTCAGAGCTCTGTCATCCAACTCAACCCATTCATCCTCCGTCATGGAAGAAGGCCTTTTTCTCCTCCCCAACAGTGCTTTTGCCACGCCTTGTTGAACCAGCATATCGTGCATCTTAAGCTTCCAGATCTCGAAGTTGTTCTTGCCATTGAATTTCTCAATTTCAAACCGGGCATTTTGAGTTTTCGCCATCTTGTTTCAGCAAAAAAAACAATAATCTCCAAAAAACTTTAAATGAAGTTAATCTCAAAACACTGCCCCCCTTTTTTTTTTTTTTTTTTAAAATGCCCTTCTTCCTTATAGAATGTCTTCCACCCTTAATACCATGTGCAAATGGTAATTTTTAAATAGCATCGATCTACCTTTTATAAAATCGACATATTCAAAAAACAATTTTTAAAGTGCCACCCTTCTTCCAATATAGTCGATTTATAAATTTCAAATCGACCTTTTTCAAAAACTCCAAAAAATCGATTTCTTATAATTCACCCTTCTTATATAATCGATTTACCATATGCCATTTTCAATACTATCCAAATCAATATATAAATCGATATATAAATCGCTTTAAAACAAAACACTTTTAAATATATATATCGATTTTAAATATAATCGATTATTATATTTGACCTTTTTTAAAACTGCAAAGTCGAAAATAAAAAACGACTCCCAATAGCATTCACGGCATTGAATAAAAGACTCCGAATAGCATTCACAGCATTTTAAATCGACTTTCTGGTTTTTTCACACCAGCTTCATAAAAAAAAAGGGAAATTGACTTTTTGTCAAATGCGTATCAAACTGGCTTTATAAAAAAAAAACTGCAGATCGACCTGGACTGCAAAGACTGTCTATCAGCGACTACCGAAGCTCACCATGGCATGGATCAGGAAGCTCACCATAGCTCATATTTTAACTCTCGGTCAGCGACTACCGATTCACCTCCACTCAGCTCCTCCACGCAGTTCTGCGCACCGGTCAGCGACTACCCTCCACGCAGTTCTGCGCACCGGTCAGCGACTACCGATTCACCTGCGTTCTAACAGTTTCCAGCAATATACGTAGCACTCCACGCACTAGCAGCGCAGGTTCACTTAGCACTGAGTAGAAGTACGCAGTTCCATTTCCTCCACTGTGCGCTCCTCCAACACGCTCTGATACCAATTGTTGTAGATCATGCACAGCAAAACAATTAAATACGCAGCAAATAAATCATGCACAAGAAGACACAGTGATTTTACCGTGGTTCACCCAAACCTCCTGGGCTACGTCCACACAACAGGGCATTGGCAATCTTATTAATTCAAACAGGAGATTACAATTCTCACACACTCTCACACCCTTTAAAACACACGTATGGATACCTGTTATATAGCAGGAGAATCTAACAGCCTCATAAATCCTCTCAACTCAAATTTAGGATGCATTAACTCCCTCCCAACAAACTGGAGCTAATCTAGGAACTAATTCCTAATTTTTGTCACCTAATGAGATTTTTCCTATTTTATTTAGAACAGAAAATCTCAACAGAAACATACTTGGAGCGTTACTAGATAAGAACGATAGTGCACAAGATGCGTTGAGGATGTTTGAAATACAAGTGTAGTGTAGATGACATGTTAACAATGTATCTGAAAACCTTATGAAAATGTCAATACAATGTTGCTTTGCATATATTAAACAACAGCATTAATTAAATACAAAAAGTTTTATTGGTGGCATATATTCAACAACTATAAACCAGACCTTTTTTCTACTAAAAAAAATTTAAGACAACAATTTTTGAAATATTAAAGTTTTACATTCGATTTACATTTATTACCGTCTTGGAAAGCAGGAGTGCACAATCATAGAGAAAATTATTGGAAATGAATGGTTCATTAGAAGTGCTAAATTTTTTACACGATGATCAAATAGATACCAATTCCAGACTTATTGGCCAAACGTTATAACAACAAAAATCGAGGGAGTATTTATGACTCTATTTTGGGCACGTGTTGCCATTTTCGTAGGTAATTTTTTTTTTTTTTTAGCCATAATGTATTAGGGCAAGTCATTTATAGTAGTCAAAGTACTTACGAAAAATTCACTTATATTTTCACTTGTTAATTCAAAATCGAAAAACTGATTCTTACAATAGTCTAGACCTTTACATTTAATAAGCTTTGAATCTTCTTTCAATTGTTTTTTCCAAAATGGATCAAAAAACTGAGAGGAAAATACATATTATTCCTGCACAGTCCATTTCACTATGACATCCGCTTGCTTATATATTTCCTTCCTTCTTGTTCATGTATAAAACATTCATCTTGAGCCTTAACTAAAATTTACCTTACCAACTGCTCCAGGTTCAAAAGAGTTGTATAACTCGTAGTGCATTTCCCAAAATCTGCCATTCAATCCTCTTTTGGATAATCTATCTGATTCGTTGTTTTTTTCTCTGTATACATGGCAGAAAGTTATAGAGGTGAAATTCCGCTTTAATGTATGAATCCGCTCGAGTCAATGTGCAAGGTTACCTAGATTTAATTAAGTTCCATTATTCATATGATCAATAATGACTTTTGAGTCTCCAAATACCCAAAGCTCCTCCAGATAGAGTTGATTAGCAAACCATAACAATCCCCACAATGTTAGGATTTCTGCCCTCATGTTAGTTCCTCTTCCCCCATTCCAATATATTTCATAATGACAATAAGGGGATAACATCAGCCAGACACCACACCCACAACTCTATCTTTGTGAAGTGCCATCGAAAAAACTAGCTGAAGTAGAAAAAATAAATTATGTTGAGAAGAATATTGTGAATGTTGTGGCGATTAGGATGTTACAAAGGCTTGTTTAGGAAAAATCGATTTCTCAATATTCCATTATAGTACTGGTGTGTTATGTCGAGCTTGTTTGAAAGTGCGTTATGGGGAAGATATTGAGGTAGTGATGAAAAATAAGAATTGGATGTGTCCTCATTACTCAAAGGAGAAAGGCATTAATCCATACCAGATTTGTAACATTCCTTTTTGTTTGAAGAAACAAAAGATTCCACTCACATGCATTGCAATATTTAAAGCCCAAGTGATGGGATAATTCGTAGCTCATTATCTTGCAGATATGTTGAGGAGTAAGGATTTTCAAAGTCCTAGACTCAGACAATATATGGCTCCGAAATGTATGGCCCCTATAAATGTTATGATTATATTTTACTGGAGCTTTAAGGGTCTCTTATCGAGTTGGAAATATTTCTACTATGATGTTCATGTTACAACTTAATTTGATCAAGTTATGCCTTTTTTTTGGATGATTTGTCTTTGCTTTTATACATAATCCATGTTTGTCTTTTTCTAGAGGGATAAATTAGAGGACTAGTTGTTGATGTGGCAACAACTTTGATTTTTTTTAATCTCATGTAAGGTGGGTTTGGGGTTGTTCTTGAAGGTTTTAACCCTGTAAAATTTTAATATCTTAAGGTGGGTTTGGGGTTGTTCTTGTAGCTTTTAACCCTGTACACAAATTAAGTGCAAACTAATTCTTAAAAAATAGAAAAATAAATAATGGAGAGAACATAAAACAAATATACATAGAAATTTTCCCCTAGATCTCAAAACCGAGACTACTAGATTGATTTTGCATTATATTCCTTTCAATGTTACAATACATATATATACATGTCAAAGCATTCATAAACCCGAATGCATTAACCTTGGATTAGAACATAACCATATTTCCCTTGACCGAATCTACAAAATACCATGGGTATAAAACCATCATGCCCAAAACCATGTGCAAGACCCATGCACAAAACCATTGGTAGGTTCGCCAACTATTATTGGGTCTGCATAAAAAATTTCTAGTCATAGAAAGAATATAACACACACCCAATTATTACCTCCATCCCGGTTCTCAGCTTGTTCGTGTCTTCCCTGCCTGACCATGATAGTTTATTTATCCCTCCTTCTTCCTCCTTGGGTCTTCACTATAATCTACATCCTAGGGATAATAAATTCCTCCCTTTAGCTTCCTTTAGAGGGTTGGGGAGCTCTCGAGAACATTTTTTCCCCCGAAAGACTAGAGGTAGGAAATCTAATTTATCAAAAGCCCAGCTGAAAGCTAAACTAGACATTACTGATGGGAAGCAACTCTCTCTGAAAGGGGCACTTAGAGCAATGCATACCCTTGTGGTGGTTTCTAAATGATCGCTCTTTCCTTCAACTGCATAGGATTTTCTAACACCCGTAAGAAGTTGTCTCTTAAAGAGTTATTCAAAAAAATTGTCCCGACATTATCATGTTACAAGGAACCCTTGGAAATGGATATAATGAGATGGCTTCTCTATGTAAATTGATGTTAGGATGGTCATTTTTTATCCCTGATGCAAAGGGAAGATCGGGGGGCCTCACATTACAGGTTAAAGATAGAAATATTAAGCTTATAAATTCTCGGGGTTCAGATCGGTGTTTGGGGCTGATATTTATTATTTAGAATTGTGCATGAACCTATCCCTTCTCAACATCTATGGTCCGTTCCATGATAAGGTTTCTTTTTGGAACTCCTTGTTCAATAAATATTTCATGAAGACCCCTAATATGGTAGTGGGAGGGGACTTAAATTTCTCACCGGGCATGTTTGAGACTTGGGGGCCTTTAGCTCAAGTTGATCCCTTGAAAGATTATTTTTAAAAAAAATTGATGTTGGGAAAGCTTATCGATGTGAATTTGATTAAATCCAGTCCCACTAGGAGGAGCATGTGATCAGGTGAAGCTAGGGTGGCTAAGAGACTAGATCGTTTCTTGATGATGGAAGACCTATTTAACCAATTAACCTTATTTAGGTAATGGGTTGGATTAGGGGGTGATTAATACCATTTTCATATCATTATGGAAATGAAAGGGACCAATGGGAAGCCTAGATATCCTTTGAAATTTAATCCTGCTTGGCTCAAATATCATTGCTTCAATGAATTAATTAAAGTCACTTGGATACCACTGAACTCTGTTCAGAGTTAGTCTTTAGCTCAAAATTTTATGGAAAATATCAAAAGGATGATGCAGAATATGGGAAAAAGAAAATATGGGAAAAAGAAAAAAGGAATAGGGTGGAAGCTAATATAAAACCCATCGATAAATATCTTGAATTATTGGAAAGCCTAGAGGGAGATGGATACTAGAAAAAAAGGAAAAAGGAGAGGATAAAACAATTAGAATTATCAAAAAGAAATATCTTGAATGACATAGAAGAGCAGTGGAGGTTTAAAAGCAGAGCTATCTGGATAATTATCAGGGATGAAAACTCAAAATTCTTTCAAAACTATGCTAAAGGCAGGAATAATATAAATACTATATGGGAAATGAAATAGGGAGATGGGGGAACTGCTAAATATTTTGATGAGCTTGTGTCCCTAGGGAGAGAGCATTTTAAAGGGATGTACAGAGCCCAGAAGAAGCTACAATAATAGAAGTTATGCAGGTGCCCCAAATGTTTCCTAGATATGCGAAAGAGGAAGAAAATGAAATGCTTATGGATCCTATTGCAAAAGGAGAAGTTGAGGGAGTTTTAAAAAAAATGCAGAGAGACAAGAGCTCAGGCCTGGATGGGTGGACAATTGAATTCTTTCAAAATTTGTTTGGCATTATAGGGGATGAGCTCACTGGGGTGGCGGAGGAATCCATAATCAGAGGATATGTTTATGATCCTTTCAATTCAACCTTCTGGCCCTTATCCCTAAAATTGATGATCCAAATTTGTTTGAGGATTTCAGACCCATATCTCTCTGCAATTGTCTTTATAAAATGATTGGAAAGATCATAAATATTCGTTTAAAACCAATTCTTTCTAGAAATATTTCAAGAGAACAATTTGAGTTCCTAGATGACATATAGATCCATGAAGCCGTTGGGGTTGCTCAGGAATCCAAGCATATCATCAAGAGGATTAAAAGAAAATTCCTTATAGTAAAAATTGATCTCTCGAAGGCCTATGACAAAATAAGTTGGTTATACCTGCATATCGTGCTAACTCATATAGGGTTTGAAATTGGTTTCATCAACTGGGTCATGGGATGTATATCAAATGTTACTTTTGTTGTCCTTATCAATGGTGCAACTTCCCATTTTTTCCATAATCAAAGAGGGTTCAGGCAAGTTTTTCCTCTATCTCCACTTCTATTCTTACTAGTTACCAACGTCAGTTGATCCTTGCTGCCAAACGAAGAAGAGAGATTAAAGGGATTGAAGTAGATAATAATATGTTCATTACCCATCTCCTATTTTTTGATGAAATCCTTTCGTTCAGTGAAGGATCTAGAGGCGACATGCAACAACTAAAACTTTCCCTTGACCTTTTCCTCAAAGCCACTGGGATGTGTATCAATGAGAAAAAATCCTCAATTGTTCATGATGGCTTCTTGGTGGCTGAAATCAATAGAGTTCTTTTAGTTCTTCCTTTTTAAGAAAAGCCTATAATGGATAGTTTCAAGTATTTGGGATTCCACCTTAAGCCAAACAATTACAGGAAACATGATTGGAATTGGTTGCTGCCCAAAATTGAAAAGATCTCCACTTATAGCCCCAAAGGGGAGGTGTTTGACATAACTATATCAGAGAATTACATCTCTCAAATGTTAGGTTAAGGGGTCGCCCAGATGCAATCCGATGGGTACATGCTCCCACTGGAAAATACTCTCCAAAATATGGTTACATGTATCAGATAGATAGGGGGGTTTAGGGGATGCAATATTGGTGGTGGAAACCACTTTGGAAACTCAATTTCCCAACAAAGACAAGGTTTTTATTTTGGTGTCTTCTCAAGAATAAAGTTCCCACATGTGAAAAAATTCAGAAAAGAAACAAATGTGGGCCAGGCTGGTGTAGTTTATGTAAAAACTTAGAAGAATATGTTTTCCATGTGTTCTTAAACCATCCTTTTATTACTAAAATTTTAGAGGCTAATTTTAGACTTTTAGGGATTAGGCAAAATTGGAATGGGCTAACTATCATGGAAGTTTGACAAAATTGTTGGAACTCTGCTCATGATGAAAAATTGAGAAATGTCCCCTCGATAATCACTTGGGGTATATGGTTGGAAAGGAATAAATGCATATTTACAGACTCTCCCTCGTCTCCTTCCATAATTGCAGTTGAGTGTGCTTCAATTTTTTCTTTACTACCTCTTACATCAACAAACCAATCCCTTCATATCATTAGATAGGAATATGTCATTCCACACATTCCTTGGGAATATTTTGATGGTGCATCAAATGCACAAAACAAATGTGGGGAGGGGATTTTATTACACTTAAATGGCTACAAAATTCTAAAAGCTTCAGTTGGCCTTGGTGCGAGATCAAACAATTTCGCAGAACTCGAATCTTTGAAACTATTATTACGCTGGATTTAGGAAATAGAAATTGATTCAGTGCAAATATTTGGTGACTCCTTAAATGCTATAAAATGGTTTAATGAGTGTTAAAGATGTCGAAATCACATTTTTATTCCAATTATTGAATAAATTTTAAATATTAAAATAGATTTTGTCGCCGTTTTGATTCTATATATGTTTGCCACATATACATGGAGTATAACAAAGAGACATATATCCTTTCTAAGGAGGGTCTGCAACAGGATTTGGGCTCATGGAGAATAAAAAAATCAGAGGAAGGGTGGATCCGTGTGTTAGATCAGCCACCTTACAACAAATGATATGTGGTCCCTTTTTCAGAAAGTTTTGGTTTTTACACTTTATTATTTTAATCATTTGATGCAGATCTACCTAATGGAAACGGTTTTGTTTTTCTTATGAATATTGGTACACTTTTTTGTGGAAATTTTGGCTACATTTTTGTATAAAAAGTAATTATGTGGGGGATGTTTTCTCCTTGATATATGGGGATACCCAACTATGTTTTTATTGGTTTTTTGTCATGGTTTTCTGAGTAACACAATTCCTTTCGATTTTGTTGTGGTTATTACTCAGTGGCACTATATTTTGATTTATGTGAAGCCATAGTCTTAGGAATGATTTAAACATATACAAATGTAACTTTTTATTGAATTAATAAAAAGTTTGATTTTTCATTGGAAAAAAAATAATACACACCCAACAGTTCTCCTCTTCCGTTGGTCGGAGTCACCTATCGACTCTATGGTAATGTATTTTCTAAAACTATCTATTGATTATGATGCCATTGTTCTAACTATGAAGCATTGGATTGAATGATAGTTGTAATCCAAAAAAGGAGATGTTTAAGTGACACTGTTGAAAATAAAGTAGTGAAGCTATGGACCAGTCCAAGTAGTGGGACAATAAGTTGTTCGATTTAGATTTATTACTATATTGGAAAGCTATTAAATCTTAATTATAGGCTCGTTAAATCTGTATAAGCCATATATATTTTATGAGGACATTGAAAACCACATGAAATGTTATTATAAGGGCAATGAATGGTTTTGTACAGTTATACAAATATAGTTTGTTTCTCACGGACATATTACCATACTCCAACGACTGTGTGATGCATTAAATTATGATAAAGGTTGTTTGCAACCACACAAGTTTAACACGTTGTCTACAGGTTTGAATTGTGGAAGATATGCATTCATGCATGAAAATTTTATGTAAATGTTTTGTCAATATAAAGCACAACATATACGCAAGACTATTGAATGTTGTTTTTATGATGAGATTATTGAATGCTATTTTACATTTCTAAGAAGTTGTTGAAGAACAATATGTTCATCTAAGCGGAGTTTGAAAATTACTTAATTATGCTTGGCCAATTTAAATTTTCAAAGGTCAAACAAATACAAAGCCTCTATTTCCATTTACTATTGAAGTATCCAATCATATTGATAGACATTATTTTGTTGCACATTAATGAAAATTTATCACACATCTAATTGTCACAATTGCCCTCTATTTCCATTACTATTGAAGTATCCAATCATATTGATAGACATTATTTTGTTGCACATTAATGAAAATTTATCACACATCTAATTGTCACAATTGCTGGAATTGAGTTATGAATGTTGGGATATTACAACTTAAGCTCTGAAATTGGTGCAGCAATTGAAAACAATAAGTTTTTAGAGTTCTGACTGATACTTGAAGGATTTTGGAGAACCCCTTGACATTAATGTCAAAGGGGGAGGTGAGGAATATGATTCTCAAGACAAAATGGGCAGGATCACAATGTTTCCATCAATGTCAAAGGGGGATATTATTGGCACTGCTGTCATTTATGACAAAGGAGCAACAAATATGTGGAAACAAAGGAAAATGAGAAGCAACAAAAGAGTAGTAAATATGTGACAACAAAAGAGTATAAAATGAAAAGGGTGATGGTAAAGGAGAAACAAGAGAAACAAGGTATGCATGAGCAACGAGACATGAGCAACTTGGGCAGAGGAGCAGTAACAAGATCAACAAAGGTATGTAAAGGAGGAGATGTAATACTTGTTGGTTGCTCAACACATGTTGAGAAATGTTAATGCATAAGCTCATGTTGAGAAATTAGTGAGACAAATGTGTGCAAAAAATATGTTGATGAAAAATCTTGGCTTGTTTATGTTGCCATATGCATATAATGGTTGAGATAAATTGTTGTGATGCAAGGAAAAGGCAAGACTCCATGACAATAAAGGCAAAACTCCATGATAGAAGAGGCAAGATTCCATGACAGACAAGAAAAGACTCAAGGCTACTAAAGAAATAACATGAATAAGTAGTGATATAAGATGTTGCAGAATAGATATATGGCTTTAGAGAATGGTGTATTTCTTTAATATGTTGCATGCATAATGCTTGCATTGGAAAACGAATGTTTTACATATGTTATGATGTTATAATGTATTACTTGCTTGCAAATGTTGACATTTTTTGGACTGTAAGTTAATCATTATAGGTGGATGAAAATAATATTTGGTGGAGCACCTATTTGTGTTTTAATATTCAAAATATGAAAGGCTTGGAAACAAATGAGTGGAAGGAAAAAAGTCAAGCCTATTTACTCCATATTCTTATGTGGAATAGAAACACCCAACAAACTATCTTTATAAAATATGTGATTTTGGAAGGTAGGTGAAGTTAAAGAGTTAGAGAGCATGTGAGAGTTGATTATTTGTGTTATCTAGCACATATGAAGCTGACATGAAAGCATATTTGAAGGGAATATGAGGCAAAGATACAAATGGATATACACAAATTCGAAGGCCAGGTAAACTATCATGTTGTTTCTTGTATGTATCAGGGGATTGTAGTCTCCTTTCAAGTTGGAGCTTGGTAAAGAACATATTGTAGCCTATTGAGGTAGGAGTCTCCTGTGGGTTGTAGCCTACAAAAAACGTATGGGAGTTGGAACTTTATTGGATGTTGTAGCTTGCAGAAAAAATTGAGGTAGCAGCCAGTTGTAGGTTGGAGCCTATAAAAAATCAAATATAATAAGGGAGTAGGAGCTTGATTTTGCATCACAACAATCAAAAATCACGGGTTTCCACTTATATCTGGTGTCAATATGTGTTTATGTGATGTTTTATATTACTCATTACTTGTTTTTAACATATTAAATCTTCTAGTCATTATGTGTTAAGCTGCTCATTTAATTTTTAGTTAATCAGTCAAAATATTTTATTTTTAACGTCCATGAATGTACTAAACTGATTTACCCCCCCCCCCCCCCCCCGCCCTCTCAGTTTAGTCAAGTATTCATCAATTGGTACCAGAGATGATTACTTCTGTGTAATTCTAACAACTTGTAGGTAGATCTGCTTGAGTCATGGACTATCAAAGTGTATCTTTTCTTAGTGAAACACATTTTCATGAATGGAGAGATAAGGTACAATATGAATTGATAACTTACGGAACCTGTGTATGGAAGCTAGCGCGTGAAGGATATTGAAAAGACTCCCCCTCTACTCAATAACAACAATGGAATTCTCAAGAAAAATGTGTAATGTACAATAACCTTCATAATAAGGATCTTGAGACACTCATAGATCTTACATATTTAAAATAATTTTGGGAAAGGTTGCAGTTCATGCATGAAGGAGAGACTAGTAGCAACAGTGCAAAAAAAGAAAAGTGAAAGGGAAAAAAGAAAAATCCTATAAAAAAGAAAGTTTTCAACTAAATGAAACCTCTGTATCTATGCATGTACCTAATTCTCATGAAGAAAAGAAAAATTAACATCAGGCTAGGCTTAACTTAGAATTGGCTGAAATAGATAGCCTGAAGAATGAAAACAAATACTTGAAGAAACTTGTGCAAATATATGATAAGAGAGAGCATGATTACAAGGAATAAATTTTTAATTTGAAGACACAACCTCTTGTGGGTTGTATCCTACTAGAAAAATTATGGGAGTTGGAGCTTCCTTGCATGTTGTAGCTTGCCTAAAAAATTGAGGTTCCAACTTGTTGTAGGTTGGAGCCTACAAAAATTCAAATGTATTAATGGAATATGAGCCTGCCTTTGAATCACACCAATAATAAATCATGGTTTTCTTCATTTATGGGTTTCCACTTATATATGGTGTCCATATGTGTTTATTTTATGTGTTTATGTGATTTTTTAGATTACTTATTACTTGTTGTTCACATATTCAATCTATTTGTCATTATGTGTTAAGTTTCTCATTTAATGTTTTAGTTAATCAGTCAATAGAAAAAAATTTTAATGTCCATGAATGTACTAAAATTATTCTCCTGCCTCTCTCAGTTTAGTCAAGTATTCATCATCATAACCTTTAAGCTCACAAAAAACAGTATAACAGAGAGAAGAATTATTTTGAGCCTTCATAAAGAGGTTTTGTTGCATTCTCAATTATACGTCTATTAAAAACACCATCTAGCTTGTCATCGTCATCATCCATTGCAATGTTATTAAATATCTCTTGGATCAATATATTTGTCCCCTCTTCTTCAAATATGTTATTAGAATCACCATCTTCTTCCATAGGATCATTAATTTGATCTTCAATATCCGCTCCATGTTCCTAAATATGCACTTTTACAACGGCCACATCATCTTGATCCATGGGCAGTGCCCTAGGGAATTGTTGCTTTATAATTACTAACAATCAAGTAATATTACTGTATATAAAAAATATTAAAACTATAGAAACATTTAAAATATAATATAGGAAAACAAATACAACAAATACAACGACAAATATATCTTAGATGAGAGTGAGAAACCAAAACAACAAATCAATGATGAAGCTTGTGCAATTTATCAATATGTTGAAAAAATAGAAGAAAATTGTTAGTTTTCTTGTCATGTGGAAACAAAGAAAATTTGTGAGATATATACTCACAACCAACAAAAAAAACCTATTATTATTTCACCTTCATCATTATGTCCTATTCTTTATTGATTTTACTTGGAGACCACAAGTTTGGTGTGGATGGAAACTTTCCCCATCCCAACTAATTGGAGATCATGATTTAATTTATAATGGGTTCAGAGTTGAGGGATTAAGGGATAACACATTAAGGTTTAAGATGTTATTGGACATCCAAGAATTAGGGGTACTTAGGAGTTATCATTCTATATGGAGCAATGAACTGAGGTGGAGTGAGAAACAAAAACAACAAATCAATGATGAAGCTTGTGCAATTTATCAAGATGTTTATGGAATATATTGAAATTTTTTAAGAAGAATGTTACTTTTCTTGACATGTAGAAAGAGAGACACTTTGTGATATATATAGTCACAAGCAACAAAAATATCCTATTCTTATTTCACCATCATCATTATGTCATATTCTTCCTTGTTTTCACTTGGTGACCACATGAAATTTTAAGTTGATTAAAAAATTCCCTCTAATCCCTAGCCATTAACCCACCCCTAACCTCTAAACCATTAATCGACCCTAACTCTTTAATTTGGAATAACCCCTAACCCCTTAGACCATATCCCCCTAATCCTTAACACCTTAACCCCATTCACCATAATTAAGCTCTTAAACCCCTAACCCATAATTCCTTAACCCTTAACACCTAAACCATTCAAACCTAAAACCTTAACCAATAACCCCTTAACCCCTAAGCCCCTAAACTATTAATACCTTACCCATCGCCTAACACCTTAATCTCCAACCCTAAACCCCTTAAACCATAAACCCCTCACCCCTACTCCCTAAAACCCCTTTAAGCTCTAAATCCCCTAGGCCCTAAATGCCCTAAACCTAACTTATACCCTAACCTATTAAACTCTAACCACTTAACTTATTAACCACTAATCCTAACTTATAATTTGAAATTGATTTTTTTATAATCTGAATATTTTAAGATTTTTAAAGATGTAATTTTATGGTACATTTTAGGTAATTTTTTTGGTTGATATTGTTTTAAATTTAATATTTATTAATAAAAAGTTATAAATTTTAATTACACACACACACACACACATATATATGGAAAAAAATTAATTTACATTTCCACTTAAAAATATTTAAAGCCCACACACACACACACACACACACACACACACACACACACACACACACACACACACACACACACACACTATTAACAATCCCTAGGTAACCTATAAAACATTAACCCCTAACTCTTTAATCCATAACCCCTTATATCCTATCCCCATAATCCTTAACACCTTAACCCGATTCCTCCTAATTAATCCTGGCAACCCTTAACCATTAATCCCTTACCCCCTATTGTAACATTTTCTTGCCAATTGTTTTTTCAAAAATATTGTCAATATTTAAATTTTTGCACATATGTAATGTTTTAATATAGTAGCGATCTTTTATTTAATGCTATTATAAATATGTCTAGAAAAAAATTTGAAAAAAAGTTTATAATTTAAAATAAACAAATACACTTTATTATAGAACTCGTCATTTTCAACAGCTAATTATGTCGCTCAGGAATGGACCGTCGAGATTAAAATGCATGACCCCCCGTTTATCTAGAGTTTAATGGGGGGGAGGGGGGGGGGGGGGGGTTCACAATTGATGGTTTCATTAAAAAAATCGACAAAGTACATGGAAACCACTAGTGAAATAATGAAAACCCCCTCAATGGATTTCAAAACTACACCACCCCCCACATACTACTTAGCTAAACTTCTTTAAAATAACCCACCTTATTCCTCCACCATATTCCCTAAAATACCAAGGTAAATCATTTAGATGATTTTCTGCCTTTTAATATATGATGATGACCAAACAATAAATGAGGTTATTTTAGGGTTTTTTTTCTTCAATCCTTCAAGCTAAGAAATCCTTTGTCACATTCAACTTTAGCCAATATTTGTCATATGTCATAAATGATCAGTTGTCAAAGTTTAATATTAGTTCATTTAGGTATGAGTCAATCTTAGTGTACTTATTTATGTACTTTCAATCAAATAAAATTTTTCATCTTTCTCTATAGAAGCAGGATTGATATGGAAATGAATTTTCATTTGTTTATTGGACCTTTGTAGTAAGAAGACATGTTGAAGAGTTCATTTTTTCATATTTTATTAACCAGTTCTTATTAGTAGTTTTCATTTTATTAAATAATGAGGCACCACCAAGAATTTTTCCAAAAATTAAAACAATTGTATAACTTAGTCGATATGTTAAGGTGAGGGATTGGTACTTGTTTCATAATTTTGCAAAGATCAGACTATATGGACGTGAATTTCCTCCCTACAAACTGCAAGTCTTCTTACCTTTGAGAATGTTTGCATTAGAGTTCATGAGGAAAAGTTTGAATGTGGACTAGATACACTTCTTATCTATAATATGCCCTGCATTATTTAAATTGAAAGTGTAACAACCCCGAGTTAAAAGTTCATGTAATAAAAGTTAGTAAAGGTAAAATAAGACCACAAGCAAGGGACACTTATTCCAAGCTAAATGTTGGGAGAAATATCCTAGTGGGAATCACTTGTTGTGTTTATGGATAAGGGAAATTTGGCAAAGGAAATGTATAAGGCTTTGGAAAGGAAAAAAGGTATTTTTGGCACATTATTTATGAAAATAATGGAAATTAGGAGAAAAGGAAGATGAAAGGTCATGGTTGCATCTGAGGAGGAAAATGAAGGAAAATAATGGGAAAATGAAGAAATTAGAGGTCTCATCAATAAGAAGACCTCAGAGCATCAATGGGAAGCTTTTTTCAACTTTTTGTTAGTTTAGTGTTAGAATTAGTCTCAAAGTGGAAAAATCACCAAGAGAAGAAAGAAAACAAGCAAGCAAGGAAGGGAAAGGAAAAGAAAGGAAAGGAAAGGAAAATAAATGAAAGGAAAGGAAAAGAAAGGAAGGAAAAGGAAAGGAAGGCCAGGATCAAGCAACTTCAACAGGAATACTTGCACGTAACGGGTTGGAGCCAGTAAAACTAATCAAACCAACATCACCAAAGAAGTTATTTAATTCAGAGCAACAAAAAAAATACTTTAAAGAAGCACTGGAAACATTCTCGAAGCTGGAGAACCGCAAGGATATGCAACTAATGCAACCAGCCAAGGAAGGTCGAAAACCTAATACAACAGGAACACCGATAGAAGAATGGTTCAGGCTATTCTTGAATATTGTAAATGATGGACAGATGCTGGAGCAACTAAAGAAAAATATGAAAGCAATAGTAGAAGGAGGAATAGAGCCCGAGGACCCAATTAACACTAACCTTCCAGAAAGGTATGTGAGGAGAGTAAAAAGAAACAAAAGAAGAACGGGAAAGGAATTTCTCATAAATGCTCAAGTTGTGGGATTTCAGATAAGAGACACAATGTTGGATCTAGGGTCAGATGTGAACATTCTACCTACAAAGGCATGGGAAGCATTAGGCAAGCCAAAGCTAGCATATTCCCCTTATACAGCTGAGAATGGCAAACCAATATTGCATTGTTCCAGTAGGAAGGCTAGAAGAAGTTGAAGTAGATGTCACAGGAGTAAAAACTTACACTGATTTTGAGGTAATAGACATTATGGGAGATGAGGATCTATATCTAGCTCTGTTGGGGATAGACTGGGCATTTGAAAATTATGCAGTTATTGATTTGAATAAGGAGCTGATGATATTCGAAGATGGTGAAGTTAGAGTGGTCCAACCATTGGATCCATATCAAGGACTGTTGTATACAGAGATCGTCGGGACCGGGGAAGATGCAGAAATTCTCGACCAAATTTATCAGATGACAACAGGTAAAAGATGTTGATCAGTGGTTGTCATTGATGTCAACCCAAGCAGCACCAGGGGCTACCCCAATATTGCATGGGAATTTTGACCTACCAAATTAATATATTATGGGCCAAGAATGCTTTTGGTGGTTTCTACTTATCGAAATGTTTCCGTTGATATATGGCACACCACGTAATTCTTCACGGTTTGGGAGATATTCATGCTTGAATTTTGTAACCCTAGTTAGTAGGCTAAAACCCCATAGGGTTGTGGAATGGGTCATTGAAATTCAATAATTAATAATTTTTAAGCTCCTAAAATCCCTCCCACATTCACTTGTTGAAGCCCCTCTCAACCTAAGCATTTATATAAATTGTGATCCTCATATCCTCCTTATGTAGGATTTCACTATCTGAAATAGGTCATTCTGGAATTTTTGCTCTAACGTTTTTTATAGGAAGGTTCAGAAGCTGAAATTTTTATGAGGTGAAGCTAAAATCCTAAGGAAGCTCTTGTGCAAATTTCAGATCAAGGTGCCCAATATTTTCGGAGATATGATCTGTGGAAGCCAATGTTTTTGCAGGCTCCTGAAATTCATCTCAAAGAAGTGGCCTTGGTAAAATTGTCATAACTATCTCTTTGAGTATCAGATTGCAATTCTGTAAACATTGGAAGATAGTGCACTGACTATATTTTTTCTGTATCAATTTCAAAGCCGAATGAAGAAACAATGACATGTGGCACGTCATACAAGTTCGCTCTACTGAAACAATCCATAATTAGGGCATTGTGGGAGATTGGGCATAACTCTCCCTTGAAGAATCCAAATTGGGTCAGACCTGTGGCATTGGAAAGAAGACTTAGAGGAATATTATAGG
Organism: Pinus albicaulis; assembly: GCA_034641835.2. NCBI lineage: Eukaryota > Viridiplantae > Streptophyta > Pinopsida > Pinales > Pinaceae > Pinus > Pinus albicaulis. The sequence continues at coordinate 721,612,306 of CM076582.1, forward strand.
GCCGAAAATCACATATTGGGGATCTGAAATAACAGAGATAAAACAGATTCAATATCAAGCTCCTAGAAGGAAAGAAAAAGCTAGATCATGTGTTGTCAAGGGCTGCAAAGGACTAAAATTTCTAGGGCAGCAAAGAAAAGCAAGGTGCAGAAGAGGGTAGCATGACAAGAGCATAAATCAAGGTGCATAACAAAAGAAATAAGTTCATCACATGAAGTATTCAAGTGGGCAGCACTGCTTACAGTCACTGTAAAGGTATCATTGTACTAGTGTCTATTTGCTAAGAGTTGAAGAGGCAGTGCCAGGAGGTCTAGGATCATCATTAGGTGGTTGTGTCATAGTTGGGGTTATGGTCTACTGTGTCTTCTTCTTATAAATCATTCTATATCATTGTAAAGTGGACCATTTTCCCTCGTACGGGAGTCCATTCTTCTATAGGGTGGTAGGGTGGTGCTCGGCTGGTGCATGAAGTCACCAATAGGTTCAAACCTGTGAAACATTCAGTGTGGTAGGGTGGTGATAGGGTGAGTTGTAGCTCATTGGGTGTTGGGGCATCCGTTCAGTTGACTACTGAATAATCTCGGGCATTGGAGCATCCATCCAGTGGGAGATGGAGAAGAATTCTTTTCTAGATTCTAGGAATTTGGAGTTCGTAATATCCCTTTTTGCAGGAATATCAAGATTCTATTCTAGAGATTGACTGCAGGGGCATTTAATGGATATGTCACCTTTGAAAAATGATGAGATCCAGAGGCTACCTGGCCATCTGCAGACTCTGTCTATAGAGCTTGAAATACTTCTCCTTCAGGGATCCATCAATACATAAACATGAGCTGGAAAATAGCAGTGAATGGATTAAAACCAAAATGCCGGAAGATCCACATAACCCTTACATTAGATAATAGCAGCAAATAAATGTATACAAGTACTTAAGGAAATGATCTCTAAAGCTAAACAATGCATGCTTAATGAAACATGTACATGAAATATGGAGAAATACTGCTATATAAAATAGGCATTGGCTATGACTGCGCAATCCTTGAGGAGGAACTGCTGCAAAATTTCAATAATAAAAATATGTGACAATAATGGCTCAAATAAAGAAACGGGAGCAAGATCTCAACCCCTGGAAACATACAATACACAATCCTTAGAAGGATTGGCTAAAATACATACAAAATGGAAAATCTGCAGAAATGCTGGAGTTGCTGGGCAGCAGCTGCAACTTAGAAATAGAACTGGATGTAGATAGTTGATGCTGATGCAATAAGTGGCTGAATCTCATCAAATGGATCTCTAGAATGAAAGGATGATCCTCTCACCTAAGATCTCACCCTCCAGATATGTGGAGCTAGTCTCCACTGCAAACACACTCAGAAATAACACAGTCTAGGGATGGGACTGCGCTGTTGGTGAAGAGAAATGCTTGGCCTTGATGCCAAAGTCTGCAATAAGCTCCGAGATATCTCCAATCTGATATATCAAAGGAAAGAGAGGCTCCTCCTTTGAAAATAGCTGAAGGAAGTGATGTAGTGAACCCTCACTGCAACACCCAGCAACACAACATTACTCTACTACAAAAATAACGCTGTCTTGATGGAGGATGCTTGGCCTCAAGCCTAGATGTGAGGAAAATCTGAGCAATCCCTCTTGAGAGGCCTCTCAAGAAGGTGGAAGAATCCTAAACAGGAAATCCTCTCGGCAATTCTTGCTAAACAATAGAGAATGCACAATTGTCTAAATAGACAATGAAATCAATAATCCATAACATGAGAAACAATGGTTGCGTTTCCCTCCTTTTAAACAAAAGAAAGTTCTCTCTCCATGGGCCCCATCCATTAGGGTTTCCTCCACCAAATATCCTCTTCCTCATTCACATTGCGCTGGCTTCCTAAGTAAGCCACTCCTCCTATGGCAACGTTGTTGAATTGGTCAAACATGACCTTGTCTTCATGCATTTGTCCCTTTTTACACTTGATGATGTAAAATGAAGCTACTTTGATGATCCCTTTAACATTTTGCGGGATTTTATTAATGTTTTGAATAAGCATGGGCCTCCTTACCCATTTATTTAGCTGCTAGGTGATAAAAGCAAAATTTTAATGTTCCATTTAGCCATGTGCTAAAATGGGAACATTACAGAGATTTATCTTCAATTGGAGTTGAATATTAAAGAATTATTAGAAAAGCATTAGGCGTTTTTTTGTCCCGGAGCGAGTTTCCACCTTAAAAATTGTGTGCATTTTTGTTCCTTTTTTTTACTGCTATCATTGTATAAACACTGATAATAATTGAAGATTAACTAATGCTCTAATTGAAAGGAATAATGATTCACCTCCCCCCCCCCCATTATTTCCAACAATTGGTATCGAAGCTTGGTTCCTTCAATAGCAGTTTAACAGCTGGAAGGAGGTCATGGAGCATACCAAGAATGGTGTACCTATGTTCAATGAAAATAATTATGCACTTTGGAAAGGAAGAATGGAGGTCTATCTCTTGGTGCAAGGTTACGAAGTATGGGACACTATTCAGAATGGATTTACATCAACTGCGGATGAACAAGGTAAGAAGAATTTGGTAAATGATGCAAAAGAGAAGAATATTATTATCAGTGGACTTATTGAATCTGCTTATCATAAGGTGTTGGGTTGTAAAACCACAAAAAATTTATGGGACAAGCTTGAGAATATATATGCAGGTGAATCAAATGTCAAATAAGAAAAGCTTCAACTCTATAGAGAAAAAATTGAGAAACTCAGAATGAAAGACGATTGCAACATTGCTGCATACTTCTAATACGTTGATCAAATAACCAATACTATGGAAGGATTGGGAGAGCCAATTGATGAGAAGACTATTATACGAAATATTATTTGAACGTTACCAGGGAGATTCAACCCAAAGGTATCGGTCTTAGAATACAGTGCAAATATGGAAAAACTCAACAAAGAGGAATTACATGGAGTTCTCATAGCATATGAAATAAGACTTGATGAAGAAGAGGGTACTTCGCATCTAGAAACTGCATTCGTTTCATCTAAGAAAACCAATAAGGACAAACAACCTTCAATTGAAAAGACATGCACCTGCAAGTGTGAAGAAAAGGGAGATGATGAAGAAGGTCTTTCAGTTGAAGAATATTTTTACTTTACGAGAAAACTAAAAATTGGTAAGGGAAAATTCAAAGCTAAACTTCCATTGATATGTTTCGGCTGTGGTGAGGTTGGGAATTTTGCATCAAAATGTCTGAACATAAGTGATGGAAACTCGAAAGGAAAGAAAGGCTTTAATAAATTCAACAATCAAGGATCCAAAAGGAACTTTCTCTATAAAGAAGATAGCTCATCATTCGATGAAGATAATGACAACAAAGAAGAAGCCAATGAGAGAGTATTGTTTATGGCCAAGCACAATAAACAAGAGGTATCAAAAAACGAAGAAGAAGGTTTGACAATAGAAGATTTTTCTAAGGAAGCAATCAAGTTTATAAAAGAGCTCAAGGCTGAGAAGATCCGTTCCAATACTCTTGAAGAACAAGTTCAAGATCTCAAAATTGAAGTTGAAGAACACAAATGCATTGAAGAGTCAATTCAAAAGAAGTTGGAAGAAAGCAACCAAGAAAGAGAAGAATTAGAAGCCAAAGTAGTCTCACTGCTTAAGGATGTGAAGAAGGGAAAACCTATCCAAAACTATGCCAATAGCTCAAGGGCATTGGAAGAACTCATCAACAATAAACGATCTTACAATGACAGAACTGGCCTCAGTTACAAAGAAGAAGAAGCAGGATCTTCTACAAAAAAATACAATGAACCTATGAGATTTGACATGCATGTAGACTTCATTGGACAAGATTTGCAAGAACAAACTTGGAAGACAATTCCTCGATGAAGATTTCCATCTAGTTACCAACAAAGTTTTTATGGCTATTGTTATTCATGTGGAAAATTTGGTCATAAAGTTTTAGAATGTGGCACGTACCCTAGGAACCAATACAATTCTAGGAGATCTATCAAATATGAACCTCCCAGGGCTCAGGGAAACATCAATAGGTCTGAACATTTAAGAAATAATATTGAATGTTACAAATGTTGAAACTTTGGACACATAGCCAGAGACTGTAGACTTGAAAATCCTCCAGAAGAATCTTCGAAGCCACAGAACGAACGAACATGGAAGAAGAAGAAGACTGATAATTGTGCTCTCGCTCTTAAGGCTCAAAACAACAAAGATGTGTGGTATGTTGATAGTGGTTCCTCAACACATATGATTGGAGATAGAAATAAATTTGTATCTCTGAAAGAGAAGAAGGATGGAACCGTGTCCTTTGGAAATGATGGATCTTCAAATGTAATAGGATCAAGTACCATCACTCTCGGAATCAAAGATGCTCTAGCCAAGAATGTTCTATTGGTTGAAAACATGAATCACAATCTTCTCAGTGTTGGACAAATGTGTGATCAAGGACACACGATACTATTCAACTCCACAAAATGTGAAATCAGGAAAGGCAGGTATGGTGAAATTTTGGCTACAACAAGTCGAGCTCCAAATGACATATATGTTATGGATGAAGAAACTAAAGCACGTCTAATAGCTAAAGAGGATGATATAATATTTGGTAGAAATGATGATCGACTAAGTAAGAAGTTTTCTACAAATATGCAAAGTGATTTCGAGATGTCTTTACTTGGTGAGCTGACATACTTCTTAGGGCTTCAAATATCTTAGCAAGAGAAAGGAATATTTATATGTCAAACCAAGTACATCAAGGAAATTCTCAAGAAATTCAAAATGGAAGATTGCAAACCCATCCTTACTCTGATGGTAATAGGTTGCAAATTGAGCATAGACGACTCATCTAAGGATGTGGATCAAAGTTTGTACATATATATGATTGGTAGCCTTCTATATGTAATAGCCTCTCGTCCAGATGTTATGCAAGCAGTTGGACAAGTAGCAAGATTCCAAGTAGCACAAAAAGAATCACATATTATTGCCATCAAAATAATTCTTCGACATCTAAAGGGAACAACAGAATATGGCTTGTGGTATCCCAAGGGTAAAAATCTCATTATTCATGCCTTTACAGATGAAGATTGGGCAGAAAGCATTGATGATCGTGAGAGTACTCGTGAAGCATTGGAATATCTTCGCCAGAAGATTGTGATTATCCCAAGTTCTCACTAGATTTTCCTTATTCAGAATATAAAGGGGGAGTGGAAGTGTGTATAGGTCCGCAGGATGGTTGTGTGTCAGGGGGAGTGGAAGTGTGTACATGTCCGCAAGATGGTTGTGTGTCAGGGGGAGTTGCCCTTTGCCATTGATGTCAAAGGGGGAGAGAATGTTGTAGGAAGAGGTGCCATGATCGCAGGGGGAGTACTTGTGTTGCCATCAATGCTAAAGGGGGATATTGTTGATCAGCGGTTGCCATTGATGTCAACCCAAGCAGCACCAGGGGCTACCCCAATATTGCATGGGAATTTTGACCTACCAAATTACTATATTCTGGGTCAAGAATGCTTTTGATGGTTTCTAGTTGTCGATATTTTTCCGTTTATATATGGCACGCCACGTAATTCTTCACGGTTTGAGAGATATTCATGTATGAAGTTTGTAACCCCAGTTAGTGGTCTAAAACCCCATGGGGTTGTAGCATGGGTCATTGAAAAGTCAATAATTAATAATTTTTAAGCTCCTAAAATCCCTCCCACGTTCACTTGTTGAAGCCCCTTTCAACCTAAGCATTTATATAAATTGTGATCCTCATATCCTCCTTATGTAGGGATTTCGCTATCTAAAACAAGTCATCGTGGAATTTTTTCTCTAACTTTTTTTCTATGAAGGTTCAAAAGCTAAAATGTTTATGAGGTGAAGAGGAAATCCTGAGGAAGATCCTGTGAAAATTTTAGATCAAGTTGTGCAACATTTTTGGAGATATGATCTGTGGAAGTCAGTATTTTTGCAGGCTCCTGAAATTCATCTCAAAGAAGTGACCTTTGGAAAATCTTCATAAATCTCTCTATGAGTATCAGATTGGAATTCTGTAAAAAGTGGAAAATAGTGCACGGATTTTAGTTTTTTCTGTATCAATTTCAAACTTGAATGAAGAAACAATGATATGTGGCACGATTTACAATTCGCTCTATTGAAACAGTCCATAATTAGGACAATTTGAGAGATTGGGCATAACTCTCCCTTGAAGAATCCAAATTGTGTCAGACACATGGAATTGGAAAGAAGACTCAGAGGAATACTATAGGGCCAAAAATCACATATTTGGGATATGAAATAACAATGATACACCAGATTCAATATCAAGCTCCTAGAAGGCAAGAAAAAGCTAGATCATGTGTTGTCAAGGGTTGCAAAGGACCAGACTTTCTAGGGCAGCAAAGCAAAGCAAGGTGCAGCAGAGGGTAGCATGACAAGAGCAGCAATCAAGGTGCATAATAGTAGCAAGAAGTTCATCACGTGAAGTCTTCAAGCGGGCAGCACTGCATACATTCACTGTAAAGGTATCATTGTACTAAGTCATTGTAAATACATTATTGTAAAAATTGTACTAGTGTCTATTTGCCAAGAGTTGAAGAGGCAGTGCTGGGAGTTCTAGGATCATCATTAGGTGGTTGTGTCATAGTTGGGGTTATGGTCTAGTGTGTCTTCTTCTTCTACATAATTTTATATCATTGTAACGTGGACCATTTTCCCTTGTACTGGAGTCCATTCTTCTTTTATCCTTGTATAGGGTGGTAGGGTGGTGCTATGGTGAGTTTTAGCTCATTGGGTGTTGGGGCATCCATTCAGTCGACTAATGAAGAATCTCGGGTGTTGGAGTGTCCATCTAGTGGGATTTGGAGAAGAATTCTTTTCTAGATTCTAGGAAGTTGGAGCTTTATTTTCAATTGGAGTTGAATATTAAAGAATTATTAGAAAAGAATTAGGTGGTTTTTTGTCCCAGAGTGGGTTTCCACCTTAAAAAATGTGTGCATTTGGGTTCCTTTTGTTTACTGCTATCATTATACAAACACTAATAATAGTTGAAGATTAAATGATGCTCTAATTGAAAGGAATACTGATTCACCCACCCCCTTCTCAGTATTTCCAACAAAAGAGAAGGTTTCATCAACCCTACAGCAGGAGGAACAGTAAGTTGGAAAAGTGTTCAAAGTTACGATGTGGGGTCAGAAGTTGCATGGGAAAATTGGTAGCAAGGATGATATGAGGTCAATACCAGAAGATGTGCTGCTATTCATAGAGTTAACTGGGTTGGCACAGAGGTAAGGGGTTACCCCACCCTTAATAATATGCAAACTATGAACACTTTTATTAACAAAATTTAAGATAACATACCAAAGGAATGTACAGTTCCTTTAATGGATGTAGCTTTGCAATATACTTTGGCAATGTGGTGGGTAAATTATTGCAAATATCTTCATAGTTGGGAAGAGGTAGCAAAGGCACTGAAAATTTGATTCCAAGCGTCTTCAAGACCACAACTAGAAGAGAAACACAAAGGAGTTTCGGATCCCCAAGTACATTTAAAAAGCTATAAATACAAGTGGGAAACAGAGAATTACCCAAAATCCTTGTGGGTGCATAATTTTGTACTCATTGGATATAATCCTGCAAGCTTAGTACCTGACAAAGAAAAGAATAGACAAACAGGTAGTTGGGAGACATTAGCGGAAAGATTTTCACGAAGTTTCTCTTTCAAAGGGGATAATGGACATATTACGGAAACCTTGCAGGTCATCAAAGGGATTTTTTTCAGTTCAGAATTTGTAGAAGCTGAAGAAACACTTGATCAAGGCAAATAACCGATTCTAGTTATCAAGAAGCAGTAACATGCAGGAAAGTAGACTAGGGAATATATGATGACGATTTAGAGAATCTCAGACACTTGTAATTTGAAGAAAAGGAAGGAGAACACAAAATACAGGAGGAACCTACCATAGAAGGAATGCATATGTACCCATAAAGACAAAGAATCAGAATATTAGGAGTCAAGAAAAAACCAAGATAACGTCTATAGGGGACTATTGGAATGACGAGGCTACAAAGGAAATTTTTGATTTTCTAAAGGAATATGAAGATCTATTCCCGTCTTCTGTAGCAGAACTAAAAGGTATCCAGGGAGATTTTGGGGAGATGTAGATAATGTTGAAACTCGATGCCAAACGAGTAAAGAATAGAACCTATCGCTTGAACCCAAGGGTGAAAGAGAAATTCAAAGCAGAAATAGACAAGATTCTAAACGTAGGATTGATTTTCCTAGTTGAAGAGGCAGAATAGGTTATTCCAATAATGATCCAGAAAAAAAAAAGGAGAAGTCAGAAATTAGGGCATGTGTAGACTATAGAAGTCTAAATAATGCATGTGTCCACGATCCTTTCCCAACACCATTCAGTGACAAAGTTCTGGATAATGTGGCTAGAGATGAAGCATATTCATTCATAGACGGGTTCTCTGGTTATGATCAAGTTCAAATAGCAGAGGAGGATAAAATAAAAGCCACGTTCACTACTGAACGTGGATTGTATCCTTATCATGTAATTCCATTTGGGTTAAAGAATGCACCAGCGGTATTTTCAAGAATAATGATAGCAACTTTCAGAGAGTATATCCACAAGTTTCTAAAAGTGTACATGTATGACTGGACAATATTCAGTTTGTTGAAGAACCACGCAAGCCTCCTTCGGATAATGTTTGACCATTGCAGACAACTTCAAATCTCGCTAAACCTAAAGAGGTGCATATTTGAATTGCCATTCGGAACATTACTTAGCCATCTGGTATGTAAAAAATGAGTATGTGTGGACCTCGCCAATGTGGCAGTAATTGTAAACATGGACGCCCCAGAGAATTTTAAACGATTGATATTCTTACTGGGACACACAGGGTATTATAGAAGGTTTATCTGCAACTATGCTCGGATCACAACAATGCTAGAAAAGTTGTTGCGGAAGACATAACTGTTTATATGGAATGAAGAATGGAGCAAGGCATTGGACACTCTAAAAGAAAAATTAGCAAGTGCACCTATTCTAACTCATCCTAACTGGGATAAATAGTTACATGTGCATATTGATGCTTCATGCATTGCTTTGGGGGTTGTGCTAGTGCAACCAGGAGAAACCAACGTAGACCACCTGGTATACTTCGCAAGCAGGAAGCTGTTGACAACGGAACAAAATTTATAAAAAAACTGAAAGAGAAGCTCTGGAAATGGTCTACTCTCTGCAGAAATTTTTCCATTATTTACTTGGAGGTACATTTAAATTTTTTACAAATCACTCTGCATTGAAGTATTTAGTATAATAAACCTATTTTGGAAGGAAAAAATTTACAGGTGGCTTCTACTGTTCCAAGAGTTTACTTTTTAAGTCATAATAAGACTAGGGAGATTAAATGCAGGACCTATTGGCTCTCTGTAATTTTTAAGATTGGAAAGAACAAACGACAGAGGAAAACATCAAACGACTTTGGAGTCCAGGACCTAGCCTTCCTAGACTCAGAGAGGGCTCTCACTATTCTTTATGATTTATGATTTAGCTTGATGATTATAATTGCTAATATTAGGCTAGTTATAGAGATTATGAGAACTATTGGTTTTGATTGGTTGGGTGGTTGGAAAAACAGAGTTGTGAAGCTTAATCCATTGGGATATGGAGTCATAAGAGGTAGATTTGTGCATCAACGTTTTCAAGGGGCATTCACAGGGCAAGCTAACTATGCAGACTGGATCTTACTGGCAGTGTGAATATGAGATGAAAGAAAGCAGTGAGTTCAGTAATAGCTAAAGATAAGTTAAGAATTCTTTAACTATACTTCAGAGGAAACATCAAGATAAAAAAATTAGACATAATTAAGGTGCTCTCTTAGAAAATCTTAATCTAAAACTTTTGTTTTGTAATCAGAGAAACTGATGCACAACATGAAAAGACATAGGAAAAACATTAACATAGAGGAAATAACATCACCATTAACATAGCTCATGAATCCTATGAACGGTCTCTTTCTTATTGATGCCCAACTCAAAATAGTTACAATGCTCCAATACAATGATCTTTTATAGCACAGAGTCTAACAAGGTTCCCACCCTGGTAATGAAAATTCGAGCAATATTTAACTAAAACTTGAGTTGGTAGCCCTAATCTACTTGGGTCAAACTTCATTTATTACAAAACAACTGAAATTAAACAAGCATGGCCATGCAAGGCTTGAGCAAAAGATCTCTGACAACATATTGCCTGTAAAATTAATTTCGAGTAGCTCTTTATGTATCTAAAAGCTTTAATGGCTCTGACATCTGGCCCTTCTTTTCAAAAGACCGTCGTTGGGTAATTAAGTCTGGTGCAGTGCTGGCTACTTTCATTTATTGTTTTTGGTGCTGATGTGTCTTGCTTCTTTTTCGCTTCCGCACAACAGTTCTTCCAGAACGTCCTTTTCCCAAATCAACATTCTTGCCATGTTTCAGCCCTTTTTCAAATAAAACATCACAAAAAATCATTTTCCCGGACCTGAAAATGTTTAAATTGTAGCTCTGAAGCCGCATCGCATCCACGTACTTCGTAGTTTTTAAAATTTAAGTTATGAAGAATGTAATCGGCGGTGGGATACGAAGTGGGAGGTGGCGTGGAGGGAAAAGTGGGGCCAAACTGTAGCCCGCAAATAGCGACTCTTAACACTAAACAATGAAGGTAAAATTTAACAAATGCGAAGTACGATGTGCGTCGATTGGAGGATGATTTGGCAAGATGGGGCCCACTATGTTGGTGAAGTTATAAAGCAACGCATGTTTCAGCGGTAAGGTATGCTTATGATGTTTTATATGATATGTCAATGTATTTCAATGTATTTCAAATGGCTGCAGAGTGGGGGGGTGGAGCTGCTGTGGTGGGGCCAAACCACACCGCAAGTTAAAAGAAATACATTGCAGGCACCTAAACTGTAAGTTGTAATGTTTGTGAAATGCGATGGATGGTGGTGAGAAAGGGTGACGTGTCAAGGGGACTGGCCCACTTTAATCGCTATCGGGGAGATGGAAAGGGCAGAGGAGAAACAATGGTATAGTGGTGAAAGAAGTTAAAGTAGAGGAATGAAGTGAAAAGGCTGAAAAGGTAAGGTTTTAATGATTTCCAAGGGAAATGAAATGAAAAAAGGAAGTGTGGTGGGTGAATGGGTTTCAATCTCTGCCGTTGATTGATCAGATCCAACGGTCCATCACTTCTCCCTGGCAGTGGTTTGCTGACTTTATTTCTTTGGTCGTGCCTTGTTCGTTTCTTTCTATTTGTTCGTAGAATACACGTTCATGACTTGCCCACGTTCACAACTTGACCTGATTTAGCGTGCATGCCTTGACCCGATCTCATTCAAGACTTTGCTCTTGCTGTTTTTCTGCCTTACCTAATTTCTTTGCTACCTTTGTCTTCGCTAATGGTCTAATTCTGCTCCTTTCCTTTCTGCTGCTTTCTTTTATTCTTGCTTTGGAAAGGATTTTTAATATTGACATCCATGTAAAGTATAAAAATTTTCAAAGAGAAAATAATCAATCACCTTGCGATACTATAAATTATAGGACTCTAATAGTGGCTCCAGCTAGGGATGGAAGCTCACTTAGGAGGTGTCAAGAACACCATAGTAGCCTGATCTATTGGGTTGATCCCACAACTTGTATCTTGATTTTTCAGGCACTTTGTGACTGGAAAATAGCTGATTTTTTCTCCTAACTTTGAATGATAAAAATAGACCACATGCTAGGCCATCCAGCTTATTAGCATACTGAAATCTGAACTGAAACTAGAATTTCCCTTATCCACTGCAATCCATCAAGATGAACATACTGCTGCACCTTGAAAACTTGAATGGTGAAACCAAAACTGAGCTGAAACTTAAGTCTGAAACATACTGATATGAAAATGAAAAGCAATCTAAGCTAAGATATGAAAGATGCTCAAATTTATGAGCTTATTTTCACCCCTAACTACCCTAATATATTGAAATGGATTCCCTTCTAAACAATACAATAATGCCAATACAACCATTCCAAAAATTTTTCTAATATCTTTGTTCTTTCGTTGCTCTTCACCATGTTCAGAGACAAGCCTAACAATGGTGTTTGATAGAGTTATCTAGCCTGATCTTGTTTACATGGATCTTGGTACCCTTGAAAAACAATTGACATGCCATACATATGTGTTGGCTTTGTAAATAATAATACCTCCATATAGACAGCCACTGGATCAAGGTATTCTTGATTCATTTTTGGGTATTCTAACTCAGCCAACTCATCTTCATATCTTGGTAATACAGATATGCTCTCCTTGTATTCAATCAACGGGAAACATGTTTGCATACTGCCTGATGAGTGTTGTGCCATTAATTCTACTGAAACAAACAATGTGGAAGACTGTCTCACCATATCCATATCATATCAGCTTTTGAGAGCATTAAGAACAGAGGAATAATGACTTTGAAAGCGTAGACCATCCAACGCATCTGCTATTGGATCGTGTGGTGCTTTAGATGGTAGCGTTGGTTCTTCTAAGACTTCATGTTTTCTCTTATAACTATCAGCCAAAATGTGATCCCAACCCCCCTTTATAATTTGAAATGCATTAAAGCACAAAGGTAGAGAGTCAACCTTGATCACTTCATTATTTGCTTAAGACTTTGTGACTTCATATGGTACTTGATATTCAAAAGGATTCAAGGGAAAAACCTCTGGATCTAAACCAGATTTTTTATCATCCCTGATTTCCTCATCTAATTGGTGAGAGAGTTCTCTTCTCCTGTGATTATCAACTAGGATGTGATCCAGATTCCCTTTCACAATATGAAATGAATTGAAAAATAAGGGTAAAGACTCAAGATGTATTGGTTCTTCCTCTTGATAATAATATTTGAGATGGCTACCTCTGTATGCAAGGTCATCTATCATGTACATTGTTGTTGGGGGTTTCCCTGCCTCCTTTTGATTTTGGACTTCATCTTTGGCTATGTTGTGGATAGAGTACATGAAACAATCATTGTCTGTTTTAGGGTGTCCATGATGGGCTGCAAACTACTTGGGTACATTGATGTTTTTCTTTTCTGGAACTAATGGAATATGAGGTATTTGAACAACAAGTTCCTCTTTCCTGCTAATCATATGCATCATTTCGTTGACTGCATTTGTCAACATATCTAATTTTATCCCTGAAGATATCAGTTTCTCTTTTTCTATTTTGTTCTTCTTCATTGATATTAAATTTGCTTCCCTGTTCAGCAGGCTGGCTTCCACATCAACTTCCACATTTTTCATTTCTTCTAGGGTTGCAAGGTCCTTTTCTCTTAACTGGAATGCCATCTCTGGATCAAAGGCATCTCGGTAGTGCAAGAGAGCCCATCTTGGGGGTGGCTTTATATTAGAAGGTATTTAATAGTATATCTTATTGAACCTATCTGAATAATGCTATACTGTCTCCCTAGGATGTATTTTTAAATGGTTGTACTCTTCTATGATGAGAAAAAAATTTACCACAACCACCCATCTATCTAGGAAAACTTGAGTGAATTGATGAAAATTTCCAATGCTTTCAGCTAGAAGATATTTTAAAAAAATTTTAAATTTTCCTTGCAATGATAGGGAAAACATTCTGATACACACATCATCTTCTCCCACCTCAAACAAATCAAGGAAATCATCAAGATTTTGAATGTTCTTTTAAGCAACGATCTTTGTGCTTTCTCCATCAAATTTGGGTAGACTATTGATAAAATTAGCAGGGAGGTCATGTAGGATAGGAGGCAAAAGCAGAGGCTTGTATATGTCCGGGACTTTTACAGGTATAGGTATTAAAGCAGGAGGCTTATAACCATTTGGAGCTTTTGCAAGAGCAGGAGATGAAGTACAAGGCTCATGTGCCACTGGGTTTTCTACAAGTGCATAAGGGATATGCACAGGTGTACAAGTATGTACATGGTCTACAATTTGGGGCCTAGCTTTTTGAGGCTCATCAATTTGCCAATGATCAATGTAAACCTTAGCAGTGTACTCTTGATCAGGCTTAAATTAGGATAGAATATAGTTATAGATAAAAACAACAATTTCTTGAAATTAATTTGGGCTTAAATACTTTCTCTTTCCAGGCTAACTGGTCATGTTTAAGGTCCTTCCTCTAGTGGAGTCTTTGAATGGAGCTGATCTAAATTGGAGTCGCCAGGTGGACGATTTCAAATTTCTTGTGTCTAGCTTTTTGTCCACCATCAACAACTAGATACCAATCTTGGAAAATGCTCAAATCATACAATATTTTGATTGGGGTTTCTGAGTTCTGATGAAATATTAATATTTTCTAATAACTCTGTCCCTAGTGTGGTCGCCATTATGTTGGCTCTCCATAATTTGTAAGATTGGCAAGAAAAAACGACAAAGGACAACATCAAACCACTTTGGAGTCTAGGACCTAGCCTTCCTAAACTCAAAGAGGGCTCTCTCTGTTCTTTATGATTTATGATTTAGCTTGATGATTATAATTGTTGATATTAGGCTAGTTATAGAGATTATGGGAACTATTGGTTTTTATTGGTTGGGTGGTTGGACAGACAGAGTTGTGAAGCTTAATCCATTGGGCTATGGAGTCATAAGACGCTGAATTGTGCATCAACTTTTTTAAGGGGCATTCGCAAGGCAAGCTAACTATGTATAATGGACCTTACTGGTAGTGTGAATATGAGATGAAAGAAAGAAATGAGTTCAGTAATAGCTACAGAGAAGTAAATAATTATTTAACTATACTTTAGAGGAAAACATTAATTTAACAAAAATAAACAGAATTAAGGTGCTCTCTCAGCAAATCTTAATCTAAAACTTTTGTTTTGTAATCAGAGAAATTGATGCACAGTAAGAAAAGACAGAGGAAAAAAATTAACACAAAGGAAAGAACATCACCATTAACATAGCTCATGAATCCTGTGAACGGTCTCTTTATTATTGATTCCCAACTCAAAACAGTTACAGTGCTTCCAATACAATGATCTTTTACAACATAGTTTTTAACAAGGTTCCCACCCTAATAATGAAAATTCAAGCGATATTTAACTAAAACTTGAGTCGGTAGCCCTAATATAGTTGGGTCAAACTTCATTTATTACAAAACAACTGAAATTAAACAGGCATGGCCATGCAAGGCTTGAGAAAAAGATCTCTGAAAAAATATTTCCCATAAAATTAATTTCGAGCAGCTCTTTATGGATCTAAAAGCTTTGATGGCTCTGACATTTAGCCCTGCTTTTCAAAATATCGGCGTTGGGTAATTAAGTATGGTGCAACACTGGCTAATTTCATTTATTGTTGCTGGTGTTGATGTGTCTTGCTACTTTTTCGCTTCTGCACAACAGTTTTTCCTGAACATCCTTTGCCCGAATCGACATTCTTGCCGTGTTTCAACCCTTTTTCAAATAAAACAACGCAAAAACTCATTTTCCTGGACCTGAAAATGTTTAAATTGTAGCTGTAATATTCCAAATTGGAAATAGTAGCAATATAGCTCATAAAAATGTAAAGCACAGCAAAAATGAAAATGACATAAGAGGGATCAATATACAACCATAATTTTATTACAATATCAACAACAATATACAAAAATATCATGAGGGACAAACCACTCAAGCAATAAGAAAAAGCCTCCAATGATCAGAACAATCAGCACATGAGTTGCTGCAACTGTATAAAATGCCAGAGAGCAGTGAAAATTCTATCTATATCAATGTAGCTACTGCTGTAAGCATACATAAATGAAATATGGTAGATAGAAACAAAATAAATTCCCAGCAAATAAGATATGGGCTCTAAAACATGATTTCTAGCCAACCTAGAAAAGATTTCTAGAAATATCAACAAAATATATAATGTGACAAATAAACCTGAGGTTGAGATGTCACTGCAAACTAGATCTAAATAAAATGAGGCTATGGTAGATATGAAATGATGATGTCCCCCTCCAATGGTATTTATAAATAGAAGGCTGATCCCTCTACTCAGAAATAGACCCTCCTGATGAGCTCAATGAACCCTCCCAGCAACTGCCTCCAAAAATAACGCAGTTCAGAATTGTGACTATGCTGTGAGGGATGGTAGATTTTTGGAATGATGCAAAATTTTTGGAAATATGCCTAGCAGCCCTCCTTTCTGATCCTCCAATGGATAAGCTAACTCTCCACTGAAAAACAAGCTTAGAAATAACTCTATGTGATCCTCCTTTGTTGCACCCTGCAACACAACCCAGCTCTAAATAGAAACTGCGCTGTAGCTGAAGGAGGTAGTTTGGCAAGAATGCTAGAATGAGGAAATGCAGCTCAAAGAACCTCTCCTTCCCTGAGGATGAGGTAGGGATTCCCAATCAGGAACACCCTTGTGCTAAACAGCACAACAACCCTGCTAAACAATAAGAGGAAGCAAAAGTCTAAACAGACCAATATCAAAATCATAAAATAAAACATGAATAACAAAGGTTGCCATCCCCTCCATATATAGCATGAGAGCCTCCTCAAATTGTGTCCCATCCATACTTTCCACCAAGCTCATGCAAGTTGTCCTCCACTAAAACTGCGTTGTCTCATCATAAAGATCACTCCTCTATGACAACACTGTTGATTTGGTCAAAGTTGACTGAATCAACATGATCCAATCCCTGTTCACACCCAAAGGTGCTTAGTCCAGCTGCTTATTCATCCTCCTTTCACATTAGGAGTGTTATTATTCCTTCAAAAGGGGTTTTATGAGTCTCCCACCCATTTATTCACCTACCTAATGATAAAACAAACTATAATATTCCATTTAGATGTAGGCTAAATTTTTGGAATATTACAGTCCTCCCCTCCAAAATGTTGCTTGTCCTCAAGCAACTATAAATGTGGAGAAAATTCCCCCCTTCCTCTTCTTATGGCCTCCTCATCAATAGCTCCCACCACATCTCAACATAATCTGCAATAAATCTCCCCTCCAATGGTTCCTTCCAAGTATGAAAAGCCAAATGGTGTACATCATGAGAAAGTGGAAAGTGTAAGTGGAAACCTTCTTGTTGTCCAATGGCCTCCTCAAGGTAGGAGTGATGATAAATATAGGGAACATCATCCCCAATGAGAGTCTCCCATACCCATGCTATCATCCAAATGAAATGAGCCATCCTAGGTAGCTCATCAAAAGAATCTTCAACCCCTGGTCTATGCAATGTGTTGGGGCTGCATGGAGAGTTTAGATTTTCCCATCAAAGTTGTTTCTCTCTCCATTTATGGTAATTATGGGGCTGTTGTTGATCTTGGGCTGAAATGTCATGGCCTCCAAGAATGGCCCAAGCTACCCCATCAACCAAATCAGCCATGAAGTGCCCCATCCAAGGACTCAAGTTCTCCAAATGGCTCCTCCCACATGAAGAAAAGAGATGTAGTATGGAAATCATGGTTTGCCCATTGTTTCTCCTGAAAAATACAACATGTAAAGTAGGGAGAATAATACTCCTAATGGGCACCTCCAACTCTTATCCCACTCTCCAAACAAAGCTTCCCATGAACATAGGAACATCAGCAATATATGGAAGCAAAAACCAATGAAAACAGGTTGCCATATGACAACCGGAAAGTGGATCATAGTTCCACATATGGAACTAGCATAGTGCATCCCTTTCCTGCCTCAAAACAAAGAATAACAAGTGCCCTTCTAGCCACTTTTTTGCTGCCACAATCATCCCATAAGATGGAATCATGAAGGTATAATGTGGTGTCAATAGTGCACACCAAGAATCATGTGGCTTCCCCCACAAACCACCAAAAGGATAGAAAATCTCAATGCTGCAATTGGCCTCAAGTACATCATAATATAATATGCAAGAAGGGATAATCCTCCTTGGTACAACATGCTGCTCATATAAAGTAAAGAAGTACAAATCATAATGCAAAATTGTACCTTCTCCACCATGTACTTTGGTCCTTGAGCTGAAATGGCTCAACTGGAAATTCTCCCTCACTCTAAATGAGTAGGGAAGTGGCTATGCCAAACTCTCCATCAGCATCCAGGCTATGCATCTCTCCACATGCTGAAATATATCATGCTAGATGCCCTCCCAAGTGAACTCCTCCATCAAAGAATGATATGCATCAAGGTGCATAGAAAGGAAGTCCTCATGTGTTGCATGTAGCAGCTTCTCCTTGAGCTCAGAAGCTCTAGTTAAGAAGACTCTGCCATAAGAATAGATGACCACATCATCCACCATATCTCTATCATCTCCCTCCGGGTCATCAAGAATCATGTAGGCACCAAGATCCTTGGAGTACTCTACCAAAAGTTGAGACCTCCAATATGGATCAATCCTCCCAAGAGATAGCGCTGATGATCTGAAATGTGAAGCTCCCCACATGCTGTTGTCTTCTCCTTTGACATCCCTCATGCCAAATTCATCCTCTAAAATGCTGCCATGCCCATCATGCAGTTGTTCATGCTCAAATATAAGTGGAGATTTTTGGAAATGGGCCTCCCATGAGAAGCTACTATCCAAAAAGTACCTCCCGATCTTGGCCAATGTAAGCATGAGTGGCCTCCATATACTCCAATGTATGGAGGATTTCTTCCTCAAAGGAAGTACCCTATGTTTCTCCAAATCCATGGAGAAGCTCCCTTGCACCATGAAGGCGCCATCCTCCATCACTGCAGCAAATTCTGTCAGTGCAGTATGTGTAGTGAGAGTGGGTAATGCTGAAAATGGGAGAATGACTCCCTCCTCCTTGAGTTTATCCCAAAATATCTGCGCTGTACTAGACCCCTCCAAAGTATCCACCACTTCGGGATCTAAGAGTGGTGAACCAACTAGCAAGATGTCTCTCACCAACTCTAGATCTGTTGGCCTCCTAGGTGGAATGCCCCCATGTAGTGAGACATCAAAATATGAAGTGGATTGTATATATGAGTGGACTTATTTGTCCCTTCCTTCACTGTGCAATACAATCTCCTTCTTTTTTGCAGAAACCTCCTGAAATAGATAAGGGTGAATGCTCATCATCCCTTGATGTTGATCCTTCTCTTCCTCCATCTCACAATCCACAAAAACTGATAAATGTTGCTCCAGAATTGTGCTTTGGTTCCCATATGTTAGATCATTTGGAACTCCTTGCAAGGACACAAGGGCTCCTCTAATGGAAGCAATGGATCCCTTCTCATCTCCATGTGGTGATGGATCTCCTCTTGATGGTACATAACTGTTAGCTCTTTTCTTCTCACCCTCTTCATCAATATGTGAGAATGCCTTATCATCAATGAGATACCCTTGATCTCGGTCTTCCCTTGAAGGAGGAACCTCCATGTCTTCATCTATAGAAGAGGGCTCTTCAAGAAGTGGGGATATTTCCCTTGGCAAGGTATCATGCATGTTTCTATCCCCTTCAACAAAATTATGGATTGGAGTTGGAAAAATAAATCTCTCCAACTCATGCAAAGGTTTTGAGTTTTTGGGTTCAACAAGAGATGTTTTACAATGTTTAAGATCAAATCTCCTCACTAATTTCTTAGTGAACCCTGCATAAGTGTTTATAGTTGCATGATAAAATGAAGTAGAACTATAAAACCACCAATCATGGGCCATACCTTTGAGGTGCAGCACTGCTACTCTAATGGCCTCCTTTTCTGAAACTTGGTGTAGTTGGAAATAGGAATATAGCTCCTCCACCTAAGCTTTGGCTGTGCACTTTGCTGATCCATCAAAGTTAGATAGAAAGATTCTACCTCTCTTGCTTCTGTTATGGTTACTGGATCTTCTATCTTACTTGATTTGTAAAAACCCTTGAAAGTCCAAGTGCTTTTTGAATCTCCATGATTGAGACTCATACTCTTGAAGACAGTCACTCAAGGTCTCCTCCCTTGGTGCATCTTCTTCCTCCATCCTTCTTGCAGTGAATGTGGGCAATAGGATACACTATGGATTTGCATGTGTGGCTGAATTCTCACACCCATCATGTGAATATCTAGGGCTTGCTTCCCTTTCAAACCCTCTTGGAATTTTCCTACACTTCTCCCTTTCCATCTCCTTGAGATCTTCTTTGATACTTTTCATAGTTTGGAAAAGAAGCCGAGAGATCTTCTCTTCCTTCATTTCTCAAAATAATGGAGTCATGCCTTTTTTTTCTTCTATAAGACTTCTCTTTCCCGTGAGAAGAATCTTCTCCTTCAAATGACATAATGTCTTGGAGGCACAGGCTGAGCCAAGATTATGCTCTAATACCACTGTAATATCCCAAATTGAAAATAGCAGCAATAAAGCTCATAAAAATGTAAAGCACAGAAAAAATGAACACGATATAAGAGGTATCAATATAAATCCATAATTTAATTATAATATCAGCAAAAAAATATCATGAGGGACAAGCCACTCAAGCAATAAGAACAAGCCTCCAATGATCAGAACAATAAGCGCATGAGTTGCTGCAACTGTATAGAATGTCGGAGAGTAGTGAAAACACTATCTATATCAATGTAGCTACTACTGTAAGAATAAATAAATGAAATATGGTGGATAGAAAAAAAATAAATTCCCAACAAAGAAGATATGGGCTCTAAAACATGATTTCTAGCCAACCTGAAAAAGATTGCTAGAAATATCAACAAAATATACAATGTGACAAATAACCCTGGGGTTGAGATGTTACTGCAAACTGGATCTGAATACAATGAGGCTATGAAAGATATGAAATGATGATGTCCCCCTCCAATGGTATTTCTAAATAGAAGGCTGATCCCTCTACTCAGAAATAGACCCTCCTAATGAGCTCAATGAACCCTCCCAGCAATTGCCTCCAAAAATAACGCAGTTCAGAATTGTGACTGCATTGTGAGGGATGGTAGATGGTTGGAATGATTCCAAAGATGTGGAAATATTCCCAGTATCCCTCCTTGTTGATTCTCCAATGGATAGGCTACCTCTCCACTGAAAAACAAGCTTAGAAATAGCTCTATGTGATCCTCTGCTACACCCTGCAACACAACCCAGCTCTAAACAGAAACTGTGCTGTAGCTAAAGGAGGTAGCTTGGCCAGAATGCCAGAATGAGGAAATATAGCTCAAATAACCTCTTCTTCCCTTAGGATTAGGTAGGGATTCCCGATCAGGAACACCCTTGTGCTAAACAGCACAACAACCCTGCTAAACAACAAGAGGAAGAAAAAGTCTAAACATACCAATATAAAAATGATAAACTAAAACATGAATAACAAAGGTTTCCATCCCCTACATATATAGCATGAGAGCCTCCTCAAATTGGGTCCCATCCATACTTGCCACCAAGTTCATGCAAGTTGTCCTCCACTAAAACTGCGTTGTCTCATCATAAAGACCACTCCATGACAACGCTGTTGATTTGGTCAAAGTTGACTGAATCAACATGATCCAATCCCTGTTCACACCCAAAGGTGCTTAATCCAGCTTCTTATTCTTCCTCCTTTCACATTAGGAGTGTTATTATTCCTTCAAAAGGGGTTTTATGAGTCTCCCCACCCATTTATTCACCTACCTAGTGATAAAAAAAACTATAATATTCCATTTAGATGTTGGCTAAATTTTTGGAATATTATAGTAGCTCTGAAGCCACATCGCATCCGTGCACTTCGTAGTATTTACAGTTTAAGTTATGAAGAATGTAATTGGTGGTGTGATGTGAAGTGGGAGGTAATGTGGTGGGAAAAGTGGGACCAGACCGTAGCCCGTAGATCACGAATCTTAACACTAAACAACGAAGGTAACCTTTAACGGATGCGAAGTGCGATGTGCGTCAATTGGAGGATGATGTGGCAAGATGGGGCCCACTGTGTCGGTGAAGTTATAAAGTGCTGAATGTTTCAACGGTAATGTTTATGATGTTTTTATGATATGTGAATGTATTTCAACATATTTCAATTGGCTGCGGAGTGGGGGGGCAGAGCTGTTGTGGTGGGGCCAAACCACATCGCAAGTTAAAATAAATACATTGCAGGTGCCTAAACTGTAAGTTGTAATGTTTGCGAAATGCAATGGATGGCAATGGGAAAGGGTGACATGTCAAGGGGACTGGCCCACTTTAATCACAATCGGGGAGATGGGAAGGGCATAAGAGAAACAATGGTATAGCGGTGAAAGAAGGTAAAGTATATGAATGAAGCGGAAAGGAAGAAAAGGTGAGGTTTTAATGATTTTCAAGGGAAATGAAGTGAAAAAAGGAAGTGTGGTGGGTGGATGAGTTTCAATCTTCGTTGTTGATTGGTAAGATCCAACGATCCATCACTACTCCCTAGCGGTGGTTTTACGACTTTATTTCTTTGGCCGTGCCTCATTCATTTCTTTTTATTTGTTCATAGAATACATGTTCGCGACTTGCCCATGTTCATGACTTGACCTGCTTTAGAGTGCACGACTTGAACCGATCTCATTCAAGACTCCGCTCTTACTTTTTTTCTGCCTTAACTACTTTCTCAGCTGCCTTTGTCTTCACTAATGGTCTAATGCTGTTCCTTGTCTTTCTACTGCTTTCTTTGATTCTTGGTTTGGAAAGGATTTTGAATATTGACATCCATGTAAAGTATGAAAAATTTGCAAAGAGAAAATAATTAGTCACCTTGTGATACTATAAATTACAGGACCCTAATAGGACCTGAACATCTATCAAGAATGGAAAATGGAGAAAATGAAGGATAACTTGATGACCAGCTACCAGATGCAGACCTCTTCCAGATAGAGGTCGTCCCAGATTATATAGATAAAATAGCAACATACCTAGCTATATGACAGTGCCCAAAAGAATATACAATCACTCAGAGAAAAAAATTGGCCATTAAAGCAGCTAATTACCAACTCATAGCGGGTGGGTTATAGAAAATGGGTCTAGATCAAATACTACGAAGATGTGTATTAGACCACGAAAGAGCAGATATCCTATGGGAATGTCACAGTGGAGTTGCGGGAGGACACGTAGGAGCAAAGCCTACCACAAGAAAAATATTACAAGCAGGGCTATGGTGGCCTATAATTCAAATGGATACCAAAGAGTATGTGAAGAAATGTGATGCGTATCAAAGAACATGGAAACCTTCACACCGCGGCGAACTACCCTTGCAGCCTGTAAGAGTAATGATGGTATTTGATAAATGGGTCGTCGACTTTTTAGGACCCATTACACTAGTTTCACGCCATTCATAAGCGAGATACATAATCAATGCAACTGGATACCTGACTAGGTGGACAAAGGCGAAACTGATGAAGGATTGTACAACAGACACATAAGGCAGGTTTATCTTTGAAAACATTATTACCAAATTTGGTTGTCCAAGGAGCCTGACAAGTGATCAAGGCACCCACTTTATTAACGCCATAGTCAAATCATTACTGGAAAACTTCATGATACAACATCATAAGAGTAGTCTGTATCACCTACAAGAAAACATAACTGTTGAAGCTTTGAAAAAAATCTTAGAAAATGGCTTAACTAATATTTGCAGCGCAAATAGGGACAGCCGGGATGAAATAATACCAGCCACGTTATGGGCATACAAGACTACTGTAAAACGATTACACAATCAAACACCATTTCATCTTGTGTATGGAAAAGAATCAATGGTGCCAGCTAAATTTATTGTCCCCAGTCTATTAATTACTGCAACAACACAAATGACCAAAGCAAAATCCATCTCATTACTCCATGAATTGCAGGAATTAGAGGAAGAAAGGTTTTTTGCAGATTTCCATCAACCAGTGGAGAAATAGAGATAGAAATCCTGTCATGGATGCCACATCAAAAGAAATAAATTCAGGATTAGCGGCAAAGTGATACTCTATGACAACAAGTTCTATAAATTTCCAGGAAAACTACAAATGCATTGGATGGGACCATTCTACATCATAGAGATCCGTGGCTCAGGAGCGGTGAAACTAGCGCAAATGGATGGAGAAATATTACTAGGTTGGGTGAATGGCACATGCCTGAAACCCTACTATGAATGAACAATTTTTTTTTAATTCCAATAAATCTCACATCCGAGAGGAGTCAGTAGGTTAGAAGTCAATAAATCTCTCACAACCGAGATGAGTCAGTAGGTTAGGAAGTCAGCGAGTTTAAACAAAATAAGTCAGTTCCTAGTGATAAGATAGGAGTCTCAATAAAATAAGGTATATGTCGTGAACACTCAATCGTCACATTGTTGTGGCATGAGGACCATAATGCAACCGATTGTGGTTGGGGTGGGGGGGGGGTTACAGTAACTGTATGACCAAGCATGTCAACCATCACTCAGTCATAATGAGCCATCATGTAGATGTCAGTCCATAATGTTAGCCAAAAATTTGAAAATATTTGTCGTAATTGGAAACACCATTCCGTAATAAAGTTTCCACATTAGGTAACAGTAATTAGCCATCACGTCCGCTCAAGTTTCGAAGCCACCATCAGCAGAGTCAGAGTCCACCTCACCCGAGTAACTAACTACATGAATGTAGCCGCGGGGGGCACCAAGAAAAATTAATTAGTTATTTAGTCGCATCAACGCCCTTCATGACAACATTCCTACTTAATCTGCATGTAGAAAGGAAAAATCAGAGTGTTGAAGAATTGTGAATTGTAAGAAGAAGAAACTGATATAACGGTCAGCTAGAGGATATCAACAAGAGCTCAAAGGCGTAGACCAACAAAACTGCTAGTGTATTACATAAGAAGAAGGATGACGAAGACAATGGTTTCGGTAGTTGAACCAGAACTAGATGGGATAATTTAAAAGCTAGAGCCACTGATAGGCATGTATGACAATGAAACCTTGATAGATACAGATTTTATGGACTCGTTCCAATTTCCAGCTTTAAAAAGGCAAGTCTATATTGAAAACTATGTAAGAGAGAGTGGTAGTGAAGTGGAAAGAGTCCACCTGTATTTCAAAGGTATCTAGAGGTCTACAATCCTGCATTTGAGAAGTTTACCAGTGTTCGGCACAACATGAGCGACGATGCAATGCACAAATATCCATATCAGTAGAATTCATAAAGGATCACTCTGGCTCGGAATATAAATTCCAATTCATAAAGAGGATATCCACAGACTTACCAGGTTATCAAAAACAGGAAATGATGTATCGACTAATTTTCATAATACTTTCAAAAGAGCGAAGAAGATAGGAGAATTTGACTATTATACGAAATATGATACCAGAAGAGGAGGAAAAGGGGCAAAGCTAGACCTTATCAATGTCCCCAATGTGAAGTTCACATGTTATTTGATAGCAGGAAAGACGATGAGGAACTACATTAAGGGGGATTGTATTATGGACACTATCTCAATTGCGAAGCATTGTATACAGGGAGCGCATCTCAATTGGTGTGCCTTCCTGCTGCAAGAAATTTCTGAATATTGTGAGTACAAATTCAAGAGATCCACTGAATTTATATACGGCTACTTGATCATGGATTTGGCTATGTGGAAGTGGAGTCAGCGGCCTCTTGTAGTCATAAGTGAATATAAACCAATGGCTCTTAGATACACACCATGGAGGGTCTCAGGTGACCCTAACACTAAAGAAATTAATGAAGAAGCATTCACAGAGTGGTACAAATTTATGTTCGATGTTGTGGCAGACACTTTCCACCCTGAGATTCCATCTAACAGAGGACGATTTACACACAGAAGTTTCATCTTGGCTGGGATTAGTAGGAGAAATCAATGACGGGGAGCGTAAGTATTCCTTCGACGCTATGCTTCCACACCCTATACTAGGAGAAATGCCAACAGAAAAAACTCACAGGGTATCACAATTGTATCTCCAGCCATTGATTAAGAGGCTGGACACACAATTACAATCTTTCAATAAAGTCATGGTAATTATCGGAGAAAAATCTACTACATTTCCAATGTTTAGTGAATTTCAAACAATTAATGTAGGGTCGCCATAATTGACAACCCCATTCCTCACCGCTCTCCCTTCCACCACCTTCCATTCACATTCACAACCAAGCATTTCCCCATTTCGCAAGAACAAGGTGACCGAACCACCTATCCCAGGGCCTAAGGGAAAGAGAGCTAGAACTCTAAGATCAGAATAGGTGGTAGACTTAACAGAGGAGGACCCTATGCAACAGATAGTCATAGGAATTCCAATCAAAGAGGAACCATAAATGGGTACTCAAACTTCCCCCATCATACCGCAACCCAACCCTTCCTCATCACAAAGCGCACCAACCTCCTCATCACCAACTACTAAAAATGCAACACCAAATACTTATAATGCTTCCAAAGATAAATCAACCCACATCGCATCCACCTCCGCCAACACTTCTGATGTAATAAATATAGGCACGGTAATGGCTATCGATGCTGAGGCTGAAGTTAAAGTAATCGAGGTTAACTCAGCTATGATAGAACTGTGGACCATTTTAAATTTACTCATTCATAATAATCTACCCATTCCCAAAAATACTCCCCCGGAGACTTCTCTCAATCCATTTCAACAATCAATGTTAGAATTATACCCATTCCTAGCCACTCACCTACTGTCCACTAGTTTTGATATTCCCGAACCTCAAACCATTCCACCGAGTCAACCTAAATCTCCACAAGGTCAATCTGATTGCTCCATTGCCAGTGGGAAACCTCTCAGAGAGAGAAATCCTAGTCCTGAAATGACAAGCAATGGAGATCATCGGAGTTTGGGACCCGACCAACTTTTTAGTTTCATATAGGCAACAACTTGACAAGTAGAGTCTCTTCACAATGACCTCCTCCTGAGGTACAAGCAACAACATCAGTAGATTACAATGCTCACTGATGAGCGTAATCAATTACAACAGGAAAGAGACAAAATTCAACAACAAATCAACTAGATCACTGAGAATTTCCAGGATCTGTGGCCAACCATTACTAGTGTAGTTGAATCTGCACCCACAGATATGTGGGCTTGCCCATTAACCAAACACACAATGCACTTTAAGATAACTTTCAAAAATTTGGGCAATGCCAACCAAGAGCTACGACATGCCTTGCCAGCCAGACCATCATTAGAATATCCTTCTACAGTATATGCAAAAAGGATAAAATAGAGACAGGAGCAGATGAGCCAACTCAAGGAGACTCTGGGGAGCATAGTTATGAAAGCTTACACCTTTCTTGAGTAGATCCATGAATGCTCGAATTCACTAACGATGAAGGCGCAACCGGTTTCAGAAAAGCTACAAAATACCTTCATTGAAATTAAAGGAACACCTGATCCAGCCAGCCGAAGACAACTATACGATCAAGTTAAGGATCTGCAGCTACAAATGAAAGCAATTGTAGAAAACTCAATAAAGACAAAGCAGCTCCTTCGGGATCCTAGGCAGCCGGTTAAGCAAAAATCCAAGACAATACAGCAGTTGGTTTTCGAAGCAGGCCTTAAGTTCAGTGCAATGTTTACTCGCCTACCACAACCAATTAATGCCATTCACGCTGACAGAGTGGTAAGTGAAATAGACCCATTCATTAAAAAATGACAAGAGGCGATCAATGACTTCATAGAGTTTCGAACAGAGGCCATGAAAAAGGTTTCGGAGTTTGGGACTTTGTTAGAAAATGGGGAACTAGAGAAGAGGGAGTAGGAAAAGAAGGTAGCCGAACAAGACCAACCCAAGACAACATCCAACGGTCAGCTAGGGACCGAAAAATTGGGAGAAAATTAACTCAGGATGAGTCAATAGCTTGTGGTTGGGGCCTGCTAGGGCCTTTGTTTTGGGTAAACCATTTTTGAGTTGCGGAAGACTAGTTTTGGGAAGATCGAGTAGCGGAGAGCGATTACGAAATAATGGAGCCGTTGCGGGTTGAGGAAAAGGAGCAGACATGTGGCAAAGTATAAAGAAGAAACAACATAGATGGCAAGGAAATGTGACAAAAAACAAGCAGAAAGACTCTTAGAGGTAGATCCAACTGCTAAAGAGAACAGGGAATGGCGGAGCGCATCAGAACAACCGAACGAAGAAAGGGCGAAGACTAACAGTGCAAGTCGGAGGAGATAGATAAGCGAAGGAAAAGAGAGCTCGCTCGGTGATCTTGGCAAGGGGATAGGTTGAGTTTTGTATCATCACATAGAGCTCTGTGGAGCCATATATGTAATGTGATGTTTATGCTCAACTTTGTAGAGTCTGATATGTACTTTTTTTCTCATATCATGAAGCTGTTTTGTGGACCTACGGATGTGTATGTTGAATAGTTCTTATATGTGATGTATGACCGATGATTTCAAAATTTTTGATAGCTTTACTTGATGATGGTTAAATGGTATTTTATTTATAGATTAATGTGCAATGAGGATGTTCTACATGATGGGAATTTATGGATAGTTGTTAGCAACTTCTCTTTGGTAATATGTTCTAGATATTTTATCTTAGTAAGGTTAGCGCACACCTTGGGTGAGACTCCTTGCTCTCCTCAAGTAGGGTGAAAATGCTGGTGTTGTCCTAGACTACAGAAGAATATTGTTGGCCCCAAGCCTGAACCTATGTCTTGCCCAAAATTCACAGTTTTTCACCAACAGCTAATGACAGAAGGTAGTGACCCTTCTTGTTAAACCTCAGATGAGTTTTCAATCCCTCATGTTCAAACTTGCATTTATGACCTGTAGGTTGCATATCCACCAAGTGTTTGATAGAACGCCAGCCCCAGTTTGGGATGGTCAGGTCAAGTCCTGGTTCCATTTTTTGGTTTACAAGAATTTTCTTCGTGTATTTTATGATTTCTGGAAGTTTCATAGCTTTCTAGGTAGATGCCTAGCCCCAACCCTAGAAAATAGCCTTAATTCTCGTAGTCACTAGCACAATAGTGGTAGAAAAAGGTCACAGTTGCAATGATGCATGCCTATGGGAGCAAATGAGAATCCATAGTCACTTAGAGGCCTTGGAAAGGGAGCTACTGGGGCTCTAAGTCAAGAAAAAGGTGAGTTGTCATAGGGGTTGGATGCCTGGAGGGGTTGGGTTACTCTTGGAGGTCCTGTGGCACCTGAGGGAAGTCAATAAGGTCTTGTTGTGTCGACTCCATTTCCTTAAAGTCATCTAAAAGGTCGAGTCATATCATAGTGACCGTCAACTCATGTTTACCCCGGGAAATCTAATGAAAGTGGGTAAATGGGGGAGGAAGCATTACAGGGTGGTATCAGAGCGGGTTGTGCTCTCATAGTGACTCTCAATTCAACGCTCGATATTCAATACATATTATCCAAGTCCCATCCTTATTCTACACCAACACAATCAAGCTCCCACAAGGTGATGAACTCGACCAAATGTGACCTTTCTACAACAAATATTGAATATACCTCTTGATTTCATAATTCTCTAGAGAAAAGCACCAATAGATTGGTCCATTGGGTAGCTGCGAGCCTGGGGTCAGATCGATGGAGTACTTGACCTAACAGTGTAGAGGCACCCATGCAGGTGAGGTGAAGATGTCCCCATACTCCTCCACAACCTTGTCCATATGTTGTTTCCATGCGGAGGATCCGTATCTAGAGGTCGTGGCCACAATATAATTCTTTCACTGAAGGTGGATCATAAGGAAAACAAATTTCTCGATTTAGAAAATGAGCTTACTAAATTGATTCGTAGTGATCAAAGAGATGGTGGTAGACAGTGCTACCTTCGGTATCCTATACAAATGAGAATCAGTCAAGAGTAGGAAGAGAAACAAAATAGAGCCTATGGTGGCAGATCTCGGTCTGGATACAGATTGGATAAATTGGACACAATTAGAGGTGGAAAATCACTATATACACCTGATAGGAGGGCTGGTATGTATGGGCATCATTCTAGTTCCTCATCCAGGAGTGTAATATTCCTAATTAGCCCAAGCTAATAGGAATATTTCATTTTGTGTTAATTTTCTTATTTGATGAATAAAATGTAAAGGAGAACACAAAAACTCCTAAAAACATCCAAATAAATCAATGCCCAATGTGAACAGAGGCAAATCAGGGCTGTTCCAATTAAATAAACTTGCATGTGAACAAGGGTTGAGGAGATTGATTGGGTCAATAGGACCAAATCACAACACTGTCTAGATACAATGTACCTCATGGAGGGACAATGCAGTTCTAGAAGGAGGCCCTCATGTGAAAAGGGATAATTCATTAAGGTGGTTTAGGGTTTTCCAAAGCTCTCATATTATAAAAGGAAGGGGAAGGCTCAAGAGAAGGTTGTTGAATGATATTATATTTTCAGAGTATATTGTCTGTTTAGACATATCTCATTCTCTTGGTTGTTTAGCAGAGAATTGTGAGGATTTCTTGTTTAGGGATTCTCTCTCCTTCCATTGTGTAGCTCTTGGAGGGCATTGCAATTATCTTCCACAATCAGGCATATGGCCAAGCTCCATCTCCCTTAGACAATGTAAATCCTGCTATAATTTACTTGTTTCAGTGAGCTGCTGCAAGTGGAGACTAGATCTGCTCAGATCTAGCTTGTATTGGTGGCTCTTCTCAGTGAGTGTGTCATTTAACCTCCTGGAAGAGTGCATCTGTTGTTGGAGCTTTAGATTTCATATCTTGGCAGGTGCCCAAATCACTTCTCAACATCTACAACGTAGTTAGCTTCAAAAACTGCGTCATTTTCTAGAGTGCTGCAGTAGCAGGGTTTGATCCCTTGCTTGTGAGCTTTTTCCTTGGAGGAGGGGCCAACCCTTCGCCCAAAAAAACATTGTACATAATTCTTCATCTCTCTCATGTATTATTCAGCTATTTTATTATAAATATGTAGTAAACTGTGTTTTCCAGATCCATATTCTGCAGATATGTCATTCTTACACTTGTACTTTCAGGAAACCCTTGCCTAGTTATCTTTTTGATGTGTAAAGGAGCTAGATCTCCATTTTTCTTCATGTTCTGAGCAATACAACTCCATATCAGATGTTGGCATCATATTTTAGCAGAAACCCTCTGTAAATGACGCTGTATATGCTTTAGTAAAATTTTGTTTAGTAAAAGTCATGGGATTTCAACATTTTTAAGCCATATTGGGAGTGGTAGATATGTTTAACATAGCTAGAGTCATTTTTTTGGGCTGAAATTTCATATGTAAGTCTCTTATGACATAATCTACAGGATACCACCATCCTTTTCCCTTATATCTATGCAAATATCTGAAGTTAACATTTTTAGGGCTAAAATAGATGCTTTTCCCCATCTTTTGTGGGTAGAATGGATCATACTTCTTGCTGTTGTACATATAATTGATGTTGAAGTGTTTCTTGAAACATTCCATGGATTAATATCTTGCTTCAGCTCCAACATTGTGTTCACATATTGCTGCAGTCCCATTATTGGGCATTTTCCAGCCATTCTAGGTGTGAGAGGCTTGTTTATCTCACCTAGTTTGCTTGGTTTCTGATTTCCTCTTGGATTTGGATCTTAGATTATCATATATAAGATATCCAAGGGCTAATATTGTTTGCTGTAGCATACATTCCTGGAAAATGCATTTTTCAGGCATGCCTTGCTAGCAATCCCAATTTGGGGATATTACAGTGGTATCAGAGCATCTTTCTTGGCTCAACCTGTGAGTCTCAGCCCAAGAAGATAAAAGAATATACGAATGATGAAGAAGATGAGATTTATCTCATCATTTTTTAGATCCAGAAATGACCTCCCCTAGGAGGTTAAGCAGATGAAGAGTTGCAGTGAAACTCCTGGAGGGTTTCAAGAAGAGGAAGAGCCATGCACTTCCTATTATTAGAGAGGAGAAGACAAGAGACATAGAGGACACTTGGAATCTGAGATTTTAAGTGAATACAAAGCTAAATATAGAGCCTACAAGGAGACTCTAGCTTTACCTTAATTCATTCAGCTAGAGGAAGAGGGATCTACATATTTGCATGTTGCTAATCTAGAGCAACAGAGTTGCACTGTGCTGTGCAAAGGCAGTGATGAAGAAAGGAGGACCCATGCCTTATGGGAGCATTCACATGAAAAATTAATTCATGAAGCAAAGGAGGAAGAACTGGTAGATAGTATACATATTGAAGTGAGAAACCCTTTCTCCTTTCTAGATGACACTTTCTCAATGAGAACTCCCCAGCTCAAAGAGGAACTTCTACCTGTAGCAGATCCAAGACCCCACTGGTTTTGGAAGACCATGCCTAAGGAGGAGGTCTCATCAAGAGATCCCATGAAAGGTGCACTTCAACATTTCATGGAGTGCCAAGTTTTTCAATAGTATGAGGAGGCTCTTTCCTTCTCACCCTTGGATCTTCATGGATTCAAGAAGGAATAGATAGATGATGGAGGACATCTCTCATGTGTGTGTTGGACACTGCTTGAGCCATCCACATCATGATGGGAGGTTTTTTCCTACCACCTATTTGGATCCTTATGGGGTCAAATTGATCCTTGAGAAGATTTCATTTCAACATCCCATGAAATGCAAGAGCAGAAATATGATTTGGGATGATGGTAACCTTCATGGGAGGAGTACCAAGATGGAGGATGGAAGGAGACATCCATAATGGGTTGAGTGGATGTGGATGGAGAGCAAGAAGCTAGGGAGATACTTGAAGATCTATGATACCAGGCAATAGGAGGCATGGCTGCGTTGGTTACTCTTGAAAGATTTTGGTCATCATCCTCTTTCCAAGGGTATGTGGCAGGATACTTGCATTATGGGGCAGCAAGGAGTATGGACACATTGTGTTGACAAAACATTCTTCATGATTTGGGTTATTAGAAAAAATCAGAAATAGGTTATTCCTCTCCTCTATAATCTACTTCACCTGTATGGATTCTCTCTTTAATAACATTCTTCATGTAAATCACCATGTTTTCACTACATGATTTGGATGATGGAAGTATGAGGAGGCAACAAAAGATTTTGTTGCTTGGGATGTTATTGGGAGAGTAAGGGAAAGTTTTCTCTCACAGTTTTCATGATGTTGCAGGAGTAGAAGATGGCACTATCACAGTGAAAAGGGGATACTCATTGGCCTTAGATGTTCAAGAGGTACTTTCACCATGAGAGAGACTTCTTATGTGTAGCAGTATTATGGGAGATGCCTTTGACATTCTACATGTCAAATATTGGAGCCATGAGTTGGAGGGAGCCTATTTGCATAGGTCAACAACGTTGCCACTTTGGAGCCGGGGTTTATTGATGGAGTATCCCCAGTATCACTTCACACTTGATGCACTTGATGGGCAAAGAGGAGGTAAGGAAGATGAGGTAGTAGATGGGGACATCTATTACTATGGTGTACTCTTCTTGTCTTGGGTTTCCAAGCATGAGGGAGAGGATTTGCAGGTAGCACTTGGTCCATTTCTCTTCAGGGGAGTGCCAAACTACTATGGAGGATCCATTCATGGACCCATGTGTCTTATTACTTCCAACATATGGTGAGAGCTTTGTTTGTGCAACACAATATTTTCATGCTCTTACCATCTCTTGGCAGTGCATTGCTCCAAAAGTAAGCAAGCTCTTGATTTTGCTCCATGACCAATGTTGGGCCAAACCATATGATGGAGGCAGCCATCTCTTAAGTGGCCTTGGGTAGATGTTTTTTCATTACATGTATGTTCAGTTGATTCATATAATTAACCATGTATCAAGAAACAATCTGCCATGTATTTTTCTGAAGCAACAGTTTGAAAGATTGTGCTGTTACCACTTGGGAGACTATTGGTACCTTCTAACAGTTTATGAAACCATCAATAATTCCCCTGTTGTAATGCCAATCATGATCCCTCTTGCTGGTGTTGTTTTTATCTTGGTGGGAGACATGATGTTGAGTGAGGCACATGGTTTGAATGTGTCCTTTTGGGAAGGATATTCCCACATTTTCTACAGTACATGTTCTAAGGGGAACATGGGAGGATTTTTGGCCCCCATAGCCAAATATTTGTTTCTCTTGGAGGTGGTCCAAATGTGTGATAGGATGCCATATGATGATGCTCTCCTATCCATCACATGTGGGATGTTTTGGGCCAACTGGTTTTACAGCGTTGGAGGAAGGATCTTTACAGATCTAATCTTCATGTTGCCACTTGAGGGCAATATCATTGCAGCCCAAGATCAGAAATAACTCTACACTTACCTTAAGTGGAGAGAAGGACATCGTGGGGTAGGCAATTTTGTCTACTATGTTTAGTTTTTCAGCCCACCTTTTTTGCAGGAAGCTAAGGTGGAAGAGAATTTTCTGGAGTTACCATGATGGGAGGTGACTCATTTGGTTTGGATGATTTCTTGGGAGAAGATGCTTTCCCCATCCATTTCAGTTCTAACCTTACAGTTACTTGAGGACAAGCAACATT
This sequence comes from Pinus albicaulis, assembly GCA_034641835.2. Lineage (NCBI taxonomy): Eukaryota > Viridiplantae > Streptophyta > Pinopsida > Pinales > Pinaceae > Pinus > Pinus albicaulis. The sequence continues at coordinate 721,646,587 of CM076582.1, forward strand.
TTTGGAGGGGAGGACTGTAATATTCCTAATTAGCCCAAGCTAATAGGAATATTTCATTTTGTGTTAATTTTCTTATTTGATGAATAAAATGTAAAGGAGAACATAAAAACTCCTAAAAACATCCAAATAAATTAATGCCCAATGTGAACAGAGGAAAATCAGGGCTGTTCCAATAAAATACACTTGCATGTGAACAAGGGTTGAGGAGATTGACTGGGTCAACAGGACCAAATCACAACATTGTCTAGATACAATGTACCTCATGGAGGGACAACGCAATTCTAGAAGGAGGCCCTCATGTGAAAAGGGATAATTCATCAAGGTGGTTTAGGGTTTTCCAAAGCTCTCATATTATAAAAGGAAGGGGAAGGCTCAAGAGAAGGTTGTTGAATGATATTATATTTTCAGAGTATATTGTTTGTTTAGACATATCTCAATCTCTTGGCTGTTTAGCAGATAATTGTGAGGATTTCCTGTTTATGGATTCTCTCTCCTTCCATTGAGTAGCTCTTGGAGGGCATTGCACTTATCTTCCATGATCAAGCATATGACCAAGATCCATCTCCCTTAGACAGTGTAAATCCTGCTATTATTTACTTGTTTTAGTGAGCTGCAGCAAGTGGAGACTATATCTGCTCAGATCTAGCTTGTTTTGGTGGATCTTCTCAGTGAGTGTGTCATTTAACCTCATGGAAGAGTGCATCTGTTGTTGGAGCTTTAGATTTCAGATCTTGGCAGGTTTCCAACTCACTTCTCAGCATCTACAGTGTAGTTAGCTTCAGAAATTGTGTCATTTTCTAAAGTGCTGCAGTAGCAGGGTTTGATCCCTTGCTTGTGAGATTTTTCCTTGGAGGAAGGGCCAACCCTTCTCCCGGAAAAGCATTGTACATAATTATTCTTCTCTCTCATGTATTATTCAGATATTTTCTTATAAATCTGCAGTAAACTATGTTTTCCAGATCCATATTCTGTATATCTGTCATTCTTACACTTGTACTTTCAGGAAACCCTTGCCGGGTTATCTTTTTGATGTGTAAAGGAGATAGATCTCCATTTTTCTTCATGTTCTGAGCAATAAAACTCCATATCAGATGTTGGCATCATATTGTAGCAGAAACCCTCTGTAAATGATGTTGTATATGCTTCAGTAAAATTTTGTTTAGTAAAAGTCATGGGATTTCAGCGTTTTTAAGCCATATCGAGAGTGGTAGATATGTTTAACATAGCTAGAGTCATTGTTTTTGGCTGAAATTTGATATTTAAGTCTCTTATGACCTAAGCTATGGGATACCACTGTAATTTTCCCTTATTTTTACGCAAATATCTGAAGTTAACGTTTTTAGGGCTAAAATAGATGCTTTTCCCCATCTTTTGTGGGTATAATGGATCATACTTCTTGCTGCTGTACATAAAATTGATGCTGAAGTGTTTCTTGACACATTACATGTATTAATAGCTTTCTGTAGCTCTAACATTGTGTTCACATATTGCTGCAGTCCCATTATTGGGCATTTTCCAGCCATTCTAGGTGTGAGAGGCTTGTTTATCTCACCTAGTTTGCTTGGTTTCAGATTTCCTCTTGGATTTGGATCTTAGATTATCATATATAAGAGATCCAAGGGCTAATCTTGTTTTCTGTAGCATAAATTCCTGAAAAATTCGTTTTTCAGGCATGCCTTGCTAGCAATCCCAATTTGGGGATATTACAAGGAGACATCATCACAGTCATCACTATAGTCATGCTTATAAGAGGAGGGAGTATTCTCCTGAAGAGTTCAAGAAATTTAAGCCTCCTAAATTTGATGGAAAGATGAAGAAGCCATAATATGCTGAGGCATAGTTGCTTGGGATGAAGAAATTATTCATATTGCATAACTATTCAGAGACTATGAAAGCCAATATAGTCAGCTTCAGTCTTAAAGGGAAAGAAAATATCTGGTGGGAATATGTGAAGAATGTAAAGGGAATTTGGGAAGAATACTTTATTTGGGATTTGAAGGAATCCATCCGTAAATTGAAGCATTTTTATGAGCATTCAAAGTGAAAAGTTGAGCCTAAGCATGACTTCAAGGGAAATGAGAAGGTAAAAGGAAAATGGCCACTGAAGTGGGGAAGTCCTCAAGATGTAGGTGAGACATAAAAATTTTCTCCTTACAATAATTTCAATGCATTTGAGAAGGGACATGTGTTGAAACCTAGAGAGAAACAAACTAGAGGTGATAGTAGAGTATCCTTGGAGTTTTGGATATGTGGAAAAGAACATTGTAAGAAGTATTTTCCACTATTCTAGGGAGGTAGGCATAGATCTATAGTGCTCAGGAGGCATAGATAGTTGTAGACGTTGGTCATGGTATTACTCGAATCTATGAAACTATGGGCAACAGGCAGGAAAAACACTAAGAATCTATCATTGAGATGGACAGTAAGATTTGTGATCAAGTTATTTATATTTTGATTGATCTCGGATATAATTATAGTTATGTTAATCGTGGCCTAGTGGATAAGTGTGGCTTGAGAAAATAAGTACATGCGGAGTCTTGGTTGGTGTAGTTGGCTACATGTACGAAGAAGAGAGTTCATCATTGGGTAAGAGATTGTGCATTTGAGTTGAATGGTATGCCTACAACAACACATTTGAATGTACTTCCATTACGATCATATAGTATGATTTTGGGTATGGATTGGTTGTATCTTCATAGAACCAAAGTAGATTGCTACAACAAGGATATTGAGTGCCTAGATGATAATGGAGAGAAGAGAATATTGTAAGGGAAGAAGATGCCTACATCAATGAGGATGGTCGCAACTATGCATGCTAAGTGCAGTTGCAGGGAAGGGTGTGTGATTTTTTTATTTCATATTTCCAGTGACAAGGGTAAGGATGTTGAGGATGCAGAAATATTATATAGGTACCCTATATTTCATCAGTTTCAAGATGTGTTTCCAAAAAAGATTCCAGATTTGCCTCCACGTAGGGAAGTGGAATTTTCTATTGAGTTGGTACTAGGGGAAGCACCAACATCAAAGATACTTTACATGATGAGCACACCAGAATTATTAGATTTGAAGTTGTAGCTGAAGGGAATTCTTGATAAGGGATACATAGGCCAAGTGTATCGCCTTTGGGTACACCAATGTTGTTCGTGAAGAAGAAGGATGGTACTCTTAGATTGTGCATTGATTACAAACAACTGAAGAAGGTGATGATCAAGAATAGGTACCCATTTTTTAGGATTGATGACTTGTTTGATCAGTTGAAAGGAGTAACAGTGTTCTCAAAGATATATCTGCGATCAAGATATCATCAAGTACACATCAAAGAAGAGGACATCGACAATACTACCTTCAAGGCCAGGTATGGGCATTATGAGTTTGTTATAGTTCCATTAAGTTTTAATAATGCTCCAACTACTTTTATGTGTTTGATGAATAATGTGTTGCGTCCTTATCTGGAAAAGTTTGTTATTGTGTTCATTGATGAAATATTGGTATATTCTAAGAATGATATTGCTAAGAGTGCATTAGCATTGAGATTACTAAGAGAGCATCAGTTGCATTCTAAGCTTGGCAAGTGTAGTTTTTTCTTAGAAAAAAGTACACTACTTGGGACATGTCATTTCCAAGAATGGCATAGCAGTAGACCTAGAAAAGATAAAGGTCATCATGGATTGGGAAGCTCCTAGAAATGTGGAGGAAGTCATATCATTCATGGGCTTAGTAGGTTACTATAGGAGGTTCATCATGAAATTATCATGCATCTCATATCCTATTACATCATTGCAGAGGAAAGGTAAGAAGTTTGAATGAATAGAGGAGTGTGCCGCCAATTTTGAGTAGTTGAAGGAATGATTGAAAAATGCTCCAGTGTTAAAGATTTCAGATCTGGATAAAGAGTTCGTAGTGTGTACATATTCTTGCAAGAGATGGCTTGATGGAGTCCTCATGGAGGAGGGGAAAGTTATATGCTATGAGTCTAGGAAAATGAATGAGCATGGGAAAAAATATGTGACTCAAATTCTTGAGTTGGAAACTATTATTCATGTCTTGAAGATGTGGATACATTATTGTTGATGGTGCTAGACACGCCAGCTTTCAGGTTATCTCCCCGATATGAAGTCCCAACTAGAAATCACACTGTTTGGAGTAGGAGTCCCAACAGTGGGGTCTTAATGATTTGCCTTGGTTTGTAAAACACATAGATTGGTGCACGATGTATTTGTTAAGAACAAGTGTTTGACCCTATGGAGAGTCAAGTGCAACATGTGACGATTCCAACACATGAAGGAAAAATAAAGTGCACCCCTTGGAAGCCTGTAATGGTATGTAGCTTAGAAGGAACACACAAGCAAAATGACATCACACAAACTAACAAGAGGAATGGTCCACAAGTTAAGGTGACATAATAACACATCAATACACATCCAAAAATATTCGTACAAATGAAAATTAAATAGTTCAGAAGCACATGCGTAAGTTAAATAACATATATTTCAAATAAAACAAGAATATTCCTACTATAATCAAAACATATGCATGAAATCATGTTGACTCTGAGTTTTATTATAAGAGATAGTTCCAATCATACATACAACATTTGAAAATCCACTTGCCCCAATAGTGGAACGCGGAGTCTACAACACATACTAATCCAAAGAAGTATACTCCCTCTACACTACGAAGAAATTCAAGCTCACACAAAACTCACAAGCTCTTCCTAAGCCTAAGCGTATCCAAAAGCTTGGCTCCCAAAAAGCCCCTTACATGATTTATGAGGATATATTTATAACAAAGGGGGGTGACTCTTGGCATGCACCATTTGTGACTCTTGGAATCCCTTGATCCGAATTTATGCGAGAATGTAATAGAATAAAAAAATAACATAAACACAAAGATGCAGTAGAAAATATACTTCATTTCATTAATATCAAATAACTAAAATAAGCTTACAAACATAACAAAAATAAACTAGCTCGGGCGATGGTAGCTTATCTCTGAGAAGATATGTGGCGGCTACATGCCTATGAAATATATTACAATGAGGCTTGAAGGCCTATTTATTATTGAGATACAATGGAAAACCATAAACATCCAAAAACCTAACCTTAAGAGATGAAGCACCAAAAGTATGGGCCTCGTTTAGGTAAATTGGTACATCAACTTCCCGGGGTCATAATTTTAGCATACGATCTCATTTTTACATGAAAAATATCTCGTTAGAAGTATATATTCAAGGAATGCATTGATGTTGCCACAATTTCTAAAAAAATCATCGTTTAGGGCCTCAAAATGGCTCTGGAAGTTTAGGACTCGAAAAAATGCCAAAAATAGTAAAATATGCTACAATTAAAGAAACTGAAAAAATGAAAGAAAAAATGGTGGGGATACAAGTGGAATAGGTGGGTAACCACCAATATCCACATGGATTAGTCCTCCCCCCTTAGGAAATAATGGTCTCCATTGTGTTGAGTTCCTCCATGAGATGAGGAAACTTCTGTTGAACTTGGTCCCTAGTGAGACACTTGCCTTGGTGCAGGAGTTGGCTAGCTTTGCAAAACCGATACAACTGGATATTCTGCATGTGAGTGTTCTTGATCTTCATGTCCATGATCTGATCAGTTTTGGTCTATTACATGCAGTTGGTGTTTTACTCTGTTGGTGTGTGTTGTTCTACAATGTCCGATGTGTCTAGTAATGGTGGAAATTAGGGCCGAAGGTAGTCCACATTGAACACTGGGTGCAGACCAAGGGATGGTGGAATAACAAGATCGAAGGAATTGTCCCCGAAAACCTTGGTAATAGTTTATGGGCCATCTCTGAGTAGAAAAAGCTTGCGGTGGAGTCTAGCGAGGCACTCCATCTGCAAATGTAGCCAAACTTTGTCGCCCACCTGGAACTTGTGTTTCACCTGATGCTAATCATGTCACTCTTTATACTTAGAATTGGCTCTGTCTAATATTTCATGGACCTGTTGGAGGATGTGTTGAATGCCCTCAATGAATTTTTTCACCTTGTCAGATTCAGACTGGACATGAGCTGAATCTGCTTGAGTAGTTGCAAATGGTATGACCACATCAATGGGACATAGTGGCTGGAATCCCAAGCCCACCTAAAAGGGGTTGTGGCCACTTGAGTTGTGGAGAGTCCGGTTATAGCTATGCTCAACATAGGGGAGGATTTCGACCCATCTACATGGATAATTTGAGTTGTACATGGGTAGAATGTGTACAATCATCCTGTTGACAACCTCTTTTTTGCCATCAATTTTGGGGTGGAAATTTGTGGACGTAGTGAGCTTGGTGTCCAACATCGACCGGAGACTTGAAAAAAATGTAATGAGGAACCTACTATCCCGATTTGAGATAATGGACTGTGAGATCCCAAAGTGTACCCAAACTCATTCAAAGAATAGTTTAGCAGTGGATTCTGCTGTGATATTACTCTTGTAGGCTTCCATAATGACCATCTTAGAGAATTTGTCGATGACCAAAAAAATGCAGTCGTTTCCATGCTTGGTAAAAGGAAGGCTCGACATGTAATCCATTGAGATGGATTCCAAAGGTCGACTAAGGGTAGGAAATAGAGTATATAGGCCTTGATTCTTGATGGTCGGTTTGGAAATGGAGCAGGCTTTGCAGGATCTGATCTACTTCCTGACATCCTGTCAAAGGTTTAACCAATATAAATACTTCTACAATACTGCCACTATTTTCTTGACCCCGAAATGGCCAATGACCCAACTGTAGTGTGCTTCCCAAATAATCGTGGAATGATCACTTGAAGGAACAAAAATGTGTCCCAAGTGGCATAAACATGCATTATGGAGGTGAAAATATGGAACTTTCTTCCCTTCCAGGATCGTTTGGTATGTGTTGCAAAATTTTGGATCACTTTTGTAGAGATGTGGCCAACTCGAAGTATCATGCCCATAAGGGCCAAGAACAGTGTTTAGCGCCATGATCGACGACCGCCTGAAAAAATTTACAACATTATTGGTACTTCCCTCCTTGTAATTGATGTTCAAATATGAACTCTTGTAGGTATGTGAAACATTTATGATGACAATCATTCTGCAACTTCTATTATGTTTGTATGAATTACATGGGTCAGTGATCTATGTGGATGACCGTTTCCTTCCCCAAAATTTAATGCTTCCATTGTCGGCATGCCTGCACAATGGAATACATCTCTTCATCATAGGTGGGATACTTCTGGGATGTTTCTGAAAGTGCGTCACCGTGATATGCCACTGGATGCCCCTACTGAGTAAGAACTACCCCAATAGCATAGTTAGAGGCATCTATCCCAATCTCAAATGGTTGTTGCAAGTCTGGTAATGTGAGTACTGCTGTAGAGCATAGGTGATGCTTCAACTCTACGAATGCCTTCTAGTTCGATTCAGACCAAAAGAAATTATCTTTTTCTCCTCCCTTGGTGACTTGACTCAAAGGCCAAGTTATATGAGAGAACCCCAACACAAACTGACTGTAGAAATTTCCAAGACCCATAAATATGCCAAGCTCTTTTAGAGTGGTTGGAGCTGGCCAATCCCGAATTACTAGGGTCTTAGCTGGGCCCACATGCACCCCCCACTCATCAATGATGTATCCTGGGTATTGAACGTGGGTCATTCTAAAAGCGCATTTCTCGAAATTGGCACACAACTTGTGTTGCCACAATGTTTGGAGGACTTGTTGAATGTGGTTGAGGTGTTCTTCACAACTTTGGCTAAAGATCAGGATGGCATTCAAATACACCACCAAAAATGAGTTGGTTAATGGTCGAAAGATGTCATCCTTAAGCCTCATGAAGGTTTTAGGAGAATTCATCAACCTAAAAGGCTTGATCAACCATTCAAAATGTCCCTTCTTGGATATGAAGATAATATTCCACACATCGGAGGGTTCAATTGGTACCTGGTGATACCTAAACTTCAAGTCAATCTTGTTAAAATATTTGGCCCCCTTGAGTTGGTCCAAAAGGTCATAAATCCGTGGGATTAAATACCTATTCCAAACAATCATTTTTTCAGTGGTTGATATTCAATACACAGTCTCCAAGTCCCATCCTTCTTCTGCACCAACACGATCGGGCTCCCACAGGGCGATGAAATCGGCCAGATGTGAACTTTCTGCAACAACTCCTGAATCTACCTCTTGATTTTGTCATACTCTAGAATAGAGCATGAGTAGATTGGTCCATTGGGTAGCAGCAGGCCTGGGGTCAGATCGATGGAGTGCTTGACCTGAAAATGAAGAGGCACCCCTGCAGGTGAGGTGAAGATGTCCCCATACTCCTCCATGACCTTGTCCATATGTTGTTGCCATGCAGAGGATCCCTATATAGAGGTCGTGGCCACAATATTCTTCTTTCCCACAAGGTGGATCATAAGGAAAAATAATTTCTCCATTTGGGAAATGAGTTTACTGCATTGCTTCACAATGATCAAAGATATGGCGCTAGATGACGCTACCTCCGATATCATGTACAAATGAGAATTAGTCAAGAGCAGGAAGAGAAAAAAAATGGAGCCTATGGTAGCAGATCTCAGTCTGGATATAGATTGGATAAATGGGACATAATTAGAGGCGATAGATCACTATATACACCTAATAGGAGTACTGGTATGTATGGGCATCATTCTAGTTCCTCATCCAGGAGACATCATCACAATCATCACCATCATCATGCTTATAGGAGGAGGGAGTATTTTCTTGAAGAGTTCAAGAAAGTGAAGCCTCCTACATTTGATGGAGATATGAAGAAGCCATAATATGTTGATGCATGGTTGCTTGGTATGAAGAAATTCTACAGATTGCATAACTATTCAGAGAATATGAAAGCCAAGATAACCACCTTCAGTCTTAAAGGGAAAGAAAATATCTGGTGGGAATATGTGAAAAATGTCAAGGGAATTTGGGACGAAGACTTGATTTGGTATCTAGAGGAATCCATTTGTAAATTTAAACATTGTTAAGAGAGTTCAAAGTGAAAAGTTGAGCCTAAGCGTGACTTTAAGGGAAATGAGAAGGTAAAATAAAAATTGCCACTGAAGCAGGGAAGACCTAAAGATGCAGGTGAGACATAAAATGTTACTCCTTACAAGAAGTTCAGTGCATTTGATAAGGGACATGTGTTGCAACCTATAGAGAAATGTATAAATTATACAACAAGCATGTATATCTTGGATTCACTCGATCTAACAATGTAATAAAGTTAAATACTGAATTTCTTCTACAAATATTTTGCGGAATAAAAAACACAATCACTAATCACATGAACATGAAGAAAGATCAATCACACACAACACAGATAATTTCCTAGGGAAAGCTTACAGCTAAAAACCCCACTATTTTATATTTTATACTAAGCATGGATAATGAAACAATTACATACAAAAATATTCTCATAAGATCCCTCAGTACATCAGCTAATTGTCTCACACTGTCATACAAAAATTGGAAAATTACTTAGCCAATTTACTGCCTCCAGATAGCCTGCCTTGCTTGGGAAATCCCTACTGAATGCAATCCCTGAATTGATGCAATCCTGCCTGCCTTGACTACACAAGTATCATTTGACCATCCAATGACTGTTTGCGTGCATGTGTGCAAGTAGATAATACTACAACTGATAGTCAACTTCCCTTTCACTTAGAACTCAACTAGGTCTCCACTAGATCTTACATGCATGCAGCTAATAATAGTAAATCCTCAGTTGCATGTGAGATCACTGATTTTGAATTAATTAATATTTAATTCACTAAATCTATCACTAGTGTATCTTTAGTTACAACTATCACAACTAAGTTTAACTCAATTAACTAAGTTAAACTATGTACAACTTGCACCAACTCGTGCACCACTGCACTTCAAACTCTATTACAACTAGAATTACTCTGCATGTCCCACCTGTTGTACCTTAAGAAACAATTCCTTGGCTGTGAAAAGGAATCCATGCTTAAGATATTCTTATTATTATGTCACAGAAATATTGATCCATGTTTAAGCACCTCCAGATTTTAATCATTAAACCTTCAAAATCAAATGCTATAAATGTCCCACAATGCTATTATCTGCTGATATAGAATGAAATGATCAGAAGAAGAATGAAAGGAAAAAGCCCAAAATGATATGTTGTTGTACAGAATCTATCATCTCAAACTTTAGAAGAATTATAAGGAAAGAACAGTTAAAATGAAGGAGCGCCTATTAAGGGTTTTAACTCTTCTTTACACACGTAAAAAGAGACCTGCTGCTTCGATACTTCATTTTATTCAAGGACTGAAAATACATTATGTAAACTAGAAGACGTATCAATATCAACAAATACTAGAAGCTTGCTTTTCCTTCATTAATCACTTGAAATCTCAATCCAAAGACCACTGTCTGGAGGTCTGAAAACCGGAACCCCTGCTCCTCCTCTTATCTCTGATTTTATATCTGCTATTTGATCTAAATAACTGTTATGATCAGTTTTAAAACTGATTCTTGGAAATTTTGGAATTAATTAAAATTACAAAATGCTTTTTTTAATATTATATATATAATATATAATATAAAACCCAAAAATAAAATTGGAAGTTTAAAAGGGCAAATGGTGCATTTTGGGTCCCACCACTACACCCATATGTATTGACGACACAATCACCCATTGTTTTTGAAAACCCATAACTTCCTGTAGAAGCAATGATAGCAATTTCTTGAGAAAGGGCTAAGTGATGTCGTAATGCATCACAGCCGTAGATTTTGTAAATAATGGTTTGAACCAAACCATTTTGCGGGGGGTACTATCTCTCATAAAATCCGATTAATTTATGCCTCCGCAAGACCATTGGATATGAGCTGGATGATCCAAATCGTCGATTCAACTGCAATACTATCTGTGTTTACTTCCTCAGCCAACTCAGCGGCGGATACAGTGAGATCAGGATCCCAGGAAGTCAATTCTAATGCAGGGCCTCGAGGAGAATCCACAACCTTAAAATACTGAGGATAAATACTGCACATTTTGGTCTTGAAGTCATCGGGAAGGCCAAGGTCTGTCTTAAGATGCCCAATTCTCTCCAAGGAGACCCTTTTATCAATAGACATCATTACTATTTTTCGCAACTTATTCACCAAAAGAGCCTCCATATTCTGCCTTATATTCAACTCCTCCATATATATTTTGTCTGCTTCTGGGGTCAGTCTGAAATAAAGGGAATACCACCCTCTTGCAGTATTTCAAACACTCCAGGATATCTCTTTAACAAGGAAATTACTCTTCGTTTTTTTATTGAGTCCAAGATATCTTCTGTACTTACCAAGCTCTCTGAGAGACATCATCCTATCGGGCTGTTTGACAAGAATGTCCCGAATCTTAGACACTAGTTTCAGCTTCTTTTGGCACTGTACAACATCGTCAAATGGCATTTCCTTTCTCCTTTTCATGATTGCAACTATTAGAGGATGACCCCGAGGAGATTTTTGACAAAAACCCATTTCAAATGCGTTGAACAGAAAGTTTCTATTGTTTCCCAGGAAGGAGTGCTTGGTTTGTTTCAGAGCAATGCAAGTTTTGCCTGATGTCGCTGTTGGTTTTCTCACTGAAAGAGAAAAGGAGTGACAAGAGCTTCTTGATACAGATGAAGTCACAATAGGAGTCGAGACCCAGTCGGAATGAGTAAGAACAAATTTAAACGTTTTAAGCTCCATTTCCACCATCCCAAATTTCCACTGAAACTCCGTTTGAATATCCAAAAAAACTACTATTTGGTAGATGTGGGTTCTGTCCGACTCCTAAGGGTAGTCACTTATAAAATTTGTAAAAAACACCCAGTAACAGTCGCTGAGAGAATCAACACAGATTTTCCGGTATCACATAATCCAACGCTCCAAGGTTTATGGAACTAATGCCTGGAGATCGGCATTCCACTTTCATGTATTGAATGTGTAATCTTATTAGAAATAAGAAAGCCAGAAGTCTGGGACATGTAAGTTCAGATTGCAATCATTATTAGTGTAAAATTTATGATTTATGGAATGACTGCTCCAAATATGCACCAAATAAATTCCAAAACAACCTGCTCAGCTCTCCAATAACTGGAAACACTTTCATAAGGTTTCAAAATGCAAGAATTAGTCTTACCCCTAAAATGTAATTAAATCACCCAATAACAGATTTCTTAGGCACAGTGTTTCAAATGCCTCTAAAACATTTTGTTTATCTCCTTGAACTTGTTCCACTTCGATAATTGTTCCTCAGCAACCTTAAATTGCCAAGAACTTCTCCCGACTTTTTGCTGAGTGAAATTGTGCTACAACATCTGGCTCCAATTGGGGACAGTACTTTGGTAGCAAAGTGCTGAGAACTTGTAGATCAGTAGCCTTTATTGGGCATGGAGTCAAGTCAAACTGAATTTTCTCTCAATCCAAAATCTCTAAAAATTTCAAAACTTCTCTGAACCCTCCTTCTTCTAGGATCTTTATTTTTGAACTGAAACGTTTAAACCAGAAATACTGCTACTGAGAATGCTCAACTCCTGAGCTTATTTATGTACAAATCCTATATATATAAGTATGGTTGAACTTAATCAAGTAAATTCAACCTTCCAATGAAACCAATCCAGCATTTGCTTGTTAGATTTAATACCTTCGTACTGTTGAACTTTTAAAATCAAAACAGGAATATACCATGAAAATTTTTCATATACAAAACTTTGTACATACCCTTGCATAAAAGCTTGTTGCTGATCAAAGAAATTTTCCATATATTCAGCAACTGGATCATAGAACTCATGAAATAAAGTTTCGGCCACCTTCTTTTTTTGAACATTTTGCAGACATCTTTGAACATGGCAGCTTCTTTCATTGTTTTACCTTTAAAGCAGGCATTTAGGCTGAAAATAAACATCCAAGGTCTGTTCTCCGTAATGCTGATGTTCTTCGTTTAACCTCAATTGATGACGAAAATCTTCTTCTTCTTGGAAACCTGTCTGAGAAACTGCACTATTTTCCTCACTACTCACAAAATTATTGCAATGATCTTACATGCTTCCATAGTGTAGTTCAACTGTTGCAACTAAGTTTTGATTAGAATCTTCAAAAGGATTAGATTCTTGTTCTTCAACAATATAGGAACTTTTTGACACTTTCTGGAAATATTTATTCGCCTCTGAACTTACATTCTCTTGTAAGGAAATTCCAATGTTTCCTTCACAAGCCCTCTTATCTTTGATAAAACTTGGACTTTCTACATCACAAGAAAAATTTCTACAAGCCCACGCATTATCTTCGATTTCTTGCGCATGGAGAAACATCAGCTTCAGATTACGAGGCTTTCTCTCCTTGAGATAAAAATCCAAGGCAATAGAAAGAGCTTTCAAATAATAGACCATAGCTGCTGCTTCTGGAGGTCTAATTTCTTCTAGCATGCTGAAATAAATTTTTTGAAACCTCCTATTAAACTCAGAAATTGATTCATTGCTTTGCCTTCAGATAGAATATAATTCCAAAAGGTGCTCTTCATATGACTTACTCTCGCCCCAATATGTAAGAAATACATCTTGAAGATCTTGCCAGGAATTAATTGAACCTACTTCCAAACACTGGAACCATTGCTGAGCATCCTGCTTTAAAGAATGGAAAAACATCCTTAAAGCTACGTCTTCATAAATGATTTGAAATTTGTCCAGAAAGTACTCAAACTCCAAGATATGTAGTTTAGCTGAATTGTCCTTCTCCTTTTCGGAGAAACTTGGCAAGGACTTGAATCCCTTTGAAGGATATTGATGGAGAATGGCAGGCAGCTTCAGGGGTTTAAAGATTTCTTTATTTTTGAACTGAAAAACAGTCAATTTCTCGTGAGGCAAAATACTATCATCCAAAGATGATGAATCATCACCTTTATGCCCAGACTGTGGCTGATTATCTTTCGGGATTGTAATACAACAATCATCCCTCCTTTCATATTTAGGAGATACACTTGAGTCAATATCTATAATACAAGCAGAAGAAAAATCATCTTTTTCCAATAATGGATTTACATTTTGGGCCTTATAATCTTCTGAGAAAATAAAGCAGGAAACAATCCTTTTAATATAAAAGGGAAAATAGATCACTAAACTGGCAGTAAAAAATAGAACCTCCTTTAAAAAATGGACATTCTGATACAAGTTTTTTCCATGATACTTTCTCATCTTCTTGATAGAAAAATTCTTCATCTAATGAAACCTTCATCAGTGGAGTCGCCAGGTGAATAATAAACAATCAAACTTCAAATCTAAATCTTGTTCACCATCGAGAATAAAGGATTATGAAACCTTCTGCTGCAAGGTATTTGACCTTGCGTTTGGCTTTTTGAAAATGAGAATTTTGTAGAAGTAAACACAGCTGAGTACTTCCTCCTCGCTGAACAACCAAAGGAAATAGAAAGAAAACCCAGGGAAATGAACTTCACTTCTTCGATCCCCGGCAACGGCGCCAATTAATGTTGTACCTTAAGAAACAATTCCTTGGCTGTGAAAAGGAATCCATGCTTAAGACATTCTTATTATTATGTCACAGAAATATTGATCCATGTTTAAGCACCTCCGGATTTTAATCATTAAACCTTCAAAATCAAATGCTATAAATGTCCCACAATGCTATTATCTGTTGATATAGAATGAAATGGTCAGAAGAAGAATGAAAGGAAAAAGCCCAAAATGATATGCTGTTGTACAAAATCTATCATATCAAACTTTAGAATAATTATAAGGAAAGAACAGTTAAAATGAAGGAGCGCATATTAAGGGTTTTAACTCTTATTTACACACGTAAAAAGAGACCCGCTGCTTCGATACTTCATTTTATTCAAGGACTGAAAATACATTATGTAAACTAGAAGACGTATCAATATCAACAAATACTAGAAGCTTGCTTTTCCTTCATTAATCACTTGAAATCTCAATCCAAAGACCACTGTCTGGAGGTCTAAAAACCGGAACCCCTGCTCCTCCTCTTATCTCTACTTTTATATCTGCTATTTGATCTAACTAACTGTTATGATCAGTTTTAAAACTGATTCTTGGAAATTTTGGAATTAATAAAAATTAAAAAATGCTTGTTTTAATATTATATATATAATATATAATATAAAACCCAAAAATAGAATTGGAAGTTTAAAAGGGCAAATGGTGCATTTTGGGTCCCACCACTACACCCATATGTATTGACGACACAATCACCCATTTTTTTTGAAAACCCATAACTGCTTGCGGAAGCAATGATAGCGGTTTCCTGAGAAAGGGCTAAGTGATGTCGTAATGCATCACAGCCGTAGATTTTGTAAATAATGGTTTGAACCAAACCATTTTGCGGGGGGTACTATCTCTCATAAAATCCGATTAATTTATGCCTCTGCAAGACCATTGGATCTGAGCTGGATGATCCAAATCGTCGATTCAACTACAATACTATATGCGTTTACTTCCTTAGCCAACTCAGCGGCGGATATAGCGAGATCAGGATCCCAAGAAGTCAGTTCTAATGCAGGGCCTCGAGGAGAATCCACAACATTAAAACACTGAGGATAACTACTGCACATTTTGGTTTTGAAGTCATCGGGAAGGCCAAGGTCTGTCTTAAGATGCCCAATTCTCTCCAAGGAGACCCTTTTATCAATAGACATCATTACTATTTTTCACAACTTATTCACCAAAAGAGCCTCCATATTCTGCCTTATATTCAACTCCTCCATATATATTTTTTCTGCTTCTGGGGTCAGTCTGAAATAAAGGGAATACCACCCTCTTGCAATATTTCAAACACTCCAGGATATCTCTTTAACAAGGCAATTACTCTTTGTTTTTTTATTGAGTCCAAGATCTCTTCTGTACTTACCAAGCTCTCTGATAGACATCGTCCTATCGGGCTGTTTGACAAGAATGTCCTGAATCTTAGACACTAGTTTCAACTTCTTTTGGCGTTGTATAACATTTTCAAATGGAATTTCCTTTATCCTTTTCACGATTTCAACTATTAGAGGACGACCCCGAGGAGATTTTTGACAAAAACCCATTTCAAATGCGTTGAACAGAAAGTTTCTATTATTTCCCAGGAAGGAGTGCTTGGTTTGTTTCAGAGCAATGCAAGTTTTGCCTGATGTCGCTGTTGGTTTTCTCACTGAAAGAGAAAACGAGTGACAAGAGCTTCTTGATACAGATGAAGTCACAATAGGAGTCGAGACCCAGTTGGAATGAGTAAGAACAGATTTAAATGTTTTAAGCTCCATTTCCACCATCCCAAATTTCCACTGAAACTTCGTTTGAATATCCACAAAAACTACTATTTGGTAGATGTGGGTTATGTCCGACTCCTAAGGGTAGTCACTTACAAAATTTGTAAAAAACACCCAGTAACAGTCACTGAGAGAATCAACACAGATTTGTCGGTATCACATAATCCAGTGCTCCAAGGTTTATGGAACTAATGCCTGGAGATCGGCATTCCACTTTCATGTATTGAATGTGTAATCTTCTTAGAAATAAGAAAGCCAGAAGTCCGGGACATGTAAGTTCATATTGCAATCATTATTAGCGTAAAATTTATGATTTATGGAATGACTACTCCAAATATGCACCAAATAAATTCCAAAACAACCTGCTCAGCTCTCCAATAACTGGAAACACTTTCATAAGCTTTCAAAATGCAAGAATTAGTCTTACCCCTAAAATGTAATTAAATCACCCAATAACAGATTTCTTAGGCACAGTGTTTCAAATGCCTCTAAAACATTTTGTTTATCTCCTTGAACTTGTTCCACTTCGATAATTGTTCCTCAGCAACCTTAAATTGCCAAGAACTAGTTCTCCCGACTTTTTGCTGAGTGAAATTGTGCTACAACACCACCAACCAACATCTAACTTGAAATCCACTAGCTAACTGAATTTTCCACTTCAGTTAACTATTTCAAGTCCACATTGAGAATATATTATAGTTTAATGTCCATCTAAATTAAGGGATAATAAAAATAGACATGCACCCAAAAATAGCACTGTGGGCCCCACGCTAGTGTAGGTGCTTAATGCAACCAGGTGCTAAATCAAACTAGGTGCTAAATGCAACAAGGTACTTAATGCACTAGTGTGGGTGCTGAATATTCTTGTTGAATCTCAACACTCCCTCTCAACAAGAAAGGGATTGTCCTTCACCCCAATACTGTCTCTATGGTATTCAAATTTTCTCCTGGTGAGCACCTTCGTCAGAATATCTGCATCCTGATCTTCCATGGGAATTTACTGAAGCAACATGATCCTCCTCTACACACAATATCTGAGATGATGGTACTCGATATCTATATGCTTGGACCTATCATGTGTTTCATGATTAATCGAGAGTTTAATGCAACTATGATTATCACAATGAACCACTGTCGGATCCATATGAGAACCAAACAAACCAACCAAGATCTTTCTCATCCAGATAGCCTCACATGCAGCTTGACTTGCTTGCATGTATTCCGCTTCTGCTGAAGTGAGTGCCACGAATCTTTGTTTCCTATTGTACCAGGAAACTGTTGTCGACCCAATGCTAAAGATTCCTCCTGATGTGCTCTTTCTGTCCGATGGACTTCCAACCCAATCTACATCCGTGAAGCCATGCAACTTCACTCCATCTTTCATTCTATACCATAGACCAGACTATGATGTGCCCCTTAGGTATCTCAGGACTTACTTCCCCGCCTTCCAAAAGAGATTGGTAGGCTTAACCATAGCTTGACACAACTAGTTAACTACGTAGCATATGTCCAGTATCATGTTCACTAGATACATTAGCGAACCCACTAACTGTCGATAGACAGTAGCATCCACTGCCTCTTCAGAAGTAGCATCCTCTTTCCTCCAGTTTCCTGGAAGAGGAGTATCCATGGGTTTGCAGCTCTCCATGTTAAACTTAACCAGTATCTCCTTTGCATCCTTTTCTTGAGACACAAAAAATTCACCATCCTGCTACCATATTTCCAATCCAAGGAAATAATGAAGGAGGCCCATATCCTTCATTTCAAACTCCCTTGCAAGATCCTCCTTGCATGAGTGTATGAGATGCTCATCACCAGTCAAATTAGATCATCAAGGTAAAGAAAAATGATCAATATCTTACCCTCAACAACATTATGGTACATGTTTTCATCTGCTTCAATTTTGGTGAAGCCCAGTTTGGTGAAATAGTTGTCTATGTGAGTGTACCAAGCACGAGGTGCTTGCTTCTACCCATACAACGCTCTTTTGAGCTTGCACATATGCGAATTTCTGTTGAATATTTCTAAACCTACATGCTTCTCCATGTACACCTCTTCCTCAATGATCCCATTGAGAAACACAATTTTCACATCCATTTGATGAATGTGCCAGCCCATCTGCGCTGAGAGTGCAAGGATGGATTTTATGGAAGAGTACCTTGCGAAAGGCGCAAAAGTCTCATCATAATCTATCCCCTTGATATGTGAGAAGCCCCGAGCCACAAATCTGGCCTTGTATTTATCCACACTCCCATCAAAAACTTTCTTTACCTTGTAGATCCATCTCGAACCTACCACTGATTTGTCAACTGGTCTTGGGACTATCTCCCATGCACTGTTTTTGACAATGGAGTCATACTCCTCCACCATTGCATCAATCCAAGTAGGTTGCTGCACTACTTCCTGAAAGGAAGATGGTTCAGTCACAATACATTTGCTCATAAGAGCCATGTATCCAGTAAATCAGCCAGGAGACTGACTCTGTTTGCACTGTGAAGTAGGGGCTCCTACATTATGTGCAACATCAAGTCTCAAACTATTAGCTTCCGTGGTGTGCCTTTTGCCATTTCTGATGGATGGATCTGCATGAGTGATTTCCTCCACTCCATGAACCTCCTCATGTGGTTGATCCACATATTGAGACTCATCCTTGGGAACCAGCAGTTCCTCCTCTACATGCAAGTCCAACTCCCTCTCAAGGGAAAACCACATGGCTTTCCCCTCATAAAATTTTATATCTCGTTGCATAAAAGTCATTCTGATGTTTGGAAAATACACACGATAATTATGGGGTGTTTCTGTGTACCCCACAAAAATCCTAACTTTAGCAGTCCGTTCCAACTTCTTCCTGGTGTCCTTGGTCACATGCACATAAGTAGATGAGCCAAAAATCTTAAAGTTTGAAACATCAGGTTTCTTACCAGTGAAATCCTCTTCAGGCGTACTCATTCCAAGTACTCTATGAGGACAATGGTTTTGCACATAAACCGTAGTGTTACATGCTTCTGCCCACAAATGCATTGGCAGGCCCTGATCACGCAACATCGCTTGTGTTGCACCCATGATCGTTCTGTTCTTCCTCTCCATGACCCTATTTTGCTGTGGGTTATTAGGCGCTATGATTTCTCTTCGAATTCCTTCTTTGTTGTATAATTTCTTGAATTTGTTAGAGATGTATTCTCCACCATTATCGCTCCTAAGATCCTTCACTTGCGTCCCCGACTCTTTCTCCACCAATGCTAGAGATGTATTCTCCACCATTATCGCTCCTAAGATCCTTCACTTGCTTCACAGAACTTAGAGAATGTTTGATCTCTTCTGCATGAAGAAGATTGAGCATTTACGAGAAAATTCATCAATAAATATTACATAGTACTTATCTTTTGCTGTTGAAGCAACCGAGAATGGTCCACACACATCTATGTGAACTCTCTCAAGGATCCCTGAAGCTCAGTTATCCTTCTCATGGAAGGTGGAATTTACATACTTCCCCATGGTGCAACCCTGCACTGATCTAACTGAGCAAGTGTTCCCATTGGAAGTCGAGCAGAAATTTTTTGCATGACTTTCAAGGCTCAATGATGAAGATGGCCCAATTTCCTTTGCCATAATTCGCCCTCATCTCGACTCACCACTTTTTTTGCCTTGCCCATCATGGCAGTGCAACCATCTACCTTCAGCTTGTAGAGATTCTTAACTCAAATCCCTATCCTCTTGGCTTGACCCGTTGTTTTATGTTGTAGGAAATCTTTTCCATGACTAAAAACAACGTCATAACCTTTGTCCTCCAAAATTGTGACTGATACCATTTTTTTTTTTTCAGACTTGGTACATGCCTTACATATTTTAATTGAAATGGTTTACCCAACTCCCTCTTAATGGTAATGGTACCAATCTCGGTAGCATTGTACCGTTCGTCGTCACCCATATCAATATGCATCTGGATATCTTTCTCCTCCAAATCACTGAAAAGTTCCTTATCTCCCGTCATGTGAAAGGAAGCACCACTATCTAAATACCACACCGATCCAAATGCACTTGACACCATGTGTGAAATCTAGGAGAATGTTAGGTCCCTATATCACTAGTATAGTCCCTTATTATTGTTAGTGTAAACCCCTTATTGTTATTATTGTACCCTTCTAACCCCCATTTTGTTATTATTGTGCCCTTAAATTATTATTGTTAGGTCGGATAGGATTACATTGCGGCCCACTAGGATTATATTATGGCCCCATGGACTCCTATATATAGAAATGAGGTTTTGTAAATTGTATCATCCAAGACTTGTTCATTCATGTAATGTATTGGAGGTTTCCCCCTTGAAGTGGCTTCTTTCTAAGGCGTTGATATCTCTTTTATTCTCTTTTTGGAGCTAGTTTCACAACATTTGGTATCAGAGCTTTGGATTCTAGGGTTTCGCTGCTCCAAATAGGTCATCGTGGAATTTTCGCTATAACTTTTTTTCTACGAAGTTTCAGAAGCTGAAACTTTTAGGGTACGAAGCCGAAATCCTGAGGAAGATTGTCTAAAAATTTCAGAGCTTGTTTTGCAATATTTTCAGAGATATGATCTGTGGAAGTTAGGTCTTTTTTCATGCTCCTAAATAGGTCATCGTGGAATTTGCACTATAAGTCTTTTTCTACTGAAGTTCAGAATCTAAAATTTTTATGGTGCAAAGCTGAAATCCTAAGGAAACGCGTCAAAAAATTTCATAGCTTGGTTTACAATATTTTTGGAGATATGATCTGTGGAAGGTAGTGCTTTTTCAGGCTCCCGAATTTCATCTCAAAGAGGTGATCATGGGAAAATTTCAATAACTCTGTCTCTGAGCATCGGATTGGAGTGCCGTAAAAATTGTTCGCAAGTACACGGACTGTAGTTTCTTAGCTATCAATTTCAAAGGCGAAGGATGAAACAATGACACGTGTCAAATCGTACAAGTTCGCTATAC
The DNA here is from genome assembly GCA_034641835.2 of Pinus albicaulis. Classification (NCBI taxonomy): domain Eukaryota; kingdom Viridiplantae; phylum Streptophyta; class Pinopsida; order Pinales; family Pinaceae; genus Pinus; species Pinus albicaulis. The sequence goes on from CM076582.1 coordinate 721,667,798, forward strand.
TGAACCAGTCCATAATTAGGTCATGTGGGAGATTGGACATAACTTTGTCTCCAAATCAAGTCAGACTTGTGGCATTCAAAAGAGAATTTAGAGGGCTACTTCAGTGCTGAATTTCAGATATTGAAGAGCCGCAATCACAGAGATAATCCAATTTCAATATCGAGCTCCTCAAAAGCAAGTAAAAGGTGTGTATTTTTTTTCCAAATTGCATAAGTCTTGTTTGAAGAATCAAGTTGAATTGATTGCAAGGGCATATTGTAGAATATATATCAGTATTGGATTATAAAATTTCCCCTAAAAAGAATTCAACACCCATTAAGCCTTTGGAAAGCTCTACTAGGACTCATGAAGACGAAGAATGGCAACATGACATATCAAAATCACAAGAGCAAGTGCAACAAATTTCGCTCTCGCAAAGAGCAACAAAAAATGACATGGAAGTTTTGAACAAAGACATGGAATCTAAGATAGATGGCATGGAATCTAAGATGGATGACATGGAAGCTAAGATCGATGAGAAAATGGAAAACATGAAGAATTTTCTAAAAACAGACATGGAAGGTTTGACAAAGTTGATACAAGAAATGTTTCCTAATGGTGAAAAGATAGTAGAAGAATCTCATGATGAGAAAAAAATAAATGTTAATCGTGATTTAATAAACTCTAATGTTGGCGGGAAGAACCACCATATTCCAAAGATGGATATGAGGAATTTTGATGGAAAGGATCCTGTAACATGGATACTACAGATGGAGGAATATTTTGATCTCCATAACATGCAAAACACACAAAAGGTACGCATTGCAACTTTACATTTAGAACAAAATACATTTGTATGGTATCGATGGCTTTTCTCCCGTAAAAAAATTGTCACTTGGTCAATTTTTACGAAGGAAATGATAGCACATTATGAGGATACAAATAGCAACACCTTCTTTAGCCAATTGATAAATCTCAAACAAAAGGATTTAGTGGGGCAGCACATTGAGGACTTCCAAAAATTGAATATAAGGGTAACTAATATTCCAGAGGAACACAGGATTGATCTCTTCATAGGCACTCTAAAGGATAACATCCAACATGAATTTCATGTTTTGGAACCTGATTCATTGGAGAAGGCATTCAGGTTGGCAAGAAAAGTTGAATTTAAAATTATGGCGACAAGGAAGCCTACCACTCAATTCTATAAAGAAGGAAGTGTTGCTACGCCTAGATTTCCACAACCTACAAGGTTGACACCACAACAATTAGAAGAAAAAAGAGAAAAGGGGCTTTGCTACAGTTGTGATAGCAAATACACTAAAGGTCATAAGTGTGCTAAAAAGAAATTATTTTACATAGATTGTGAAGAAGAAGAAGACAATGAACAAGAAGAGGATATACACCAGGAACCAACCCTAGAAGAGGAAGAAATGAATCCGACCATATCGTGTAATGCACTGGCAGGAATTACCACTCCTCAAACTCTCAAGATAGAAGGACAAATCAAGAATAAAAAGTTAATAGTATTGATTGATTCAGGTAGCACCCATAATTTTATTCATTTTAAGGCAGCCAATGAATTAAATTGTTTCCTATACCCAGCACCAGAATGTCAAGTGATGGTTTCAAATGGAGGAACTATAAATTGCTCTGGGAAATGCCATAATATAAAGCTAACCATGGGGGAATACGTATTGAATATTCCAATGCTTTCCATTCCTATGGGAGGTGCTGATGTTGTACTAGGAGTACAATGGTTACAATCTTTGGGGACGATAGCTTTTAATTTTCAAGAATTTTTCTTGAAATTTTTTTCAGAAGGAAAGGAAGTTGAATTACGAGGTATTGCAGGGAAGCCAGGAAGGATACTAAGCTCTAATGTCATGAAAAAGCTTCTAAAGAAAGAACAACGAGGCGTAATTGCACAATTATGCTCACTAGAAGTTCCAACATCAAAATCATCTATTCCTGCAAATCTCCAACAAGTCTTGGACAATCATTCTAAGGTGTTTGAAACTCCCAAAGGACTCCCACCTATTTGTGATCATGATCATTATATTCATTTGATTCTAGGAAGTGTTCCTCCAAACATCAGGCCATATAGATATCCTTACGTCCAAAAGAGCAAAATTGTACGTATGATTGCAGAAATGTTAGAGGTGGGTATAATTCAACCTAGTCAAAGTTATTTCTCTGCTCCTGTAGTATTGGTACACAAGAAGGATGGATCATGGCGAATGTGTCCGGATTATAGGGAGCTCAATAAGCTCACCATTAAAGATAAATTTCCCATTCTTTTGATTGATGAATTATTGGATGAATTACATGGAGCAATTTATTTTAACAAGTTGGATCTTCGTTCGGGATATCATCAAATTAGAATGAAGACTGAAGATATTCCAAAAACAGCATTTTGAACTCATGAGGGTCATTATGAATTTTTGGTCATGCCTTTTGGCCTTACCAATGCACCTTCTACATTTCAAGGGTTGATGAATTCCATTTTCAAACCCTTCCTTCGAAAATTTGTGCTAGTATTTTTTGATGATATACTAATCTACAATAGGTCTTGGAAGGATCATGTTCAACATGTTGACAGGGTGCTCAAACTATTGGAGGAGAAACAATTATATACAAAAACATCCAAATGTTTCTTTGGAGTACAAGAGGTGGAATATCTGGGTCATATTGTATCTCACGAGGGTGTTAAGGTAGACCCTAACAAAATTAAAGCCATTAAGGAATGGAAAGTCCCAACAACCATAAAGCAGTTGCGAGGATTTCTCGGGTTAACAGGGTATTATCGCAAGTTTGTTAAGAATTATGGGAGAATAGCAGCACCTTTAACAACATTATTGAAGAAAGATGCATTTTCATGGACTCCTGAAGCAACTAAGGCCTTTGAACATCTTAAAGAGGTAATGTGCCTAGCACCGGTCTTAGCTACGCCAGACTTCACAAAAACCTTTATTGTGGAATGTGATGCCTCAGGAAATGGAATTGGTGTTGTTTTAATGCGGGAAGGAAGACCCATTGCTTTTGAAATTCGTCCAATCAAAGGAAAGTATTTACAGAAACCTATTTATGAGAAGGAAATGTTAGCAATACTGCATGCACTAAAGAAATGGCGAACTTACCTAATGGGAAGACACTTCAAGGTAAAAACTGATCATGATAGTCTTAAGCACTTTTTGGAACAAAGACTATCTTCAGAAGAGCAGCAAAAATGGGTCACAAAGATGTTGGGTTATGACTTTGAAATAATCTACAAAAAAGGAAAGCTTAATGTTGTTGCGGATGCACTCTCAAGAAAGAATGAAGAGGTGGAAGCATTGCTTTGTGCCATTTCTATTATCCAACCAGATTGGATAACCGAAGCAAGAGATGAATGGAAGAAGGACAAAGATGTATGGACACTCATTCAAAAGTTGCGGCAAGATCCTAGTACATCTGATACATTTAGTTGGAAAAATGATTCCTTATGGTACAAAGATCGCTTATATCTTTGTAAGAATTCCCAACTAAAACAAAGGATTCTTTTGGAATTGCACACTTCTCCTTTAGGAGGACACTCAGGATTTTTAAAAACTTACCACAGGGTGAAGAAAGAATTTTTTTGGGATGGCCTTAAATCTGATATTCAAAATTTTATGGCAGAATTTTTGGTTTGCTAGTAGAATAAAGTTGAGAAAGTTAAGTACCCGGGTCTTCTACAACCTTTATCCATTTCAAGTCAATGTTGGGAGGAGATTTCAATGGATTTTATCACAGGTTTACCTAAGTCCGAAGGAAAGAGTGTCATCATGGTGGTAGTTGATAGACTTACCAAGTATGCACACTTTTGTGCATTATCTCATCCATTTAAAGCAAGTACAGTTGCTACTACATTTATGGACATAGTTCAAAAGCTACATGGAAACCCAAGGGTTATTGTGAGCGACAGAGATCCCATTTTTACTGGAAATTTTTGGACGGAGTTATTTTCTTGTTTGGGTACTCAATTAGCTCATAGCTCATCTTATCATCCTCAATCTGATGGTCAAACTGAGATAGTAAATAAATGTTTGGAATGATATCTTCGTTGTTTTGTATCTGATAAACAAACACAATGGGTCAAGTGGTTACCTCTTGCTAAATGGTGGTATAACACTTCCTTCCATAATGCAGCAAAAATGACCCCATTTATGGCACTTTATGGATATCATCCACCATCCATCACATCATCTTTAAGGGAAAATTCGAAGGTTCAAGCAGTGGAAGATCACATCGAGCATCAGCTAGAAGTTCTCCAACTCTTAAAGGATAACCTGAATTTGGCACAAAATCGAATGAAACAACAGGCAGATCAACATCGTAGCGAGAGAAGTTTTGATGTAGGAGATTGGGTATTTTTACGGCTACAACCATACAAACAAATGTCCCTCAAGCAAGCTCAGAAGGATAATAAATTATCACCAAAGTACTATGGTCCTTACAAGGTGTTGCAAAATATTGGTACTATGGCATACAAATTGGAGCTTCCTGCTTCTTCGCGAGTGCATCGAGTTTTCCATGTTTCATGCTTAAAGAAGGTTATAGGTGAAAAGCTTCCAGTTCAAACAATATTGCCAGAACTTGATGAGGAAGGAAAAATCATATTGAAACCTGAAGCGGTTAGGGAAACAAGAACTCGACAGCTACGGAATCGATCAATTTCGGAGTATCTCATCAAGTGGAAGAACTTACCCACTGAAGATTCTACATGGGAGGATGAGAATTTTATACAGAAGCACCCGGAGCTACTCAAGTGTTGAGGACAACACTTTTTTTGAAGGAGAGGGGCATGTTAGGTCCCTATATCACTAGTATAGTCCCTTATTATTGTTAGTGTAAACCCCTTATTGTTATTATTGTACCCTTCTAACCCCCATTTTGTTATTATTGTGCCCTTGAATTATTATTGTTAGGTCAGATAGGATTACATTATGGCCCACTAGGATTATATTATGGCCCCATGGACTCCTATATATATAAAGGAGGTTTTGTAAATTGTATCATCCAAGAATTGTTCATTCATGTAATGTATTGGAGGTTGCCCCCTCGAAGTGGCTTCTTTCTAAGGTGTTGATATCTCTTTTCTTCTCTTTTTGGAGATGGTTTCACAACAGAGAAGTCAAGCTCAAATTGTGAGGCAAGGGCCTCACCATCTGTAGATCCAACAACTTTCTTGTTCTTCTTCTTTTGTGGACAATTAGTAGCAAAATGCCCATGTTCATGACAATGAAAAAACTTCACCTTGGACATGTCCTTCTTGCCTTTGGACTCAGATTTTGAAGGAAAATTCTTCCCTTTTCCTTTCCTCGCCTTGGCAGCCAAAGAACGATCCTCTTCATTCTCATTCTTAGATGAAGATCCATCTCTGGTGTTCTATCTGAACTCCTCCTGCACCAAGTCTAACTACAGTTGTTCCCAATATGGAAAATTTTCCCTTCCGTTGACAGAGTCTTGATAACTGTTCCAACTCTTAGGAAGTCCTAGGAGAGCTAAGCTCACCAAATCATCATTAGTGATTGTTATTCCCACACTCCCCAGTTCATCCCGACACTGGAAAAACTTTGTGAGATATTTTTGAACAGTGTCGCCCTTTTCCATCTTCATCTTCCTGAGTTTATCTTTGAGCGCCAATTTCCTATGGTCGTTGCTTCTTTGGAATAGATCCGTCAAAGCCTTCCACATAGCATATGGTGTGGCTTTCCCATGGAGGCTTGAGACAATGTGGTCTCGTACTCCTTCCAATAGGATCCTCCTTACCTTTTCCACTTTCTTTTGCCATGCATCAAGATTGGCAGCGTCTGGCTTAGGAACATCAATGAATTCCTTCAAGACATTGTCTTTGAGAACTGCCTCCATCCTGTCTGTCCAAGCAATGGAGTTCAAGTTGCCCTCGAGTGAAGCAGGAGCTGCAATTTCCTGTGCTCTGATACCATGTATAAATTATACAACAAGCATGTATATCTTGGATTCACCCGATCTAACAATGTACTAAAGTGAAATACTGAATCGCTTCTACAAATATTTTGCGGAATTAAAACACAATCGCTAATCACATGAACATGAAGAAATATCAATCACACACAACACAGATAATTTCTCGGGGAAATCTTACAGCTAAAAACCCCACTATATTATATTGTATATTAAGCATGGATCATGAAACAATTACATATAAAAATATTCTCACAAGAGCCCTCAGTACATAAACTAATTGTCTCACACTGTCATACAAAAATTAGAAAATTACTTATCCAATTTGCTTCCTCCAGACAACCTGCCTTGCTTGCGCAATCCATGCTGAATGCAATTCCTGAATTGATGCAATCCTTCCTTCCTTGACTGTACAAGTATCATTGGCACATCCAATTAGTGTTTTCTTGCATGTGTGCAAGTAGGTAATCCTACAACTGATAGTCAACTTCCCTTTCACCTAAAACTCAACTGTGTATCCACTGGATCTGACATGCATGCAACTAATAATAGTAAATCCTCAGTTGCATGTGAGATAAATGATTGTGAATTAATTAATATTTAATTCACTAGATCTCCCACTAGTGTATCTTCAGTTACAACTAACACAACTGAGTTTAACTCACTTAACTGAGTTAAACTATTTACAACTTGCACCAACTCATGCACCACTGCACTTCAAACTCTGTTACAACTAGAATTACTCTACATGTCCCACCAACTAGCCTCTAACTCGAAATCCACCAGCTAACTGAATTTTACACCTCATTTAACTATTTCAATTCCACGTTGAGAATATATTACAATTTAATATCCATATAAATTAAGGGATAATAAAAATAGACATGCACCCAAAAATAGCACTGTGGGCCCCACCCTAGTGTAGGTGCTTAATGCACTAGTGTGGGTGCTGAATATTCTTGTTGAATCTCAAAAAGAAACAAACTAGAGGTGATAGTAGAGCACTGTTGGAGTGTTGGATATGTGGCAAAGAACATCGTAAGAAGGATTTTCCATTGTACCATGGAGGTAGGCCTCAGATCTATAGTGCTCAGGAGGCATAGACAGTTGGAGATGTTGGTCATAGTATTCCTCGAATCTATGCAACTATGGGCATAGGCAAGAAACTCACTAAGAATCTATCATTGAGATGGATGGTAAGCTTTGTGATCAGGTTATTTATATTTTGATTGATCTCATATATAATTATAGTTATGTTAATCGTGACCTGGTGGATAAGTGTGGCTTGAGAAAGGAAGTGCATGTAGAGTCTTGGTTGGTGTAGTTGGCTACGTGTATGAAGAAGAGAGTTCATCATTGGGTAAGAGATTGTGCATTTGAGTTGAATGGTATGCCTACAACAACAAATTTGAATTTACTTCCATTAGGATCATATAGTTGATTTTGGGTATGGATTGGTTGTATCTTCACATAACCAAAGTAGATTGCTATAACAAGGATATTGAGTGCCTAGATGATAATGGAGAGAAGAGAATCTTGTTGGGGAAGAAGAAGCCTACATCAATGAGGGTGGTCACAACTATGCAGGCTAAGTGGAGTTGCAGGGAAGGGTGTGTTATGTTTTTATTTCATATTTCCAGTGACAAGGGCAAGGATGTTGAGGATGCAGAAAAATTCAATAGGTACCCTGTATTTCATCAGTTTCAGGATGTGTTTCCAAAAAATATTCCAGAGTTTCCTCCATGTAGGGAAGTGGAATTTTCTATTGAGTTGGTACCAGGATAAGCACCAACATCAAAGGAACTTTACAGGATGAACACACCACAATTAGTAGATTTGAAGCTGTAGCTGAAGGGAATGCTTGATAAGGGATACATAGGCCAAGTGTATCGCCTTTGGGTGCACCAGTGTTGTTCATGAAGAAGAAGGATGGTACTCTTAGATTGTGCATTGATTACAGACAACTTAACAAGGTGATGATCAAGAATAGGTACCCATCGCAGAGAATTGATGACTTGTTTGATCAGTTGAAATGAGTAGTAGTGTTATCAAATATATATCTACGATCAAGATATCGTAGTACACATCAAAGAAGAGGACATCTACAATATTACCTTCAAGGCCAGATATGGGCATTATGAGTTTGTTGTAGTTCCATTCGGTTTGACTAATGCTCCAACTACTTTTATGTGTTTGATGAATAATGTGTTGCATCCTTATCTAGAAAAGTTTGTTATTGTGTTCATTGATGAAATATTGGATATTCTAAGAATGAGGTTACTAAGAGATTATTAGCATTGATATTACTAAGAGAGCATTAGTTGTATTCTAAGCTTAGCAAGTGCAATTTTTTCTCAAACAAAAGTAAACTACTTGGGACATGTCATTTCCAAGAATGGCATAGCAGTAGACCCAGATAAGATAAAGGCCATCATGGAGTGGGAAGCTCCTAGAAATGTGGAGGAAGTCAGATTATTCATGGGCTTAGCAGGTTACTACAAGAGGTTCATCATGAAATTCTCATGCATTTCATATCCTATTACATCATTGTAGAGTAAAGGTAAGAGGTTTGAATGAATAAAGGAGTGTGCCGCCAATTTTGAGTAGTTGAAGCAGTGATTGACATAATCTCCACTGTTAAAGATTGTAGATCTGGATAAAGAGTTCATAGTGTGTACATATTCTTGCAAGAGAGGGCTTGGTGGAGTCCTCATGGAGGAGGGACAAGTAATAAGCTATTAGTCTACGAAAATGAATGAACGTGAGAAAAAATATGTGACTCAAATTCTTGAGTTGGAATATATTATTCATGTCTTGAAGATGTGGATACATTATTGTTGATGGTGCTAGACCCACCAAAATTCAGGGGATCTCCCTGATATGAAGTCCCAACTAGAAATAACATTGTTTGGAGTAGGAGTACTAGCAGTGGGGTGTTAGTGATCTGCCTTGGTTTGCAAAACACATAGAGTGGTGCATGATGTATTTGGTAAGAACAAGTGTCTGAACCTATGGAGAGTCAAGTGAAACGTGTTGCTATCACTCCGAAATTTCCCAAAGGTTGTTCTAGGTGTTAAAAAGAAATATCAGAGGTAACTATCAACCACTTTTGGAGATTAGGATCTGGCCTTCCTAATGCTCATAGAGGGCTCTCTCTTAATGATTTAACTTTGTTTGTTTAATATATTTTAGGCTAGTTATGTATGCTTGATAACTCTTTAGGAAGTGATTTTTCTTTGATTAACTGACTACTACTTCCCAGACTTTCTACTTTTTTAGGTTTTCTTAAAATTCTGTCAGGGTCATCAAAAATTGTAGCGGGTTGTGGATCAGGATGAGCACTGGTATAATATGTTCTTTTAGAAGCCATAATTTTAACTTTCAATGATAATTTTTAACAACACTTTAAAAACCTTACAGTGAAAAATGAGGAAAAAATGTTTCCTTTAAGATTTATTTTAACTAGGGATTGATTTCCCCAGTATGGTTGCCAATATGTTATCACTCCGAAATTTCCCAAGGGTTTGTCTAGGCATTGAAAAGAAATATCAGAGGTAACTATCAACCACTTTTGGAGATTAGGCTCTAGCCTTCCTAATGCTCAGAAAGGGTTCTTTCTTAATGATTTAACTTAGTTTGTTTAATATATTTTAGGCTAATTATGTATGCTTGATTAGGTTGGTTTTTGATTGATTTTGGTTGGTTGGTGGAATTAATTATTTAGATGAATAGGTGCTTAGAGAATTTCCATTGGGCTATGGAGTCAATGTACTTTGAAACAAAACTGAATCAAATTATAAGGAAAGTGTTACAGGGCAAGATATGTGAGAAAAATCAGATCTCAAGGCTGAATGGTGAAGTGAATTTTCAATCAGGATCAAGGAGCAATTAAGAATTCCTTAAACTAGATAATGAACAAGGGTAAAGAGGTCAATGAGGATCAAAGGGAAATTAAGAATTCTTTAAATCGGATATTAAAAGAAAACATAAAAATGTATAACAGTAAAAGCAGAGTGTAAGTTTTAAGCAAATTCCGCAGTAAAATTCCTGTTATAACATTCAGATTTAGAACACATATAATTTTATGGAATACTTAAAGAAAGAACATGAACAATTGAAATTATCCTTCACTGAGATGGCTCATCACATGAATCCTGTAAAGAAGTTTCTTTATTACTGGTTCAGCCTGTCGATTGGAAATTGGTACAATAAACTTTTGGCAAGAAGATCAGTTAGCTAACAAAATGTTCAGAAGTGCACACTTTATCGACCCTTGATACTTCGAATGAAGAAGTATTTATACAACATATTACAAAAATATCTTGTCAACTGATTAGGAATTATTCTAGGGAAATAAATATCTCTATGCAAAAAGATAGTGACACCTATTTACTTACTGAAATCTGGCCCTCTCATTAGAGGAATTTTGAGGTCTAAAATGGGCCTCCTAAGAAAAATGTACAACAAAAATAAACTTTATAAGAACTAATAGGATTCAAGATGATGATGTCAACCATGGGGGATGATTCACCATTTTTAAAGTAAAAGGGTAAAAGTATCAAAAACTAATAAAATAATAAAACTACCTTTTCAACTCCTATTTTCAACCTATCTCCCTATTGAGGCCTCGAAAATCACTGCTACAACACTGGGGGATAACCACCCGGTCCGGACCTTAATACAACTCATTTTTCGTTTATGTTAGAGGCTCCGACTGGTTTAACTAGGTCTAGTTACCTTTTCCCTATCGCTATTGGTTTATGATGTATCTTTAACTACCAATAGATAGGGATATCAGATCGATTCTTCTTGTTGATCAGGAAAGAGAATGACCCTTAAGCTGATTTGGGTTCAGCCAAACCACAACTAAGATTTTGCCTCTTCGGGAAGAGGACTTAAAAAGAATGTAGAAATTAATCTAAATGCAAACTTATTCTATAATGCAAGCAAAAGAAACTAATCTAAATCCTATCTCAATTAGGGAGATGAAAATCTAACCCAACTAAGAGCAAGATAATTAAATAATGAGGATTAAAATATGTCTGGATTTTAATTAATGTCAAACCAACGAATAAATTAAATTAGCTCACATTTTTTAATACCAAAGCACATTCTATTGAGACCATTTGACTGAAATAATAAATCAACAACACTCCGGAATAAATTCACAAAAATGATATTGATTGACAAATCAATGAAGCCAATAATTAAACAATAATATGTGAAAGAAATTCACAACAAATTACTATTTAATAAATCAGTTTTATAAGACAGATTGCTAAGTAATGGTTGCTCAGAAATCAGAGTGTAATTCATAAGAGCGGAGATACATAACAATTTGAGACAAATTATCCATATCAACAGAAATGCCAAAACATGAATAAAATGAAACAAAAATTTTATTAACATAAAAATGAAACTGGTATTTGATACAGAAATGCCAAAAATATCAGTTAATTGAATCTGTTTCTCTGATCTTGGTCTCTAACAGTACTTTACATTACTTGAATTTCTGCTTTCAAGACTAGAGCTGCAGAAATGCAAACTCTGCCCATTATGCATAATTCAAGACATAAAGAAAAACCCTCAATAATGTTCAGATCTGAAATTTTCTCTCCTCCCCATCTACAACTCTAAATTCCTATTACAGAAATGCTTTTAGAAGTCTGGAATTGCAGAGGAGAGCAGCCCCTTTTACATTTTGCAATCTGCAATTTATAATCTTTCCAAAAATATTTTGAGAAGAGAATTTGTTGAAGAAAAATCTGCCCAATCCCATTTTAATTGCTCAAAAATTCCAGTCTTTAATTGCTGGAGTCTTCTCATTGATTGAAATCTTTTTTCTCAATATCCCTTCTATTGTTTTTCCTGCAAAAATAAATTAAATTGAATTAAGATGCAACAATAAAATCCAAATATTGTTTCTAGCATTAAAACAAATCCAATCAAATTCTATTTAAATAAATAAAAATGAAATTTGAGCTTCTTATTGATGCTTTTAATTAACCAAGGATATTATTGATGCATGAATCTGCAATTAGAAGAGGCTGGGCAAATGAAAATGAAGAAAAAAAAACTCAAAAATTTGATTTATTTTAGAAATTTAGAGCTTGATCTTCTGCCTGATTTTTAACCCAATAAATGATCAAATCTGTTAGTGAAACCTCCTCAGAAATGTTCTCCTTGATTTTCTCTTTCTAATGAGTCGTCCTGGGCCTCATTTGGCCAAGTAAAACTCAATCTATGAGCCTTCAAAGATGCTAAGTCAAATCTGATATAAATCTGGAAATTTTGTTGCTGGGCTAAAAAAAAATAATAATAATTAAAAATTTAATCCTAAATTAGCCTACAATTAATTAATAATTAATTCTAATTTGATTTTTTAATTATAAACTAAACTAATTATTTAATAAACTATTATTAATTAATCTTAGTCTAACTAACTAATATATAATTAATTATTTATAAATTATTTAATATTAATCTAAATAATAATAAAAGTTCAATCTAATTAAATTAATCATATGTTACATATTAATTAATTTAATTAATATTTAAAATTAATTATTTAAATATTTAATATTTAATCTAAAATTAAACTAACTTATATTAACAATCCACTAACATTAAACTAACCTATCTATACTAACACTCCTACACTAACATATGTGTATCTTTTAACTAAAATAGTGCTAACACTTCATTTACTAACTTAATGCTATATTGACACCCCTCCACTATTTACATTACCACTCCATACACGTGAATTTCAATCGGCATATCAGGGGATCGAAGTTTTATTTTAAAAACTATGTCACTTAAAACACCTCCGATGCGATTAAAAAATATACCACATGACTTTTGACTTAAATCATCGCATCGGAACTCTTAACTTAAATCATCGCATCGGACTTCTTAACTCATCGCATTGCATGAAATAAATGCGACTCATCGCATCGGAAAAACTCAATCGCATCGCATGAAATGAGTTCGTCGGGGTTTGTAATGTAAAACCTCCGATGCGATAAATTTTGATTTTGATTTTTGATTTTTGATTTTTTTAAATTTTTATATTATATTAAATTTTAATTTAATTAATTAATTATATAATAATTAATTTAATTAATTTAAAATTTAACATTAAAAATTAGTTTTTTATTTTGGTTTCATTTTAATGATGAATTTATCTAAGATGATGATTTTCCTATCTAAATTATAGCCACTTTGTCATTTTAAATTTTTCGAGATTAGTAATGAAAAATTAGAATAAATGACTGAAATCCCGATGCTTTATAATTTGGCTGTATGAAAAAAAATGAAAAATGTTAGTAATGACTAACTACGGGTTAATATTTAAACTAAATGCATTATTGAACTAATTTAATTACAAAAATGAAATATTGTACATTTTACACATTTTTTTAACTCAGGCGACATAATTGATTACCATTTAAGGAGTACCATTTACAAACTAGTTGACCAAATGAGACGAAACAAGCATCAACAAGAAGATTATAAAAAATCGATTTCAACCAAGCAATCAAAACAAGAATCTAAAGAAAATGAAAAATTAACAAAATCGTAAGATAATTGACCTAATAAAAATCCTAGAAGGTGTTTAGCCAAAATTTTTATAGAAAGAGTCCCCATTATTTGATGTGAACAAGTTAAAAATGGGGGGTTGTTGTACCGTACAACAATTGGTGATTCACTAGAAGAAACAATTATCTCTATTTGATAAAAATGAAATTTTCTCAAAATTAAAGTAAAAATAATTAAAGAAGAGAAAATTATTTTGGAATGTTTCACTTGGTTCATTAATCTGAATAAAAACAATAATCATCTCACTGTAATTTTCTTGAAATTCCTCATAAATTAAAATATTTCATAACTCTATATCAGTCCTTAATTAGTTGTAGAGATAAAGCAGGGGTCACTTTACAACTTAGCTTTTAAAATGTACTCATTTGTCACAGGTAGAGCCACTGCTGCCAGCAAACATCTATAGTCTCGATAGAGTTACCTTTTAATCATGAATGATTCAGAATCCCATCTATTTAAGAATTATCAACCTAGAGATAAATCCATTTATATATTATTACTTTTTTGTTTTATTTTTTTTTTTAATTTTTTAATTACTATTATTATTATTTTTAATTCTTAAAATCCATTGTCCTGGTTTGGTAGCAGATAGTTGACAATGCCATTCACTGGTTATAATTGGACTGAACAAGCTGGCTCGTGATGAGACCCCTTGTATTACAATTGTTTGCAATTATAAGCCATTACCCTGGTTTGTTTAGTAGTGTTGGTAATGTCAGCCTATTTTTCCCCTATGATCATGGTAAGCAGGCTCGTGATGAGACCTCTTATCTTTTAAGTTTTAAATATATTTTTGGATTACACTCTAGAAAAATAAAACTCTTTTAAATAGGGAGAATCATTAACTCCTTAAGAGTTCAGAATGACAATTTCAGAGTTAAAAGTGCTTTGTTGTAAAGTGTCCTTACTTGGTTAAAAATAACTTTTCTTGAATGATAATAGAATTTTGAAAGATCTTAATAAAATATTGAAATCTCAAAATGATTACAATTTTGATGAAAAAGAAATTTCTCAGATTTCATGAGACTTCGTCAACTTCTCTTGTTTTGTAATCTCTTGCTTAAGTATGTCTACCTTTATAATAAGAAAAACAATTTTTTCTAAGAGATTTAAGAAAAAACTAATAGGATACTATTAACCATTTTTTCCTATGTATGCCAACCATTGTTAGGTAACAAGAAGACCTTCCATATAAATCATGGCAGAGTCACCAAAATCAAAACTGAAAACCAAAGGAAAAGAATTCTTAAGCTAAAGTGAGAAAATAAATCAGCAAACAAAAAAAAAATGAAGAAATTTTAAAAGTGGAAAGGAAAATCCTAATTTTGAAACACAAACTCTAACAAGAAATGTCTCAACAAAATGAAGTAAAAGAAAATAATCATGTAATCATTCCTTCTTATGTCGAGATTCAGAAAACTTATACCTTGTAGGGTTGTAAGTGTTTTAGGTTGTAGATAGCAGTGATCATAAAATTCAACCATAATGAAAAATTTATGTCTAATGTCAATCTTCTTGTTTCAAAGCATGATCTTAATCATTTTCTAATAAAAGGAATGTTTTTAAAGAAACAGATTAAAGGTTCAGAAACTTCCTAGTGTAGCTGTTTCAATGAAGACTATTACTGCTTCTTGAAATAAAACCAGGAGAAGATCATAGGGCTTCCAAAATATTATTTGGCAGATGATTGAAAACTTTTATGAAGGGCTGCAAAATAGATTCAAATATCAACATAATTTTGAAGAACAAAACTGAAACTAAAATAATGAAATAGAAATTAATGAAAGTGGATACATGAATCTTACCGTTGGATAATTGATTTGATCTTACCTGAAGGTATCAATTTCTCCAATGATAGCTGACTTATTCTTTTAGTTGACAACAAAAAATATGAAGAAGACAAACTAACCAAAATCCTATAACCCAAAATCATTATTTATTTTATTTAAAATAAAGCAAGCAGTAAAATGTAAAAATGGAATGCTTAGTGTTCAAGGGAATTAAAACTAAGGCATCAGAAATGAGATTGGGAATTTGCAGTGATGAATGTTCTCAAAATATTATAAGTTTTATACAAATTCCATGATTTTATAAATTGTTCAGTTTTAAAACCAAAATTAAGATAATGAAATTTAAAATAGAGAGGTCTTTGAATTTTAAATTTAATTATGGAATTTATTTAAAACTTGAAATATATGAAAAATCAAAATGATTTGAATATGCTGCAAATTGTTATAAATTGCTTTCGTATTATAGGGATTACCCCAGATTGATTTTACGTCAATGCGATGGATATTATAATCGGTGATGAGCGAAGAGCGAAAAGCGATGAGCAATCGGCGATTAATAAAAAGCAGTAGTGATAAGCAATTGGTGATGAATTATCGCATCACAACTTTTAAAATGAGCGCACAAGGATGTGTTCAATTTTCCTCCCGATTTGTGATTTGCGATTGAACTTATCGCATCGGAGGTCTTTTAAAATTAATCCTTGACTAACTTAATAATTTGCGATTGTGATTAGATATTTATCGCATCGGAGTTTTTGCAAATAGATATATCAAAATGAGGTCTCTCCGATTTGCAATTGCGACTAGACTTCATCACATCGGAACTTTTTTAAAATTTTACCTTTTAACCAATTGTGATATGACTTTACCAATTCGCGATTGCGATCAGGTTTTTATCGCATCAGAGTTTTTTGAATGGAAGAATTAACCTTATGCCTAATGCGATATGTGCATTTGTGATTTGACCTATCGCATCGAAACTTTTGTGATGAAAAACAAACTTTTAAATTTATTCCAATGCGATATGCGATTTGGTAAAAGATTGTATGAGGTAACACATCGGAGGTCTCGCATCAAAAAATATGAAAATCAAATTGAAACATTTATAATATGAATCTTGAGATATTGTTTTAAATTTCAATTGGGTTTTCTAAATGAATGAAAAAAAAGTTAAAGAATGCTTAAATTCTAATGAATCACAAAATAAAATTTCCCTGAACCTGTTGCAAATTTGAAATGGGTTTGCTGCTTACTTCAAGTTTTGAAAACAAATGAAAACCTGCAAATAAAACAGAATAAGAATAAAAAATAAATTAAGGAAAGGAGAAACTATTAATAGATGAAAATGAACTTGTAAATGCATACCTGGAAGGAAATTGTCTGTGGATTTTACCTTATGAATCTTCCAATTCTTCCTTTGATTTATCAAAATTCTAACTTTGTTCAAATTCATCTCTTATTTATTCTAAATCAGAGTGTGCAGTCAGCCTAAATAAAAAAAATTTATTCATGTTCAGGAAATCTGAAACTCATAAAATTCACCAGAAATAAATGTGAAAATAGGCTTCCCTTTGAATTGCAACAGCAATTTATTTCCTCTGCTCATTCCGAATTAACTTGAGAAAAATATGTATTGTTATAGTGACTGTTTAATAATGCTTTTAGCAAATAAATATGATGCATATTGCAGCATCAGATAATAAACTAAAGATCAGGATGGGATAAAGCCACTAATTATGAAAAAATATCAACAAAGATTTAAATGTATGCACACAGCAAAATGAACATCCTTAAAGTCATTTTAACAAATTTCGAAGAAGATAATATGAACTTCATGTGATTACAACAAAAATTTAGACTGATTAATAATAATTAAATTGGCATTAGACTTATAATAGACAGTCATACATTTCATGGGATAATAAGATCATGAAGTTTTATATCCTCAAAACCTTTAACAAATAAATTTTAGGAGAAAATCATTTGAGGACATTTCAAAATAGAGAAAAGTGGCTTTGAGGTGATTGGTGCCAAGTGCAACTTCAAGTGAATTTAGTCAAGATGCTATTCAAAATAGGCAGAGTAGAGATATTGCTGAAATAAATTTCGATTTAAAAATGGGAAGCAAGGGTTAGAATTTTTCTGATAAGAGGAAAATATTTCCTTGAAAATGTATATGATATGAGAAGGGCTGATTGCTCATTTTATTTTTATCTATATAACTATTAAGAATAAATTAACTACATAAAATAAACTAACTAAATTAATTCTACTTCTATTCTAACCATATACATGAAAATGACTAGGTATAGTCATATTTCAAGTGTAACCATTCTCTTATTTTAATTCCTGCATATGTGTATAGTTCAAATGTTAGTAACAAAAACACAAATCTAAGAAAAATAAATCTGTAAGTAGAATTTACAGTTATTGTTAACAACTTATTTACAATCTCCTTCTTTTGAAATGTCTTTTCCAACTGAATTCCAATTGGATCATAAAAATATGGATGGGTTTCCATTAATGATTGGAAAATTTTTAAAAGAGGAGATGACAGGCTAGATTGTGGATATGAGATTTTAATTTGAAAGGCCTGAAAAAAATTGTTAGTGTTATGTGTAAGTGTTAAACTATTAACAATTTTCCATGAAGGAAAACTTTCCAAACAATTTTCAAACGAGTTAATGAAAAGTGGATGGAAATCTGTCAAATAAGATGGAAAATTATCAATTGGATTTGATTGCTGACCAGATTGTAAAAATACATTCTCTTGTTGACAACGCAACTGCCGAAGATAGAAGCTTTTTGATGTTCATGATTATAATATGAAACTTCAATTTTCCAATAGGGCAATGCATCAATTGAGTGTTCATTTTTAAAGTGCTCAATATGCCAGCGTAGAGTGTCAAAAATTTGAAAAATAAAATCACAAAACAAATCTAAATTTGAACAAAATAAATATGAAAGAAAAAATAAAATGAAATCCTTATTGGTACAACTAATGTTACAACACAATTGGGATTGTTTTGAAATAATTTCTTTTTTACAAGGATTGACGAGGATAATGGAATTTGAATAATTGCCAATTTCAACTTGTAAATTAGAAAGAGAATTATGATTATGAGCATGAATGGGAGTTTGATCATGATATGAATCATAAATTGGAATGTTTTCTTGAATGGTGAAATCATGAAGATAATTTGCTGCTCTAAAATGAGGATTGGTTGGAATAATTTCTAAATTGAAATGTTCCTCATTCTCAGATGTTATTTGAATTTTATCATGAGGATACTCTTGATAAGAACATAAATCAACATCCTTGACGTCAGAGTAATTATCATAAATGACTTCACAATATTCTTTAGAATTCCCTTCGATCCCGTCCAATATATCAAAACAAGGAAGAATAAATTTTTTATGTTCATTAATGGCAAAAGAATGATCAATAATTGTTTCTCTATCTTGATAATAAATTATTGGTAATTCATTTATATCATCCTCTTTATTTTCTGAAATATCATTAATACCAAGAGGGAAGAAATTACCAACATTAAAAATACCAGGATAAAGGGAAAAATGAGAATCAGAAATAATGAATTCAAAATTTTCTCTGTTTGAGAAATCTCGTACATCATGCTCACTATAAATTTCAGATTCTAGATCATTCATTTATGTATCCATTCTTTCTTGAAGAATTGTGCTTTGATTTTCTAAAAGTGGCATTTGCTTATCATGAAAAAATTCAGAAATTTGTACAACAACTTGTGTGTTACTATTTACTTTGATTGCTGCTTGCACTTGTTGATTTGCGGTCTGATTTTCTGAATTTAATGCAAAGGAAATTTTCAGATTTCAAAGCATCTCTTTCTCCAAAATTGATGCTATTTATTTCTTACATTTGAATAGAAATATTTTCGAAGCTTTGTGAGACCACTTCATCATAATTTATTTGCACATCGATATTGGAATTCTTATTTATGTTGGAAGGGGATGAAACAAAGCTTGAACTAATTTCATATGGATTGGGAATGGGAGGAAGAGAGCAAATATATTCAAACCAATCTAGTGATTCTTCTTCCGTAGGTTTATCTTCAACTTTAAATCTTAAACAATTTAAATGAAATCGAATATTAAAATCTCTATCAGATTCATTTTCAAATCTTCGTAGATATTCAATTTCATTGCATACCTTTTCATAATCGTATTCGTCAAATTTATAAATGAAAATTGTAACAAATTGATCCCAACTGTGAATTGAGGCCACTGGAAGAGTTCTACACCAGTTTCTAGCTTTCGCCGCAAATGTGAGAGTAAAAATTCTGCATAAAATGCCTTCATCAATTCCTTGAAAATCATAATTTGAAACATTTTGAATAAATTGAAAGACATGATTAAAAGCAGAAGAATTTTTCTTACCATTAAACTTTACCTGAGACAAGAGTCTTACCACTTCGGGTGGAGTATTGGAAGATGCACGTCCATGTATACAACTCCAAATTGGAAGTTTTAAAGGAGCCATTGTAATAAAAATGAAATGTTAGAATTCAAAGACTCCAAAGTAAAACAAATCTCAGGCCCTCCTTCTAGCGCCAAAAATGTTGAGGCCTCGAAAATCGCTGCAACAACATTGGGGGATAACCACCCGGTCCAGACCTTAAAGCAGCTCCTTTTCCGTTTGGTGTGGTGGCTCCGACTGGTTTAACTAGGTCCAGTTACCTTCTCCCTATTTACTATTGGTTTATAATGTATCTTTAACTACCAATAGACAGGGATATCAGATCACTTCTTCTTGCTGATCAGGCAAGAGAATGACCCTTAAGCTGATTTGGGTTCAGCCAAACCACAACTAAGATTTTGCCTCTTTGAGAAGAGGACTTAAAAGAATGTAGAAATTAATCTAAATGCAAACTTATTCTATAATGCAAGCAAAAGAAACTAATCTAAATCCTATCTCAATTAGGTAGATGAAAATCTAACCCAACTAAGAGCAAGATAATTAAATAATGAGGATTAAAATATGTCTGGTTTTTAATTAATGTCAAACCAACGAAGAAATTCAATTAGCTTACATTTGTGAATACCAAAACACATTCTATTGAGACCATTTGACTGAAATAATAAATCAACAACACTCCAGAATAAATTCACGAAAATGATATTGATTGACAAATCAGTCAAGCCAATAATTCAACAATAATATGTGAAAGAAATTCACAACACATTACTATTTAATAAATTAGTTTTATAAAACAGATTGCTAAGTAATGGTTGCTCAGAAATCAGAGTGTAATTCATAAGAGCAGAGATACATAACAATTTGAGACAAATTATCCATATCAACAGAAATGCCATAACATGAATAAAATGAAACAACAATTTTATTAACATAAAAATGAAACTGGTATTTGATATAGAAATGCCAAAAATACTAGTTAATTGAATCTGCTTCTCTGATCCTGGTCTCTAACAGTACTTTACATTACTTGAATTTATGCTTTCAAGACTAGAGCTGCAAAAATGCAAACTCTTCCCATCATGCATAATTCAAGACATAAATAAAAACCCTCAATAATGTTCAGATCTGAAATTTTCTCTCCTTCCCATCTACAACTCTAAATTCCTATTACATAAATGCTTTTAGAAGTCTGGAATTGCAGAGGAGAGCAGCCCCTTTTACATTTTGCAATTTGCAATTTATAATCTTTCCAAAAGTATTTTGAGAAGAGAATTTGTTGAAGAAAAATCTGCCCAATCCCATTTTAATTGCTCAAAAATTCCAGTCTTTAATTGCTGGAGTCTTCTCATTGATTGAAATCCTTTTTTTCAATATCCCTTCAATTGTTTTTCCTGCAAAAATAAATTAAATTGAATTAAGATGCAACAATAAAATCCAAATATTATTTCTAGTATTAAAACAAATCCAATCAAATTTTATTTAAATAAATAAAAAGGAAATTTGAGCTTCTTATTGATGCTTTTAATTAACCAATGATATTATTGATGCATGAATCTGCAATTAGAAGAGGCTGGGCAAATGAAAATGAAGAAAACAAAACTCAAAAAATTGATTTATTTTAGAAATTTGGAGCTTGATCTTCTGCCTGATTTTTGACCCAATAAATGATCAAATATTTAATGAAACTTCCTCAGAAATGTTCTCCTTGATTTTCTCTTTCTAATGAGCCGTCCTGGGCCTCATTTGGCTAAGTAAAACTCAATCTATGAGCCTTCAAGGATGCTAAGTCAAATCTGATATAAATCTGGAAATTCTGTTGCTGGGCTAAAAAAAAAAAAAAGATTTTAATTAAAAATTTAATCCTAAATTAGCCTACAATTAATTAATAATTAATTCTAATTTGATTTTTTAATTATAAACTAAACTAACTATTTAATAAACTATTATTAATTAATCTTAGTCTAACTAACTAATATATAATTAATTATTTATAAACTATTTAATATTAATCTAAATAATAATTAAAGTTCAATCTAATTAAATTAATCATATGTTACATATTAATTAATTTAATTAATGTTTAAAATTAATTATTTAAATATTTAATATTTAGTCTAAAATTAAACTAACTTATATTAACAATCCACTAACATTAAACTAACCTATCTATACTAACACTCCTACACTAACGTATGTGTATTTTTTAACTAAAATAGTGCTAACACTTCATTTATTAACTTAATGCTATACTAACACCCCTCCACTACTTACCTTACCACTCCATACATGTGAATTTCAATCGGCATAACAGGGGATCAAAGTTTTATTTTAAAAACTATGTCACTTAAAACACCTCCGATGCGATTAAAAAATATACCACATGCCTTTTGACTTAAATCATCACATCGGAACTGTTAACTTAAATCAGCGCATTAGACTTCTTAACTCATCGCATTGCATGAAATAAATGCGACTCATCGCATTGGAAAAACTCAATCGCATCGCATGAAATGAGTTCGTCGAGGTTTGTAATGTAAAACCTCCGATGCGATAAATTTTGATTTTGATTTTTGATTTTTAATTTTTATATTATATTAAATTTTAATTTAATTAATTAATTATATAATAATTAATTTAATTAATTTAAAATTTAACATTAAAAATTAGTTTTTTTTATTTTGGTTTCATTTTAATGATGAATTTATCTAAGATGATGATTTGTCTATCTAAATTACAGCCACTTTATCATTTTAAATTTTTCGATATTAGTAATGAAAAATTAGAATAAATGACTGAAATCTCGATGCTTTATAATTTGGCTGTATGAAAAAAAATGAAACATGTTAGTAATGACTAACTACAGGTTAATATTTAAACTAAATGCATTATTGAACTAATTTAATTACAAAAATGAAATATTGTACATTTTACGCATTTTTTTAACCCAGACGACATAATTGATTAGACTTCAAAGGAGTACCATTTACAAACCAGTTGACCAAATGAGACGAAACAAGCGTCAATAGGAAGCTTATAAAAAATCGATTTCAACCAAGCAATCAAAACAAGAATCTAAAGAAAATGAAAAATTACCAAAATCGTAAGATAATTGGCTTAATAAAAATCCTAGAAGGTGTTTAACCAAAAATTTTATAGAAAGGGTCCCCATTATTTGATGTGAACAAGTTAAAAATGGGGGGTTGTTGTACCGTACAACATTCCCAAAGTTTTTACGCAAATTTCGAGTGGGAGTACTCATTGGATGCAAAATTTAATTCATCATCCAAGGAGTACCCATGTTGCATAATTTCGATGGACCCTACTACAAGAAAAATGAGAAATACATTAAAAAAAACGTGATTACAATCACGTTTTTCATGTATTTCTCATTTTTTTTTTTTTTTGTAGTAGGACCCATCGAACGTATGCAACATGGGTAATCCTTGGATGAGGAATTTATTTTTTCATCCAACGAGTACTCCCTCTCGAAATTTGAGTAAACACTTTGGGAGATAAGTTGAAAATACGAGTTGAAAAAGTAGTTTTTTCTTTTTTCCCACTAAAATTTGATGATGTAATCGAATCTTATTTTATTATTTCCACTATTATTTTATAGTTTCTTTAGGAGGCCCATTTTAGACCTCAAAATTCCCCTAATGTTTATTTTATTTCTGTTACTGTTTGTTTCTTTCACGCTGTCTGTTTCTTTCATCTTTGTTTTTTCATGTTGTCTTCTCTTTAACTTGTCATAGTAAATCACACCATTTTTCTGATGTTTCTTCATCTAGAAGTTTGATTTTCATCATCTTCCAGTAAATCTCATCTCCATCAGTATACTTGGAAAACGTAGGCTTATTTACAAAAAAATGATTTACCTCATGCTGGAGGTAAAATAAGTTTTCTAAAGTCTAAAGGATCACTTTGCCTGTTAGAACACCCTTAATTGATGAACTGTTGGAATTTTCTTTGGCTACTTCCCTCATATTATTATCATAGTCTTCATGTCTCATGAGTTTATCATTGATTGCTAAAGGATTAGGAAGACCCTTCTGTCTCAATACATCAAACTTGTTCATAAACCTGTTCACTGCAAGTTCCATTGTTTGAAATTTGTCCTCAAGCTGTATCATCAGATTTCTCTTGGAAATCACTTTCTTCACCTCTAAGATAGTTTCTCTTCTGTCAGATATCCCAAGTTCTTCTAATTCATACTTGTTTTTAGAATTAAGGAATTTGATCATTTCAGAGGCTTCCTCTGGTTTCTTTCCAAAATCTACTTTGACCTTTTGAATTGCATTACCAACTTCCTTTATCAAGTCATTCTGCTCAAATATGATCTCTATAGAAGGCCAAATATCATTAAATGAGTTAATGATATTGACCCACAATTGTTGTTTTTCTTGGGCTAAAGGACCTTTTAGTGATAGCTCCTTTTCTAGCTTGTGGATTATTTTAGTTAATCTATTGGCTTTTTGTACTTCTGCCTGATGCATTACTTCTGCCAATTTATTTCCATCTTATAAAAATTTTACTTGTTCTTTGAGCTTATTGATATTTGTAGTTTGAATGGACATATCTTCCATTGTTTTGATCAATTTGTTGGCCTCATCATTGGGATGGGTTGTTGGGATAGCTGATGTTTTTGCTGGAATTGTTGTTGATACTGGAGCTGCTGTTGACAATGGAGTTGATGTAGAAGCTATAGTAATAGTAGTAATGGGAACTTCTTCCATGCCGGATTTCTTTTCTTGCACAATTTTATCCATTTTTGTTTCCATTTATTTCAGTTGAGCTGTCAATTGAATGATGAGATTCATCATTTCATCCTTTTTATTATTGTTATGAAGGTAAATCCTCTCTGCGGACAGAGACGATCCCCCTAGCCCTAGGGTGGGTCTAGTAACAAAAGGACAAACTAGAGTGTAGGTTCCTAATTAATTAATGAAACAAAAGAGGTAGATCAACCTACCTAGAGTCCAACACTGTTGTCGTGGTTGTTTTAGTGGTGGCCTCTCAATTCCAGTCTTGCAGGGTCAAGATCCTTCCGCAATGATGCTTGGATACTTGCACAAGATCAACAAACAAGAGCAACATACAAAACAAAAATCTCATTGATAACTACTAACCAGTCAAGGAGGGTTAAGCATATTGCATCAAATACAACATATCAACACAAAATGGGAACCAAACAATAGTTATACATGTGTATTAATAGAAGAAAGAGTTACAACCAAGCCTTGACGTCAGCCTCCTTCAGCGGGGTTCAGTCAAAGAACGTCTCGATGAATGTTAAGGAATTCGGACATGATGAAGACACAAGCCTAAGTTCTCTCAATAAGGGTCTCTTCCATTCTATCTTTTTCTAGCAAAGAGAATAGAAATCTCTTAAACGTTTCTGCAACAATATGTTCAGTTCAGCTATCCTTTCAGCTAACACATCAATGGATGATGGCTATATTTATAGATGGAGAGGAGGAGGTTAGGATCCATATTATAGTGGAAGGGATGCCTTATCCCTTGCGAGGTTTCCCCAAAAGGTGGAAACAAGAGGCCAAAGGAGGAAGGCCGTGGTTATTCAGTCGAACCACTCCCTATGACTCGCCCACGAAGTTGTTATGATGGAAACTTCACCTCTATTTTTAAAAAACTTTCCATAAACAGATTGGTGTGGGAAGCTAACTGAGACAGAGCACTAGCTGATGCGTGGGCCAGCGTTAATTCTCCTCATCGGCGCGAGGGCATAATGGGCTACTAGTGCCAAGGCAGAAACAGGTGTTTTAGATGGTCTGTTTAGGAAATTGTCAACATAAGGAATGTTGTACTCATGGTAAGGGATGCAATGATGGTATTTGCAAGGCATGAAACTTTATTTTGGTCACATAAATGAGCCTCCAATGTCTGAGATGGGGATTGCAGGGACAGTGACAAAATGCTGCTATCGGAAGACATAAAATTACAAATAAAACTGATATCTCTGATACATGAACATGTGGCATGGGTGCAGTCATCCATAATAGAGTATATATAAACTGAGATCTGAGGTATGGATGCAGCCATATAGCAGTAAGGATCAAAAAATAGACTCAGGTATGGTCACAATCGTCTAATCAAAAGAATCATGCAATCTGTCATGATAAATCATAATATCCCGTAGCATGGATCTTATCAGACAAAATCCAAGGTCTTGCGCTCCATCTCGACCCAAACAAGTGCAAATTCAAGCATGAGAATATGTGAGCTGAAGTTGAACATGCAAGAAAATCACCTGATTACTAGCCAATGATGGAAGCTAGTAATAGGCACAAGAAAAACCACCCATGATGACAATGGATCTCAAGGTACAACAGGTACAATCCACATAATGTGAACAGTGATATGGCGTCGAACACCCGCAGAATCACTCGATTGAAGGCCAATTATGTGGACCTGTCATCGAATGTGAAGAACCTGACATTGAGGCATGGAGGCTCCAAGGTATCGGTAGGGAGTCTCTAGATCAACTTCCCGGATAATGAGCTGAAGTCGACAGGAAGTGACCTGGTCGAAGGAGGGCCATCATTTTTCCCACATCATTGACACGAGAGAGAGAAACATGATGAAAGTGAATCAGGACCAATAGAGAATTAGAGGGAGGTTGAAAACTGCAGAGGAAAACTTCTCTTGAACATATCAGTGACACGACTCTGGATTTGGCAGTATTTGACACCAAGGGATCTGAGGTCATGATGACGTGGAAAAGAGCAAATGAGAGGTCAAAATAGATTACCCAAACCTGTGAAGGAAAAAATGACGAAATGAGATGTCCCCAACCTGACACGAATGCAGACGAGTGTCATGTTCAAGAGCGACATACTGCGGACACAACTAAAGACTGATTCAATTTCCCCCCACCATTTCTGGCGAGTACCCCAATTATTTTTTAAAACAAGATCGAAGGGGATAGCATATGTTGGCACTGTAAGCTTGTCCTTTAGACAAATCCAACCTAGTACATTTTACGAGCCCTAGGAAGGAGGAACTCAAGTGAACGTCATGGTGACGATGTCCAATGTCATCAGATTTTAATGAGTCTGACAAAGGGAAAACTCAACATCTTTTCATGTTTAGAGAGTTTGAAAAGAAGCGGAAAATAAAACTCTAGCCAATCCCTTTTCATGCATAGTCTCTTAGATCCAAAAAGGTAGAAAACAATATCTGAAAGAACCTCTTAGTCATGATAGGCTAAGGTATTCCTTTTTCGTAAATAATCTATCCCAGCCCGAAAAAGGGGTAAACGTATACTGGGTAGATAGCGTTTCACAGCCATTTAACGAGTTCAAAACGCCAAGAGTCTCGACAATATTTTTAGTTTTAGAGAGTCATAAAAGAGCTGAAAGATGACTCCATTAGTGACATTTTCATGTTTATATCGAGTTTGAAAAAAGTATAAAATACAACTTGTTACTTCATCGCTATCTCATTAAAGACCTGTCGCTTCACAAGAGACAAATGTAAAACCCATTTCTCTAAATAACATAACGTAATAATCGAAAAACATGTCCTAAAACCTAATTAGGGTTCTAAAAAGTTATAAAATGCCAAAAATGGTAAAAAACAACTACTTTTCACTTTTACCTCTTGTGGAGAAAAAGTTACCCATTTTACACTGTGATTTTGCGGCGACAATAGCGGGCAATCCGGCAGACCAGTCTCGAATCCGTCAGTTCCAGGTAAGAGCTGACATCCTTCCCCACATTTTAAATCATCTTTCATTACCTGCAACCTCCATTTTTAATCTCTAAGGGGGAAATTGTGAAAAATAGGGCACGACAGTCAGCACAAGTTTCAGGCATGGACTCGCGCCAATCGCCCAATTTTCTGAACGAAGGCGCGCCCATTGGCACGACTGTTTCCCAAATAGTCGCGCCAACCGTGCAATGTTTTTTAAACTTACAATGCAAGTTTTATGAGCCTAAATTTCACAAATTTCAGCTTTTTATTTGGCTAATGATGTTTATATGAACATGTTCGCAGGTGAAAAAGTAGCAAAATGGTGATTGAGTGGAAGGAAAGGGAACACAGTGAAGAAGATGAGCTTGCCATGGATAATGAGAGATGCATGGAAGCTCTCAGAGACTGTGGGCTGAAAAATTTCTTCATGACACCGTGCCTCAGAGCTCAACCGGAGATGTTGGAATACTTGATCGATATCTGGGACAAGGATCAAGAAAAATTCATTCTTCGAGATTAGGAACTCGAGATCAATGTTTCAGATGTATATTTCATAATAGGACTGTCGCAGAGGGGAGCAGCACCAATCTTGATCGGCACCCGGCCTACCATGGAGAACATGAGCATGGTAATTGACAGGGTATGTCCAGGGGCATGAAAAGGATAAAAAAGCGGGAAGGTGGACATCCAGACTATCCCGGATTTAGCATTGAAGGTAGTGCTACACATGATCACACAAGCTGCGGGATCAAAAGCACTGCACGAAGCAAAAAAAACACAGCTACTTCTCACTATAGACTTCTGGACACCGACCATCTATAACTGGGCAGAGGCAGTAACAATCAATATAAAACGCCAGCTAACAAAGTGTAAGAAGACCAAATTGAAGCAGTTTGGTCATGGGTCTATCCTGGTATTGTTCTTCTTGGAACGACTACCAATATTTCAATGTCAGGAGGTGATAGTCCCGACACCACCAGCATTGGAACCACGGATGGCCCGATGGGCAGCTCTGCTGCCAAGGGTAGGGGGTAGCCAACAGATGTCTTGGAGACCAGAGTTTTTTTATTGGCTCCACCAACAGCTGATTGTCGTGGAGGACTGGCCCTACGCTGGCACATATTTCACTGGTGATCCGGACCTCCCACTTCCGGAAGGAGAGGATTGGGATGAAGCACTTGGTAAGACTCATTTTTAATTTTTATGAGTATTATGATTTTTTTTTTTGTATGTATGTTCTAACAATTAATCCATGCATTTGCAGATGTAGTCCCAGAGAGACCTGCAGGGATGTCTCCGATAGCCAGGCGAATACCTCATTATTTCGATGTTGCCCCTCAAGGTGAGGAGGAGGAGATCGTGCACAACTTGGAGGAATCGCCCATGGGGTCCCAGATTATGCGCGATTCGACAATGTTCCTCGTGCATATCAGAGACACACTGTAGGGGTGTCAAACCAAGTTCACCACTTGCTGAGGTGGCTTGTCCGAGCAGTGACATGCTATCACGATCATCATGCCGACTAGACACCTAGGTTTTATTTCTACATGTTTTTGAGAGACATGATGTCTAAGAATGTAATAGAAACACACATATTTTTTGAAATTTATGGTGCACACTGATGCAAACTTTTTGATATATATATATCTTCCTACCTAATATGAGTCTTTCATGTGATGATGATTTTACTAATTATGCAAATGTCTATCTAATACAATGTTAGCTAATGTATCAGTTAAATAATATACATAATAAGTAACAACCCAAAATAAAGGAAAATATTTACAAAGCACACCAAGCCAAAAGATTTCATTTTTACACAAGCTCGAAAACAAAAGTAAACTATGCTTGAAATTGGTTTCATTTTTACACAAGCTTGAAACAAAGGTAAACTATGCTTGAAAAAACGGGCATGGGCATGCCCCCAGCATGGTGACTGAATTCGAGGTACATGCCCCCCAAGCTTCAGTCCAACTGTAATGAATGAAAAGTTGATGGAGTGAATGAGATCAGAGAAAGAATCGACTGGGATTTTACGAGATCTGATCAAAGACTCGAATTAAACAGGAACATGTTTCATTGTTTTAACGAGGTTGACACATTAAAAGGACCATCCTCGTGAGCTAATTCATTTTTTAACGAGGTTGACAAAGAAGACGAACTATCCTCAAGACCTAATTCATTTTTTAACGAGGTTGACATAGAAGACGAACTATCCTCCAACGAGCTTGTTTCATTTTTTAAGGAGCTTGACACAAGAAAAAAAACTGTGCTCTGAGGACCTTGTTTCATTTTTTAAGGAGCTTTACACAATAAAACGAACTCTGCTCCAAAGACAACTCATCATGTCAAATAATAAGTCATGAATTCCAAGAGGTTCGCATCTGATGGGAGAACAACATCTTGGAAATTAGGATCCAATGCCCCCAGCACACGATGTACAACGACACTGTCACTGAAAGTAGGCACGGGACAGGTAGCCACATAATTAACCTGCAGTGGGGAAGGTACAACTGATGGATAAAGATCTGGAAGAGACGATAGTGGGAAAACTGCCACATCGGGACCAAATAATGAAGGTTGATCAATGGTCATGATCCGACCTATGTGTGGAAAACAGATCACACAAAAGAGGGAAGAGATAAGCGCACCAACGGAATAAGCATAATCGTGCCCCAAGAGTAAATTGAAATCCAAGGGGCCTAGAACAACCATCATGTCTATATATATGGTTTTTCCTCCCAAAGTAACAGGCAACTTCAGAAGGATCCCTAAAGGTTGACTGGTTCTTCTGTTAAATGCCAACATATTCTGCGTAACAGGCACAAATGGTGAAGAACCAAAAGCATGCCAAGTACTTGAAGACATAATATTAAAAGACGCACCTTCATCTATAATGGTGTTAGGTACGACCACATCAAAGGCCTGTACTGTGATCTCAAAAGGCACATAAGAAGGAATACGGTATCTCGCAAATCGACTCCAATTGAAGGAAGCAACCAAACTACTTGGAGGGGGTACCATTGAACTGAGATGGTCATCCCCTGGTGTTACCGGAGCAAGAGGAGAATCCTCCTCGACCTCAGACATGGGAGCAGGAAGAGAAACTTCTTGAGTCACAGGGACGAGAGAATCTTTCTCCAAGTTCGAGGAATCTGAAGAAAAAAGAAGAACGTGAGGGGGATGAGATCCACTCTCGACGAAAAAGATATGATGAACCACAAGCGGGGTCAGATTAACCAATTCCACAACTAATGGTTGGTTGGGAATGGATTCATGAATTTGAATTTCCGAGGGAGCGGGATCGACCAAAGATGAATCTTGATCAATCGGGGTATCAACTAGTGGAGGACTTGAAGAAATTTTCTTGTAACCTACAGGAAGGCAGGGTGCAGAAATAGTAGGGTTGTCCACCACTCTCGTGGCTTCATCCATATATGGATAAAGGTTAATGGGATGATTCCCTTAACACAACCTACAGGGATTCATGATCTTACCCTGTTTCTTGCGAGTCTTATCAGTACTAGTCGAAGATGTATCACCAACATGACTTCAAGAAGCCAAAGACAGCGACGGACGACCGTTGGACCATGCTTCAAGTACCTTGGGAATGCCAGGGCAGTCTTGAAGAAGATGGTCTCCTTTGCACAACATACAAGGGAATTTTACTTTCTGTGCAAGGTTGGATGGTTTATCAAGGGAAGGTGTCTGAGGTGCAATAGCCGCAGAGTTGGCCTCTCTCTTAACTAACTTCTTCTTCGTCTTCGTCTTCTTCTTCTTCCTAGCCACCGGGCTACTAGAATCCAGACTTTCACCAAGCGAAGCAGAAGAGGAAGACGAAGAAACGGGCGAAGAAGGGGAGAGGTCCACCTTGGAATCAACATGATTTTTTTTCAGGTGGAGGGGATGATTGTACAATGGGAATAACATTTGAGACCACAGAGGTCGAAAACAATCAAACATGCAACCCAACAGTTAACCCAGGTAGGGACAATGTTTCCATATAAGGAGCACCAACGTTCCCAAAAGCGGGAAAAGGACCAGGATTCCCCTCGGAAGGGATTCCTTGGTTGGTAAACCCTAGAGATGTTTCCATTGGAAACAACTGTAAAACAAAGCACTAAGGAAGGTAACTTTAACCAGGAATATATCGTGGGTAGTTAATTTTTTAAGACATTGAAAAAACATTTTGTCGTTTCATATTTTAAGAGTCGAGAAACTGGAAAAAGGTGACTCTATCACTTTAAGGTTGAAAGGACGAGGTGCTCAATGATCTCTTCTCTTTTTAAGGAGTCACGAAAAGATTGAAATGACTACTCAGGTAATCTAAGAAAGAGAGTGAACCAAGTTTATGTGAACTTCCATATACACCTTGGTGATCAAATGAAAGAGAAATGACCAAGGACTTAACGTACGTGCAGGTAGTCTCCCCGAATGTTGTGTTCAGTGTATCATGGTTACAGGGTGGCAGACTCGGCTTCTTATGGATAAAGGATTTGAACCTAATGGAGTCTCCCTTTATATACTCGACGGTACGGGGAGCACAAGTTTGTACTAGTGTTGTCTAAAGCCAAAAGGCGAACGATAGCTACTAGGTTTAAAGACGCTGGAACACGTCTCTAGCCTAGACCACTAAAATGTCCGCATTATATTCCAATTTCTCCTTAGGTTAATTCAATTGATTTTATAGTTGATCTTGAATTAGTGTTTCAATTTCAAGGCCTTACCTAATTTTGATCTCGAATTTCCTAAATGAAAACTATATGCAAATGAACACCATTTTCCATTCAATGAACGCTAATTAAGAGAAGTATATAGATCTTTCAAACAATAACAATCAATGAAATCACACGAATAAATCCGCTAATGCATCTAACACAATCAAGCGAAAAACAAAAAACTCTTTCCTAGTTGATCAAGCACTAGTTATGCAAAAGAACTTTTCTTTTTTCATGGAAATGAAAGAATGTTATTTTTTTTTATTTTTTCAATGAAATGAAGCACACAATGCACTAATTACACAAAAAAAATAAAAACACTAGTTCGAGGGCTACGAATGTAAAGAGCTAAACCGGATGATTCGATGAAAGTAACGTAAACACAAAAATGCACTCAAACCAGTGATGCAATCTTTCAAAAAAAGAGAAATCCTTCAAAATGATCCAAGCGAGCAATGTGATCTATGCTTGGAGTGGTGGGAAGAAGAACCAAACAAAAATCGAAATGATCATTCAACCAAAACAAACGTCCAAAGCATCAAGAAAGGCTTCAACGTAATTGATCAAAAGATGAGACTGACAAGAATAAAAAAACTTGACCTCCAATCAAAAGGTTCAGTGAGCTAAGACACTCAGAAACCCTAAGGCCATAAACTGCACTGATAAGAAAATGGATGAAAAACTGAGAAGAGAAAGCCTACGACAGTCAAAAAAATCCCAAGAAAGAAATTGCAAGTCAGAAAACCAAACCAGAGTCAAGCACAACTGACCAAAATCTCAAAAGGGAGGTCAAACCAAACCCTACAGGATTCGGCGCGACTGTAAGGCGGTAATCTGTGCCAAACAGGGGTTGGCGCTACTGCAACACAAGCAACATGCGCCAATCGGCGCGACTGTTCAATCAAAAAGCTCGCCAAGCTAGATATCTATAGGAGAATGGGAAAACCAATGA
The DNA here is from genome assembly GCA_034641835.2 of Pinus albicaulis. Taxonomy (NCBI): domain Eukaryota; kingdom Viridiplantae; phylum Streptophyta; class Pinopsida; order Pinales; family Pinaceae; genus Pinus; species Pinus albicaulis. The sequence continues at coordinate 721,700,972 of CM076582.1, forward strand.
AAATAGGTCAATCTTGACACTTTGGAGCTGAACAAGAGGACTCTAAACAATCAAACAAGATAGAAAAGACAAACAATCAGGAAAACGACCGAAGTTGACTTGACAAGGGAAAAAAGACAAACTCACACTAGTCCCCAGCGGAGTCGCCAATTTGTTATGAAGGTAAATCCTCTCTGTGGACAGAGATGATCCCTCTAGCCCTAGGGTGGGTCTAGTAACAAAAGGACAAACTAGAGTGTAGGTTCCTAATTAATGAATGAAACATAGGAGGTATATCAACCTACATGGAGTCCAATGTTGTTGTCGTGGTTGTTGTAGTGGTGGCCTTTCGATTTTGGTCTTGGCGGCTCACGATCCTTCCGTAGAGATTCTTGGATACCTGCACAAGATCAACAAACAAGAGCAGCATACGAAACAACAATCTCATTCATAACTACTAACCAGTCAAGGAGGGTTAAGCATATTGCATCAAATACAACATATCAACACAAAATGGGAACCAGACAATAGTTATACATGTGTATTAATAGAAGAAAGAGTTACAACCAAGCCTTGACGTCGCAGCCTCCTTCAGCGGGGTTCAGTTTAAGCACATCTCAATGAATGTCAGGGAATTCAGACGGGATGAAGACACAAGCCTAAGCTCTCTCAATAAGGGTCTCTTCCGTTATATATTTTTCTAGCAAAGCGAATAGAAATATCTTCAGCGTTTCTGCAACAATATGTTCAGTTCAACTATCCTTTTAGCTATCACATCAATGGAGGATGGCTATATTTATAGAGGGAGAGGAGGTTAGGATCCCTACTATGGTGGAAGGGAGGCCTTATCCCTTGGGAGGTTTCCCCAAAAGGTGGAAACAAGAGGCCAAAGGAGGAAGGTCGTGGTTATTCAGTCGAACCACTCCCTATGACTCACCCATGAAGTTGTTATGATGGAAATTTCACCTCTATTTTTAAAAAAATTTCCATAAATAGATTGGCGTGGGAAGCTAACTAAGACAGAGCACCAACTGGCATGGGGGCCAGTGTTAATTCTCCTCATCAGTGCGAGGGCATAAGGGACTACCAGCGCCAAGGAAAAAACAAGTGTTTTTGATGGTCTATTCAGGAAATTGTCAAAATAAGGAATGTTGTACTCATGGCAAGGGATGCAATGATGGTATTTGCAAGGCATGACACTTTATTTTGGTCACATAAATGAGCCTCCAATGTCCAGGATGGGAATTGCAAGGACAGTGATAAAATACTGTGTAACAATTATCAGTTTCCAAAACCTCTTTGGTTTGTGGATGCTCTGTAGTTGGTAACTTTAGTTGTTTCTTCAGTGCAGCTAGGTCTGCATTCTTATTCTTTATTAGTTCTTTTGCTGCTTTGATATATTTTGGATTATAGCCAACTTCCATTACCAAATATTCAAGTGACTTTATCGTGTTATCCTTTGCTTGTGATGAAGCTCTCTCTAGCTTTAATTGTGTCTTTATATTTTCTAGAGAATTTTGTAACTTTTGGAGACTTAAATCTTTGTGTGTCATGGTGGAATAGATCATTTCTTTAGCCTATTTGTGAAGCTCAATCTAGTCAATTGGATGCACATCTTTGGCCAGGACTTCAAAGGCTGTCTTTTTATAATATTCTGATTTTTTTGGGGCCTGCACTTTTGGCTGTAGAAATGTCATTTGAATATTCCTTGTTTTGAGGTCAAAAGATGAAAGAAATCTGTTCTGGTCACTGGGAGTTTGCTTCCAATACTGTGCATAGGTTATAGCCTTTAATGCTTCATTTCTGATTTTAATCTCTTTGTATTTCTCCATGATATATTTTTCTTTCTCAACTAGTTTTCTAGATGATGAAACTCCTGCACTATTTTGTTTTTGAATGATTTGTGCACTGGAATTTGATGGTAGATGTGTTTCTTCTAAAAGTGTTGGAGGTGCATCATCTCTAACAACAATATCTGTTTCAATGGTTTCAACTGTTTCAACTGTCTCTTCCTTTTCTATCACTTGATTTAAGCTTAAATTTAGTATCAGAAGTAGTTTCTGTAGAACAAGAGCCTTCTTCTCTAGCCCTTTTTGAATTTATGTCTTGTGGGGCTAGAGTAAGCAGGATGGAACTAGTATCAACCTGCTTCTCCACCTCCTGTAAAGTGTTTTCCAACCACTCTGAATAGTTGGAATAATTTTCAATTTTAGGCTTTGACTCATGAATGAAAGGGGTAAATTTGAACTTAACTCTTAATTTATTTATGACACCCAAGGGGTCATATGACCACTTGAAACTGTTGCTTAACTTTAACTCTTGTAAACATTTGTCTGCTTGTTGTCCAATATTCCTAATATTGCATATAAAAGGCCCTAGTTGGTTTTTAATCTTGAATTGAGTCTTATTTTTAGTTGAAAGGAAATTTATTTAATCCGAATTCAATATTTGTCTGATGTATTCTAAAGCAAATATCCTCATTGGGAGGTATTTGGGAAGCTTGTATGGAACTAGCTGACTTCCATACACTCTCATTTCTGTATGATTCTGGTATAAATACTAGTCTCCTGTTTTGCTCTGATCTGACAACTGTAGAACCTTTTTTATTTATTCACTGATTCTAGGCTGAATGCTACTGCTAAGCATATTAACTACTGGATAAACAAAGGAAGCAACGAAGTCTTTGACAGGGAATATTTTAAGGACAAAAAATTATCTTGAAGTTTAAAAAATTGGCGAATCTCACTTGTCCATAATATGCAAACTATAAAATGTTTATTGTTGTATTTGTAAAATTATTCAAATTTATAGTGATATTATATATACTCTCTATATAATGTTGGCGATTTTTTGACGTAAAATAATCTTGTATTTTTAAATTTGGGTGAATCATTTTTATAAAAAATGGAAATTGGCGAATCTTTTTTTGGGAAAAAACATGGAAAATTAGCCCACTTGCGAATATTAGCCCCTAAAATTTTCCATGGTCTTTGAAATTGAATTTAGAGGAATATTTTCTGATCAAGGATGTCCAGAAGACAAAAAATTTGGGATTACCCACTGTGTCCAAATTTTGTAGGTTAACTACAAACCTTTCTGATTGAAAATATATAAACATATGAAACAATACTGATCACAGATTGCATCTGCCAGGTATTGGGAAAAATTGAAAGTTATAGCTGGAGGTTGTCCTGGGAAAAATATGGATAGGAAACCAAGAATAGATTCATCTACATGCTCATCAGTGAAATATCCTAAAATACAAGACATCATGGTCACAATTTGTCTGGTTCTTTCTGAAAACATGGTAGCTGAGTATGGAGGATTGTTTTTAGGAGTCTCTACTGATGGAGGGAGGAAAGTCTGAAATATTTGGAACCTTTTATGGAAGTATAGCTTCAATTAAAGCTCAGCAAGGGTTTCAATTGAGAAAGGTACTCCCTCTGGTTGTGGTTGAATATGCAGTATTTTATTGATGGATTGAGAAGTGATTGTAAAAAGGATTTCTTCGTTTGGAGTAACTATAGCTCTTTAATTTGGTAAATAGTTGTTTTGGCATAGCCTAATGAGTTATGGGAACTGATAGGTCTATGGGAATATGTATTTGGGCAAGTTAGAGTCCTACAGATGAATTTCATATGCCTAATAAACAAATTTTGTCATGGCTCCAACAATGGAGCTCCAAAAGGTTGCAATCAGTCACAGTGTCACTAATTTTGAAGTCTTTATTGGCCAAAGGAGTGTGGGTGACATCTAAAATGGGAGGTTTCAAAGGGTGTACAGTCTAGACGCTCTGGGAAGCCATTAATTCGTTTAATTATTGAATTAATAAGTTTAATTGATGGTTTCAGGTACTCAGAATTACCTAGAAAATCGTGAATTTGGTCTGCAGAAGGGTCCAGGTAGCAATGGAATTAAATCTTGGTCGGCAATGGCTTTCAGGTCTTTTTTCGAAAATAAATAGAAATAATGAAATAAATATAAAGGGTGAGGTTTTATTATTTTTTTAAAAATTGAGAGTTTATTACTTGGCGCAAGGGTGGGTTATTTCAAATAGTGGTAGTTTATCGCATGCCATTGGAAGCAGTTTAGTGGTTTATCACACAACGAAAATTAGTTTGGCGGTTTTGGGTTGGGGGGGGTGGGGGGGGGTTGCTATAGAACATGGAAGTGTCGCATGGCAGGGGAATGGGTGGATAAAACCACCCATTTATCACCCCCCTCTTGGATTTAAACATTGGCATGCTGGGGAGTGCGAAATTGATTGTCGGTCGTTAGATCTGAGTGGTGCCTATCAAACGATTGATGGGTGTTGGGGGTTTTCAAAGAGGTGGGGCTGGGAAATTATTGGGTAAATATAAAGTGGGTTGGGGATTATATATGCGAAGGGTTAAAATAATAGCGGGAGGGGTTAAATGAAATAATATTTGGAAATATATTAAGCAGGGGGGTTTAAGTTAAAGGGAAAGTGGGACTCGTTTAAATATTTTATTTCACGCTTTGAAACTTTGGATAAGTGGGTTTTTGAATTTTTATGAAAAGGCGGAGTTAGTTTAAGGGGAAAAAGGGGGTTTTAGTATGGAAATGGGTTTTCAACAATGGGAAGAGAATTTTTTAGGAGGGCAAAGGGTTAGGGTAATGGAAAAGGGGCTAGGATAAGGGGAAATGGTTTCTTAGAGAGGGAAAAGGCTAGGGGAAGGTGTTAGAAAGACATTAGTGATAAGAGATAAACCAAATGATTATTTCCATAACTTTTGAAAGTATCCTACCTACCTTTTTATTCAACCTAACATTTTTTTTATTTCCGTTATTGGGTGCATTTGAGCTTGCTGGCCCTTTTATTTTCTTTTGATAAGCAAGCTAACATATTTCTGACCTTTTATATTCCAATGGCTCAGATTAAACTTATGAGCTCATTTTATTCTCTACCTAACTACCGATCTGCCAAGATTAAATGGTTTGGTCAGATCTTTATTCACTAACTATCATAACATGAAATTTAAAGGCATGAAAGATCAAGACTAGACTGTATGATCATCATGAATTGTGGCATTTTGAACAAGCTGCACACAATTTAGTTGCAAAAGTAAAGTAAACTAAGAGTAGTGGCATTTGAATGTGCCACACTTTCAGAATTTATTTTTGTGGGTTTCATACTTTATATCCTTTTTTTATCTTCTTTTCTTTTGGTCCTTTGATTATTCTTTTAGGACATACCCTCTTTTCATTTTTTAATATGGAAAACATTTGCATAAAGCAAAGGTATGTACAATATTACAAGACTTAACATAGCCAATTAAAATTATGATCCATATTATTATAGGACCCTCACAGTGGCTCCACTTGGGGATGACATCTCCTTGTGAGATGTCAAGAACTTTCTGATTAGTGGCCTTGGAACTTTGACTTTGCTTTGCTTGGAACTGCTTTATGTGATGTTCTTTATTCAAACATATGATGGTATATCTTTTAAAGCTTAAGATTTCCTTTTCATGCTTCAACTTTAGAAGATAATCATCCAATCCAATCTAAACTTTGCTATGATATTTATAATGAGAAGAATAGAATGAATGAACTAATGGTTAATCTGGTAAAAAATAGTACTTAAACATTCTACCATTGACTGGTCCACTTGGTAGAACTGTTCCATTCAACTCTTTTAAGAAAAATGCATTGTTACCTCTGTAACCATAAATGATATATGGGCCCTTCCAGAGAAAGTCAAATTTCCCATGTTTTCCTTTGTCTTCTCTTTTTGAATCCCATTTGAGTACTTGATCACCTATGAATAAATCATCTGCTTTAGTTTTTTTATCAAATATCATTTTGATTTTGTCTTGAATCACTTTGGATTTGATATAAACTTATTCCATGGTTTGTTGAAAATGAATTGTTTGATTTATCCTCCTTTGTATGTCATTTGGTTCTACTTGCAGCTCCTGAATAATTTTCATTACTGGCACTCCTAATGAAGATGGAAAATTCAACATCCATCCCATATACTAATTGATAGGGAGATGTACCAATAGATTTTTTGGTAGTTAGTATGTCTGCCCATAGGGCATTCACCAACATTTTATTCCAGGTTTTTTGTTATCTTCTAACCGTTTCTTGATGATGTTGATTAGGCTTTTGTTTGAATATTATACTAGTACATTACCTTGGGGGTAATAGGCAGTGGAATGGCCAAGGGTGATATGGTGTTTGTTAGAAAAATATATCATTTCTTGGATTTTAAGGAAACAACATTATCAGTGATGAGCTTTTGTGGGCATCCAAATCTAGAAAGGATGTTGTTCTCAAGAAATGAAATAATGACATAGTTTGTGGCTTGTCTAGAAGGGATGGATTCTATCCACTTGGTAAAGTAGTCAGCGGCTGTCAATATCCATTTATGCTAGGCAGATGAGGGTGGGTGAATTTCACCAATGAAGTCTAAACCCCATTGTTGAAATGACATTTCTACTGAGATAGGTTTGAGGGGTAATGGTAAGAGTTTATTCTTCCCTTCAAATATTTTACATTTGTGACAGAATGTCACATAATTTCGGACATCTGCAAAAAGAGTGGGCTAGTAAAAACTTGCCCTCAAAATTTTGCTAGTAGTTTTTTTCCAGTAGAGGTGTCCTCCACAATATTCTGCATGAAATTCCGGCATGACTTTGTCAGCTTCATCTTTTAATAAACAATTTAATAGTGTTATAGGTCAATTTGGGTGCCATTCACAATGACGTGGTTAATTGGGCATCATCTCCAGGACGGATGATCAAGGGTCTAGCATTCCCTATCATTTCAGTTGCTATATTCTCTAAGACAAGAAACAAGACAAATCAAACAATACTTTCATCAAGCAAAGGTTTCCATGGTTTGAAGCTTATTATATAACATATGAGAGCTCACCAACGCAGGCTATAAGGGGCCTAAGTGCGTTGCATATGCAGGTAGCCCCATGCAAGGCTGATCTGCAAAGAAATTCCCGAGATTCAAAGATGTGTTGGTCACATTGGGAGCAAAATTCTCATTGTTCTAGAATCTCCACTTGACCAGTGCCTTATAGAAGAGTTCACATGTTTCAAGCTTCGGATCCAAGTGTCCATTTGACATCTACATGACTGGAAACATGTCTTGCCTATTTTTGGAAAGTTATTGATTTCAAAACAACCTACACTTCATCTATAAATTGAGCACAGATCTAAGTGCTTGAAGAGGAAGAATTTGAGTAGAGAAATGTTGGAGAATTTTCAATTGAGAGATTGATTTGTGAAGATACTTTTGGAGAGATTTATACTGTGATGAGGCTTTGGATCGTTGCTAGAAGGGTCACTTCAAATCAGTCATTTGGTTGTAACCTCTCCTTCCATCATCAATAAAGAATACTGCTTATTTTTCCCTATATGCATTTGTATTGACTTTGATTTTCCATATTGCAAGATCTTGGTTGATGTATATGGTTTATGCTTTACTGATTTAGCTAAATAACTTGAATAGATATCTATATTATTTCATCTTCTGCTGTTTCAGTGTTATTTCTTGTAGGAAGAATTTAGCTCACAAACCGCTTGAATTTGAAGCTGTAGTGGAAGCGACAGAAGGAGCCATTTGGAAGTGACTGAACAAGTAAGCTTCCAATCCTCTCTGTGTATCTGTTCTGAGTTAGGAGAAATAGTCGTATAGTATTTCACCTATTTCTCTAGACTAGCACCTGTCTAGGGAAGCGTAATTTATCCGTAGATTACAATTCTGGCCCAAAAAACTGGCGACTCCGCTAGGGATAATTTCTCTTAGATCTAGGTGTTAGAGCCTTTGATTTGCTTTTTTTATCCACCCAGTATTTCTTTCACATAAATATTAAACTTTTTTCAGAGCTTAATTTGCAAATACAGTGAGTTAAACAGTAGTATTTTTCCTTGTCGACTGCACCCAATGCACCCTTAGACTGGACGCAGTGCTTTGCAGAGCACTGCCTGCCTTCCAAGCCTGTGTTGCAAAGCACTGTCTCCCCTTGGAGATTGCGTTGACTCCTGAAAGTGACCAAATTCCCTTGAACTTGACTTTGCAACTTGCTTCAGTTTTTTTTGCTACTGTGTTCTGAAAATTTTGATGCTCAATTGAACAGTGACTCTATATACTTCTTCTCCTTTGACTGAAAATTTGTTCAATGTTGTTTTAAAAAAGTTTTTCTTTATCATTGACAAGTTGATTTCAAAGTATTTTTTATGGTCACATTAAGAATCATTTTCTTTCGAAATAGGAAATTGTCGTAAAATCTTCATTTCCTTGATAGGAGAAATTGTTGTTGAAATCCTCGTTTTTCCTTCAAAAGATAAATTGTTGTTTGTATTCTGCGTTTATCGAAAGGAAAAAGCATTTGAATTATTGATCTAGTGCACCTAGTTTCTTTTCTGCATTCATATTATTAAGGAAACTGAAAAGAAAAACTTGCATTTGCATGTAGGATTATGTGTTTTTTGCTAAAGGAAAATTAGGAAATCTGCATTTAGTTTGAGATTCATTGATTTGTTTGCTCTCAAATTATTTGCTCTCTTCCCTTAGTAGCTAGGTTCTTCATTGAAAAAGCTGAAAGTGAAATTTTGTTTATCATTCTTAGCTTGCATTTTAGGAATTTCAAACACATCATCGTGGTGAACCTTTGAAAGGCAAATTTTTAAGCAAGATCAACATAAAATAAATCTCAATTTACTTAACAACGCTTTGGAACCATAACGATAAAATTTAGAAGGTCTAGGCTAGAGACGTGTTCTGACATCATAAAACATAGCAGCTATCATTAACTTGTCTGCGATACATTCCGAGTGTGATACCTCACTCCACGTACGTAAGTATATCGTAGTTCGTTCATGTACTTTTGGGTATATCAAGTAGTGTTACAATACGATAAGTATAAAGGGGTGCTCTCATTGTGCAGTTTCGCATCAGACAACGCTAATACGGACTTGGGCCTCCACGTACCTTCGGGTATATTTGGGAGGATAACATTTAGGTGCTATCCATCCATAGTGAACCGAGTCGGCCACTTTGAAATTGTGATACACCGAACATAGCATTCAGGGAGATTACCTGCCCGTACTTCTTGGTTCGCCAAGAGGTATTCTGCAGTTCACAGTTTCTTGGTAAACCCTGTTGCCTAGCATTACCCTCTTTTTGTTTTTTTTTTGGATAAAATAAATTAGTAATCGTGGAAGAACACAATCATATCCCCCTTCGTTCACGTAGATTAGCCTTAAAACCACCTTTACCACCGGAAGTTACTTCTGGTAGGCGAAGGCGATCACGATCTTTCGAATCAAGTACAATTTGTACCTCTGGTGAAACATCATATTTTAACCCAGAGTTAGCTCAAATTGTTTCCACACATCCCAGTTCGTTTACTGTTGTCGAAACGGAGTCTTCACAACTACCCATGGTCACGATCCATTCAATCGTTGAGACCATACCTCCTGGAGCTAACGTTGTTCAATCACAAATTGATCCAGATCCTATCTCTTCTTTTCCAGAACATCTGAATCCTGAAGTTGTTCCTACCTTGGTCATCCCACAAAATTCTGTAGCTATTGAAACTCCTATATCACACAGTCAACCGTCTGAAATATATTTTGGGCTTGACGGTGAAGTTCTTCCTCCTAGTTTAATTGTGATTGAAGAAATCCCACAAGAGGATACACCTTTAAGTCTGACCCATTTTGGGGGAGACCTTTACCTGTACCAGTCTTTTCCTTAATTGTTTCCATCTGCTTTTGTTGATTCTATTGCCATTCAATCTAACGTCGATTTTCGAGGGTATACATTTGGTCAAACAACCATGTCTGAACCAGCATCTTCGGTTGGGTCTGTTGTTCCAATTACGTCAGATCCTACCCTCTCTACTCCGTCGATGTTCACAACCTCACTAGATTCATATTTTCACAATGGCCCTTCGGTCCCAACAAGTTACAAATCATTATCTGAAACTTTCTCTGGTCCACCTTCACGTTCATGGTCTTTGCCAATTTCATCATCTAGTTTTTTAAAAGGTAGTCCTATAGTTAGACTGAACGACTTGATTCATTACATCCATCATCGGGGCAATATCAAGTCGGTCCTTACGGGTCAATTCCTTTAAGTACCATATCAACTGGACTCCCAGCATTTGGGGAACAATATTTTTTGTCTTATTATCCTCCTTATGCTGGGGGGAAACCTTTGGTCACCCAATACGACATTACTCAGTCACTTTTTGGTCAAACTAATGTTGACATGAATTTTTGTCAATGGAATCCCACTCTGCCTATCCAACCACAAACAGTTGTACAATGGTATCAACCAGTTCAACCTGTTACACCCACTTCATTACCAGTTGTTAATACATCTATACCCCTGTTACAGAATCAAAATATTGTACATCAACGTTATCAGGCGAGCTCTTCAACTCAATATCATCAAATGTTGGGTTCACGGACTCAAAATCCTTTGGTTAATTTACAACAACCTGTATCAGGAATTATTTATTCACAAGCTGGTGTACCATTTTATGGGGTGTCACAAACACAATCCGGTTATACATATCAACCGAATCCAACTTATACTAATTTGGGTTATAACATTGGTGGTCAGATCCCTTAGCAACCATAGGCGCAATTGCCTCAAACTTCATTTCAACGAGTATCATATCTAGGTTTTGGTCAACAGAATTTTCAAGCGTTTACCATGCAAAACGACCCCTATCTGGGTTACCAGCAGCAGATTCTGTATGCTGGTGCTCAAAGACCTGTTGCCCAAGCAATTCCATCTTATCTTGGCTATGCTCAACCTGACTTAATAGACAGTTGCCTTTTGTTTCAACCTTGGAATTACTAGATTTAAACCAGTTAACCAATGATCCTATAAATTATGCTCCTTGGTGGCCGGTGATACCTCATAAATTACCCTCCGATATTCCTAAATTCAATGGAAACCCTGGAGAAGATCCGTCAACTCATGTCATGACTTATCATTTATGGTGTTCATCAAATTCCTTGAATGATGATTCTATTCGACTACGTCTTTTCCAGCGTACACTCACAGGTCTGGTAGCTAAATGGTACATTGAATTACCTAGAGCTTCTTTTGACAACTTCACTGCCTTAGCTACTGTCTTTTTGACCCATTTCCAATTACCGATCAGATACGAAACTGGAATGGAACTCTTGAACAACTTCAAATAGACTAATGCTACTCACATTTTTTATCATATTCATGAGTGGCGTCGCCGTCGACGAATGGTTAAGACATTTGTTCCCGATTAGCTCCTTGCTGAATGGTTCATTAAGTCCCTGTTACCATCTATAACTGAGGATGTGGCTAAAGGTGGCGTCATCACAGAAGAGCAAGTTACCACTCGTGCTCAATATTTAGACTTGATTTACAGTTAGTCTGGCATGCTTTATGAAAAAATTCCTAATGCACCGCGATCTAATTTCAATGTTCCTCCTCAAATAAAGGACTCTCATGCTGGAGATGGATTGATAGGCACTGAAAACACACACCACGCTACTGCATCTGATCCTGCTCCTACTTCCAAAAGTAATGCCGTGTCATTTGACAAAGGAAAAAGTGACAAGCAACCAGGAAGTAAGAAAAAGAAAACTTCTAACCCACAGGAAATATCATCTAATCAACTGTCAGGACCACGGAAACCTTGTTATCCATGCATAATATGTAATGAGGAACACTTTGTTAGGGATTTTCCTCACCATTCTGAAGTCTCAAAAATCATCAAGACTTCCCATGCATCAGCTGTGTTGACAGACCCATTTCCAAATCCAGACACTAATTTCGTTGCTACGGATCTAGCTCCTAGTTCCCAAGTGTTAATGTTATCCACCACAAAACCTTCACAAGATATTTTTGTGTTGACGTGGAATAAATACTATGGTAGTCTGGCCACTGATAAACCTACTACCTCGACAACAAATCCATCTAATGAATCAGTACCACCTACTGTCATTCCTGAATTGAAAATTAAGCCACCGAAGGGAGTAATTCATAAATCGACATATAATCCTCGAGCAAGAGCTGCAAAAAATTATAATATAGTTGAAGACTTGGCTCAATCCCCTTCAACTATGTCTGCTCTTGAGGTATTACAAAATTTTCCCTTACAGAAGCAGGCTCTATTGTCGGCCATTGGTGGAATTGATCCGAATGATTCTAATTTTGTCGTCTTTAATCATACGGGCTATGTGTCATAGCTACCAGCAGAATTGGCATTCTCCATCCAAGTAAATGTTCTCAATCACCTTGTTCATCGTACTATTATTGATGAGGGAGCATCTATGTGCATTATGTCTCTAAACTTTTGTAAGTCACTTGGCTCGCCACGATTAACACAATCATCAACAACGTTGAAGGCTTTTGATGGAAGAACATATAAACCTTGTGGTATTATCAATAACCTGCATGTTGAATTAGGGGGAAAAATAGTTAATATTGATGTAGAGGTTGTTGATGGACCCCTTGACTATAATATTTTACTTGGAAGACCATGGGTATATGCAATGACTTCCATTTTTTCTACATATTTTAGAATGATTGCCTTTCCACATAAAGGTACAATCACAGTCATTAATCAATTATCCTTCTTTTCCTCTGCCTCGCTGGTAAATGGAAGCGTTCCATTTTTTCACTTACCCCAACTAGAAATCCAGAACATTGGTGTAGGACCCTTAAAGTATTCCACTCTTATAGGAACCTTTGCATTACCGTCGCCTGCAACGTCAACAAAAATTGCAAGTATAGAGACCTGCTACATGATCTCTTCCACTCTATCTGGCTTAAGGGAGAGTACGGGTGTTTCTGATATTTCTACGTTGGATGATGTTTTACTGCCCAACCCTATTGATCTGGCATAGCAATCAATCTATTTGGCTTGGGCGGAAAATCTGAAATCAGCGTCGCCGAGTGTTTGGGTTGATCGTTCCTTAGATTTTGGTACTCCATCTGATCCATTTTCCTCAAAATTTTTGACAGATGAAAATATTTTGGAAGCTATGATGTCAAAAGGAGAACCATGGAAAGATTATCATCATCATTCCCATCTTCCAAATTATGAAGAAAATAATCTCAGTGAACTATATCACCAATCCATCAAAACTTTCTTTTCAAATTCTTTTCCAATTAATGCAATTGATTCTGAGCGAAACTTATCAAATATTGAAGAAACGATTTCTATTGATATTTCGACCAAACCTGGCGTTGTAGAAAATATTCATGTCGATGTATCTTTTTCTCCATCAGAACTTGATTCATATCGCTCTCTTTTTCGTGAATTTCGTGACATATTCGCTTGATCTTACAAGGAAATGCCAGGCATAGATACTAGTATAGTTGAACACACTATTAATATGTATCCTGATGTCAAACCAGTGCGTCAACGGCTTCGTCTTGTTCATCTGAAGAAAGATACTGCCATTAAAGCAGAAGTTGAAAAACTTTTGTGTGATGGTTTCATTTACCCTGTTCCGCTAACTAAGTGGGTTTCCAATATCGTTTCTGTCATGAAAAAACAAGGAACCATTAGAGTGTGTGTCGATTATCGGGATGTTAATCATGCTTTTCCAAAAGGCAACTGTCTTACTCCCTTTATCGAACAGATTATTGACGATTGTGCTGGATGAGAAATATTCTCGTTCATGGATGGATTTTCTGGCTACAATCGAATCAATATCCATCCAGATGACCAACATAAGACAACATTCATCTGTCTTTGGGGCACATTCGCATATAGGAAACTTCCTTTTGGTTTAAAGAATGCTAGGGCAACATTTTAGAGAGCAATGGATTATGCTTTTAACAACATCAAGCACATTGTTCAACCATATCTAGATGATTTACCAGCGCATTCACGAAATCAGACTGATCACTCGATGCATTTGAGAGCCATTTTCTTACGCTGCCGACACTACAAGATACGCCTCAATCCACATAAATGTTTGTTTTATGTTGGTTCTGGTCGATTGCTCGGATTCGTAGTCTCAAAAGAAGGAATTAGAATAGACCCACTGAAGGTCCAGGCCATTCTTGATTTTCCTGCACCATAAAACTTACTTCAGATACAGAAACTTCAAGGAAAGGCTAACTTCCTGAGAAGGTTCATTCCAAACTACACTGAAATGGCTAAAGGATTTACTCGATTATTGAAAAAGGGGGTTCCCTTCCATTGGGACCAAGTTGCGCCAGCTTCTTTTGATGCTGTCAAGGACCATGTTGTCTGAGCGTCATTAATGTATCCTCCACATTATCAAAATGATTATTTCCTATATATCTCTGATACTGAAACGACCATCGCTATGGTTTTGGTCCAAGTAGAAGATGGAATTGAACATCTGATCTATTATTTGAGTCGTAATCTCAATGATACGGAAGTTAAGTATTCGTACATGGAAAAGCTTGCCTTGGCAGCTGTCTAAGCTGTCCAAATATTTTTTCATTATATCCTGCTCCGAAAAACAACAATAGTTTCGGATTGCAACCCCATGACTTACATTTTATCACGTCAATTTCTGGGGGGAAAATATTCAAAATGGATTTTCATTTTGTACGAATTTGATTTGGAATTCATCAAATCCAAGTCAAAGAAGTCTTTAGTTTTGGCTGAGCTTCTCTATGACCTTCCCTTTGATAGTACTCCTACTACATCGGAACCATATATTCCAGACGAGTTTCTGTTTCTGATCGGATCATCTGATCCTTGGTATGGGGATTTCATCATTTATCTCCAAACCAAAAAATTTTGACCTAATACCTCTCGCTCTGACCAGCAATGTATTCGATACCAAGGCAAAGATTATCTGGTCGTCGACGATACACTTTATCGTCGCGGTGTTGATACCATTTTAAGGAGGTGCCTCACTCATGAGGAGGCCGAAAAAGTGTTAAATTATTGTCATGCTAGGTCTTGTGGTGGACACTTATCTGGATATGCTACCGCGCAGAAGATATTCTGCGCCGGTTACTTTTGGCCTACTATTTTTTGAGATTGCATCCTCGCAGTCAGAAGTTGTCATGCATGCCATATTTTTTATCGTAAAATCCGCAAACCACCAACGCCAATGCATCTTGTTGTCTCTCCTAGACCATTTATGAAATGGGGTATTGATTTCATGACCTGTAACCCTCCTTCGTCTGGGGGACATGGTTATATTATTGTCGCAGTCGACTATTTTACCAAATGGGCTGAAGCGATGCCTACATTTAATAACACAGGACAAACAGCTGCATTTTTTTTCTTCAACCATGTTATTGCACGGCTTGGGGTCCCACAGGCTATAGTTACAGATCATGGGAAGCATTTTCACAACCATATGATGTCTGAATTGACAGCCAAGTTAGGATTGTCGCATGATAATTCTACTCCTTATTATCCACAATCAAATGGACAAGTTGAGGCTATTAACAAAATTATTAAACGAATGCTTCAACATATGATAGGAGTCTGTAAAAGGAACTGGCACTTGATCCTATACTCTGTCTTGTGGGCGTATCGAACCTCGATGAGAAACACAATCAGATTCACTCCTTTTCAATTGGTGTATGGTCTGGAAGCTATCTTACGAATCCAATGCGAAATATCATCGTTAAAACTCGTGATAGACTTGTTACTTGACACCTTAGAAGAATAAGCGCATCTCCTTAACCTCATCCATCTTGATGAAACGCGTCATGAAGCCCAATTGGCCAACGAAGCGCATAAGAGACGTATAAAGGCGCAATACGACAAAAATGTCCAGCCTCGCATCTACTCAGAGGGCGACTTGGTCCTTCTTTATGACCAAGAAGCTGATGTAATAGGTACAGGGAAATTCGATCCATTATGGCATGGTCCCTATATTTTCAAAAGAGTTCTTGCTAAGGGTGCCTACGAGTTAGTTGATTACGGTGGGATTCCATTGGCACAACCTAGAAATGGGTTGTATTTGAAACGTTACTATGCTTAATCATGAACGTAGTAATTTTTTGTATTATATTTGTTTATATGATGTTGATTTGCATTCACTATCTTAATTTGTTTTTTAGATTTTTCTTGACATTAGTAATCCGCTTTACATTTTATGGCAGATGTCTGAATCTTCGAAACCATTTTTTGGATATGCTGATGATGTTGGTCGTAGTACGCAGAACCTATCCTCTGCAGCGTGGGCCATTTTCGCTCCGAACGGTGGTTTAGTGAGTTTTAAATGGATTTGTATTGGTATATCAACGAACAATATCGCTGAGTATATCACGTTGATCGAACTTCTCTCTGATGCCATTTCATTTGGTATTAACCGCATAATCATAAGGTTAGATTCACAACTTGTGGTATTACAACTTACTAGTGTTTATACTGTTAGAAATCCAACACTTCTTAGATTGTTCCTACGAGTTCGAATTTTGGAAAGACATTTTGATTTTGTTCAATATCAACACATTTCCAGAAATTTGAACACTTTAACTGATTCATTAGCTAATCAAGTTTTAGACAGACATTTGCGACATAGGTAAAGAAAATATTCACAACATTGAATAGGATTGTGAATTAAACATAAGAAAAACTATGAAAACATATAGATAGATAGTTTATAGGTTTTTTACAAAATTTGTGCCCAAGACACATTGGTCATCTGACCTCAAAATGTATGCAAAAATGTCACAAGTAAACTAGTGGTGCTTGTGGTAACATGCTATAGATTTAGCAATCCTACGAAGCAACCGCATCCAAGGGTTAGGAACCCCAATTGTGTGTCGTTGCAGTCACATGGGAAGCTCTTTGATCTCGCAATCCGGAATCTCGAAGGTCAACCCCTCTATGTGCTGCTGGAGCTCAGCGAGAGTCTCAGCCATATCAAGGTCCTGAAGGACTGCTCTCCTGACAGCCCTCTCTGCTGGCACATCCACTTCACGCTCCGGTTCCTATACTGGTTGAACACGACCGATATCTTCATTAAATTAAACATTTAGTTTATTCTTGGAAAGAAATCAAAACACAAAAAAAAATTATAAACCTTAGAAAAATAAAAAAAACATGGTCAAATCATTCTTACCTATTGCACCCCACTAAGTGCCTTCTGGAAATACTAGATCTGGATCTCCTTGGAAGTCGACACCTACGTATGTGTACTCATCGATGGCGACAATCTATAACCAGAACCAGGCGAAGAATGCAGTAGAGAACACAACAGTTGATTGGCCTGCATGCCGACCCATGAGTTCTACCCATCTCTGCATTCAAGGATCTCTAGGACTGGATATATCTAATGTTACATGTTGAGGTTGCATCAGTGGAATCCATTCCAAAGTGAAGGAGATAAGGATCGAACCATAACTGAAATTTTTCTTCCTTCCTCCATTTGCTTTATTCAGTTGTTCCTTTATCTAAGATATAACAGCTTCAGACCAGTTGAAGACTGTTGGCTCTAAGTACTCTAGTGCATACTGCATATACAATCTTTTCGCTACATGTAGTGCAACAGTGCCAGCAAGTTTAGAAATTGTGAAAAGGATGGTTCTCAAAGGAAAATCCCTGACATCCCGGATGTTTATTTTTCCATCTTTGCTAGGTTCTGCCCCTGGATAGCAATACTGTATAAAATAATCCCTCACTGTCTCTCCTCCTACGGTAGACCCTAGTTCGAGCATGGGATCCAGTGATAGAGGAATTTCACATAAAAAATCAAGTGTTGTCCATAACAGTATGGGCAAACCTCTTCTCGACAAACCTGTGGTAAAATACACATCCTCAACTGTTATGGACAACAGTTGATTTTTTATGTGAAATGCCTCTATCGCTGGATCCCATGCTCGAACTAGGAACTCTAAGAGTTCTATTTGTTGCCTCATTCCCGATAATTTGAAGTACTTAAGTAGCCTACAATCTCTTAAGGATGTTACAATACCCGGATCATTTAAGGCAATCATATATTGTTCTTCATGTTCTCTTTCCCTCCATGTAATCGTCATTATAATCTAATGGAAACCTGAAATATAACTATAAGATCCATTAGATACCATTCATTGCAAAACACTAGGCAAATTTTGAGCACATCATGAAAATCAAAAACTTGAACTGCGCCCAACGCACTCCCTGGATTGAGACAGTGCGTTGCATACGCAAGTACCCTTCACTGTACCTACTATGCAATGTAGATTTCGATGTTCAAGGGTGCGTTGCCCTCAATTTGGGCAGAATTTACCCTAGGGGCCTTAAAACCATAAAAATTTGCAAGGAATGGGAATGAAATGAATACTGAAAGGAAGAGGAGGTTCATGCTACTAACCTGGATCAAACAGCGACGAAATCCGTCCACAGAAATGACCGCAATCAATGACTGAAGTTCGGGGGAAAAATCAGGTTCAGAGCTCCAAAATGCAAATGGTAACTATGGAATGGTAAAAATGAATAGTGAAACTACTTTATATAGTCATTTAATTGTTTGCAAGCTAAATTTATTGCTATGACTATAGTTTTATTATGTTTTTATCATGAAACGAGTATTTTTAATCCATTTGATGTTGTTCTGAACAGGAAATACAACTGATGAATAGATTAGACGTGCAGATTTATTTCAAAGAAAGACTTGACCACAAAGCATACTTTTTCTCCTTATTTTTCGAGCTTTGTTAAAAATGAAAAAGAATTTGAAGCACACTTTTATCTCTTTTTCGAGCTTTGATAACAGTGAAAAAGGAACCACTAGAGTCTTCTTTCAGCTCTTTTCAGACTCCGATAATGTGAAAATATTGCCGAGCACTTGTCATTTCGAGCTCGTTAAAGTAAATTAATTGATATCTGCTCAGTATAAGTTTAACCCTTTTCTGGACTGAGATGGATTATTTACGAAAAAGGAATACCTTGGTTAAACATGACCAAAGAGGTTCTTTCAGATATTATTTTACACTTTTTTGAATTTGAGAGACAAATTTACGAAAAATTACTTTTGGAGTTCTCTTTCGTCCTCTTTTTCAGACTCTCTAAATATGAAAAAGGACCAGGCTATCATTGTCGTTAAGCTTGTTAAAACATAAAATAGCGACAGGCTTGTCGATCATGGCAAGAATTGAGTTTCATTCATCGCTAGACTCGTTAAATTATTAAATAGCGATACTTTATTCGCCCGAAGGGTTGAATTATAGATCAAGCAAATGTTATCCTCCTCAAGCTTGTTAAAAAATAAAGAGGTGCTGATCGACAAATGACTGGGGAAAATTTGGGAAAAGTAAGCAAAAGTTTCTTTTTGGTAGCAAGTCGCTCTTGAACATGACACTTCTTTCACTCCATGTTCGTGACTGTTTGGGTTGGGTAATCATCTTGACGGTTCATTCACACCTATGGTTCATCATATCTTCACTTCGGTTTTGTGTCAATGCTGCCAACTCATCACAGTGTCGCCGATATGTTCAAGAGAAGTCATCCAGTGATTAAAAACTCATCCTTCTGCAATACTCGTAAACCTTCATTTTCATGACCGTCATCCCTGAAAATTGCTATATAGAGTCATACCCTTGTCTCCAAAATCAGTAACTCCAGTTTTGCAATAAGGTGAATTCTTGTCGACAACAAATCAATATCCAGGAAGTTCACTTAGAAACATCAGATTCTAGTACCATGAGGCTTGCTACAGCATCGACAAGATCCTCGCTTCCGGACTTTTGACAGAAATATTTTGTTTTGCGTTCGACATCAAATCATCTATTCACGCCTTACGAAATGTACTGTAGTACCTTGAGATCCATTAACATTAATGGTGGTTCTCTCACGTTTGTTAACATCTCACATTATTGGTTGGTAATCAAACTATGTATTTCCATGTTCAACTACAAATCATATATTCGCATGGCTAGTCTTGTACTCGAATGATCGAGTGAATGAGATAAGAAGACCCCGGATCTAGTTTCAGTCATCCGGGCTGTGATTTTAGGATTTTTGTACACATTATTTGTACGGTGACCTTACATACAGATTTTCATCCAAACATGGGCCTATATCTGTAGGCATGTCTACATATGGGAAACATTCCAATGTAGACGACTTTCTGAATTATGTACATGTTATTAGATTGTTTATGTGCTGACTATGGGAATGCCTACCCTCAACAATTATGATCAAAATAGGATATATCATGATGTAATGTATTGTAATATTGATGCAGGTGACCACTCCGCTTCGTTTCCAAGCCCATCACAGTGTAAAGCATCTCAATCAAATGTTCTTATTATTTGGATCTCATGATTTAGGGGGGAATTGTTATAGGTCAATTTGGGCGCCATTCCCAATGACCTGGTTAACTGGGCATCATCTCCAGGATGGATGATCAAGGGTCTATTATTCCCTATCATTTCAGTTTCTATATGCTCTAAGATAAGAAACAAAAAAAATCAAACAATACTTTCATCAAGCAAAGGTTTCCATGATTTGAAGCTTATTATATAACATATGAGAGCTCACCAACGCAGGCTCTGAGGGGCCTAAGTGTGTTGCATATGCAGGTAGCCCCATGCAAAGGCTGCTCTGCAAAGCACTTCTCAACATTCAAAGGTGCATTGGTCACATTGGGAGCGAAATTCTCATTGTTCTGGAATCTCCACTTGGCCAGTGCCTTCTAGAAGAGTTCACATGTGTCAAGCTTCGGATCCAAGTGTCCATTTGACATCTACATGACTGGAAATATGTCTTGCCTATTTTTGGAAATTTATTGATTTCAAAACAACCTACACTTCATCTATAAATTGAGCACAAATCTAAGTGCTTGAAGAGGAAGAATTTGAGTAGAGAAATGGTGGAGAATTTTCAATTGAGAGCTTGATTTGTGAAGATACTGCTGGAGAGATTTATACTATGATGAGGCTTTAGATCGTTGCTGGAAGGGTCACTTCAAATCAGTCATTTGGTTGTAACCTCTCCTTCTATCATCAATAAAGAATACTGCTTATTTTTCCCTATATGCATCTGTATTGACTTTGATTTTCCATATTGCAAGATCTTGGTTGATGTATATGGTTTATGCTTTACTGATTTAGCTAACTAATTTGAATAGATATCTATATTATTGCATCTTCTGTTGTTTCAGTGTTCTTTCTTGTAGGAATAATTCAGCTCACAAACCGCTTGAATTTGAAGCTATAGTGGACGCGATAGAAGGAACCATTTGGAAGCGACTGAACAAGTAAGCCTCCAATCCTCTCTGTGTATTTGTTATGAGTTAGGAGAAATAGTCGTATCGTCTTTCACCTGTTGTTCTAGGCTAGCACCCGTCTAGGGAAGCGTAATTTATCCATAGATTACAATTCTGGCCCAACAAATAGGATGCCACCATGATCTTTCCAAAATAAAACATTATCTAAGATACAATATTTCATCGCTTTCATTTTTAAGAATCTGCTTTTGGTTATAGATAAACCAGGAGGATCTTGTAGGTTAAGTAAAACAAATGTAAGGTCTACATACCAGGGTGAATCTATGAAAGTTTCATTGATTTTTGGAGTCGCAATCTCTTCATTATCATCTAGGGCAGCAATGAAATTTATATCTAAGGCTTGACAGTTCGATTCAACCATGAGTTTGGCCAAACCTTGGCCTTTGACTAATTTTGTAGGCTTGATTTCAATGTCATATTCTAGTATTGTGGAAATCTATTTGCCACTTTTTCCATCAGGCCCATTCTGAGTTAGACAGTTCTTTACAATTGATTTTGGAACATATGCAATTATGTGAGAGTAGAATGTACACTCTGAAATATTTTATGGCTTTCATTAAAGCAACAACTTTTTTTTCCATGATATTATAATTTAGTGTTGCATCTCTCAAGGTTTTACTGAAGAAAGCAATGGGTTGTTCAAGACCCTCATCATTCTTTTGTAACAATACTGTTGCAATGGTGTGTTCTGAAGCAAATGAAAAAATTATGAAATCTTTGTTAAAATTAGGACTTATTAGGACATGTGTTTTAGTAAGTGATTCTTTGACTACTTCAAAAGACTGGTTAACCTCTATTGTCCACCTAAGTGTTGAATCCTTTTTTAACATGTTGTTTAAATTTCTAATTAGTTATGCTAAGTTAGGGATGAATCTTCTAAGAAAATTTATTTTTCCTAAAAATGCTTGTAATTATCTAATGTTTCTAGGATGACTGATATTTAAGATTGCTTCTATTCTAGCTGGATCAATTCTAGGCCTGCAAATCATAAGAAAACTTGGAGCTAAAATATTTTCCATTATGGGAGACTCGGAACTCATCATAAAAAAAGTCAAGGGATATTGCTTCTATTTAAAAAACCTAATTGTAATTGTAATTGTAATTGTTGTAATTGTACATTGTTTACTCCCATAAAATTTATCTAGGTGTCATGGTCTTCTTCATTTTGTTGTGAAATTTCAACATAATTTCTTGGAAAGGTGGTCTAATCTTTTTATCAGGTATAACTTCTCTTAATTTACCAGTATTAGGATTTTTCCTAAAGTTGGGGTTTCTAGTTTGGGTACCTTGTTGATTTTCCCACTAAGGTTTTCTTTCCATGTTATCTAGTCTATCCATTAGTCTTTCTACACTTTTAGCTAAACTATCTATCTTAATATCTGAAGTGGATGGTTCTTCCTTAATGGTCACTCTCCTTTCATTCCTCATCCTTTCTCTTTTAGCTGGTAAGTTAGCTTCTACACTAACTACATCACTCTGCATTTGTTCTAAAGTTGTAGGGTTTATTTCTCTTAATTGATAAGACATGTCAACATCAAAACCATCTGGAAATTTGATTAGGGCCAAGTCTGGTGGAGGTCTGAGATTCACTGGAATTGCATTGTAAATGTTGTTAAACCTAGTACAGTAATCCTGAACAGATTCATTAGTATATCTCCTAATGTTCTCATATTTAGATAATATCTATAGAGGGTTTTTATTTCTTTCCCATCTATTAATAAACAATTGGTGAAAAGTGGCTAAATCAGCTATATGGTTAGCAAGTAAAGGTTTAAACCATTTTTTAACATCTCCTACTAATGTTTGTGCAAATAATCTCATTTGTACATCAGCCTCATCAACTTCATGCAATTCAAAATAATATGTCATTTTATTTACATGTTATTAAGCAGTATACTAACCAGTACCATCAAACTGAAAATTTTTACTCTGGTAATCCTGTGGCATGGCATGTAAAGGGGCTTGTAAGACCAAAGGGGAATATCTGGCTGCCATGGCTAAGAATTTAGCTTGACTCGGAGGTAAAGTAGTGGTGCTTGAAGATGAACTTGGAACATTTAAAAATGAACTTGGAACGCTTGAAGATGAGCTTGAAACGTTAGGTTGGAGAGGAAGCTTAGGTATGAATGGTTCTGTGGAATGAACTATGGTGGATAATATATATGGGGTGGAACTAAATAAAGATGTATTTACAGTTTTTGAAGATACTCTAGAATGCTTAGGGGTAGCAGCAGTTAGGGAAGCTAATTCAACTAACTGTTGGAAATAGGCTTCGTCTACATTTTTTATCAAAGTTGAGGTCAAAACATCAAGTTTGTCAAAAGTGTCTAGAACCTATTGATTTAAATCAAGTTGTATAGTTTCCTTCTTTGATTCAATAAATTGAATAAAATTGGGATCTATTACAATATCATAGATTGAATTTTAAGGTTTAGTTCGAAATAAAGAATGCTCAGATAATAAATGAAATTGAATATCCTGTATGGTTGATAACTCTTTAGGAAGTGAATTTTCTTTGATTAACTGACTACAACTTCCTAGACTTTCTACTTTTTTAGGTTTTCTTAAAATTCTGTCAGGATCATCAACAATTGTAGCAGGCTATGGATCAGGATGAGCCCTGGTATAATATGTTCTTTTAGAAGCCATAATTTTAACTTTCAATGATAAATTCTAACAACCCTTTAAAAACCTTAAAGTGAAAAATGAGGAAAAATTGTTTCCTTTAAGATTTATTTGACTAGGGACTGATTTCCCCAGTGGAGTCGCCAATATGTTATCACTCTGAAATTTCCCAAAGGTTGTTCTAGGCGTTAAAAAGAAATATCAGAGGTAACTATCAACCACTTTTGGAGATTGGGATCTAGCCTTCCTAATGCTCAGAGAGGGCTCTCTCTTAATGATTTAAATTTGTTTGTTTAATAGATTTTAGTCTAGTTATGTATGCTTGATAACTCTTTAGGAAGTGAATTTTCTTTTATTAACTGACTACTACTTCCTAGACTTTCTACTTTTTTAGGTTTTCTTAAAATTTTGTCAAGATCATCAATAATTGTAGCAAGCTGTGGATCAGGATGAACCCTGGTATAATATGTTCTTTTAGAAGCCAGAATTTTAACTTTCAATGATAATATTTATCAACACTTTAAAAACCTTAAAGTGAAAAATGAGGAAAAATTGTTTCCTTTAAGATTTATTTTAACTAGGGATTGATTTTCCCAGTATGGTTGCCAATATGTTATCACTCTGAAATTTACCAAAGGTTGTTCTAGGAATTAACAAAAATATCAAAGGTAACTATCAACCACTTTTGGAGATTAGGATCTAGCCTTCCTAATGCTCAGAGAGGGCTCTATTTAATGATTTAACTTTGTTTGTTTAATAGATTTTAGGCTAGTTATGTATGCTTGATTGGGTTGGTTTTTTATTGATTTTGGTTGGTTGGTGGAATTAACGATTTAGATGAATAGGTGCTTATCAAATTTCCATTGGGCTATGGAGTCAATGTACTTTGAAACATAGCTGAATCAGATTATAAGGAAAGTGTTACAGGGAAAAACAGATGAGCAAAATCAGATCTCAAGGCTGAATGGTGAAGTGAATTTTCAATCGAGATCAGAGGGCAATTAAGAATTCTCTAAACCACATATCAGAAGAAAACATAAAAATGTACAACAGTAAAAGCAGAGTGTAAGTTTTAAGCAAATTTTGCAGTAAAATTATTGTTATAACATTCATATTTAGAACACATATAAATTTATGGAATACTTAAAGGAAGAACATGAACAATTGAAATTATACTTCACTGAGATATCTCATCACATGTATCCTGTAAAGAAGTTTCTTTATTACTAGTTCAGTATGTCGACTGGAAATTGGTATGATAACCCTTTGGCAAGAAGATCGGTCAGCTAACAAAATGTTCAGAAGTCCACACTTGACCGACCCTTAATACTTCGAATGAAGAAGTATTTATACAACATATTACAAAAATATCCTGTCAACTGACTAGGATTTACTCTAGGGAAATAAATATATTTATGCAAAAAGATAGTGACACCTATTAACTGACTAAAATCTAGCCCTGATTTATTTGATTGTTGTTGCTATCTGTTTCTTTTGTGTTGTCCGCTTCTTTCATCTGTGTTCTTTCACGTTGTCTTCTCTTTAACCTGTCATAGTAAATCAAACCATTTTCCCCATGTTTCTTCATCTGGAAGTTTGATTTTCATCATCCTCCGGTAAATCTCATCTACCTCAGTATACTTAGCAAACGTAGGCTTATTTACAAAATGGTGATTTACCTCATTCTAGAGGTAAAAGAAGTTTTCTAGAGTCTAAAGGAGAACTTTTCCTGTGGGAACACCATTCATTGATGAACTGTTGGAAGTTTCTTTGGCTACTTCCCTCATCTTGTAATATTCCCAATTAGCCATGAGCTAGTTGGAATATTCAATTTTGTTTTGCTTTTAAAGAATAAGAGGACAAAGGATGTCCATAATTCTCCTTAATAATGAATAAATCAATGCCAAATGTGAAAGAGATAAAACTTGGCAACTTAATTAAGCGCCCTTGATGTGGAAAGGGACTAGATCACCTTGACTGGGTCAACCTTGACCAAATCAACAACGCTATCATGGAGGAGTGGTCATCAATGAGAGACAACGCAGTTTTAGATGGAGATGATTTGTGTGAAAGTAGTGCTGTTATTGGATGGGGCTTAGGGTTTCCAAGCTCATATCTTATTTAAGTAAGAGGATGGCAGCCATATTGATTATGTTATTTTATATTGATATTTCTAAATATATGGTCTGTTTAGACATATATCTTTCTCTCGTTGTTTAGCTGAGATAGAGTGATGTTTAGCACAGGGTGTTACTGATCGGGAATCCCACCTCTTCCATTGAGGAGATCTTGGAGGAGTCTTGTACTATATTTTCCACTATCAGGTTTAAGGCCAAGATTCATCTTTCATTTACAACATAGATCCTATTGAGGGTTTGGTTGTTTTGCAGGTTGTAGCAAGTGGAGACTAGATCTCTAGATCTAGGTCATTTCATTGCTCATTTTCAGTGGAGGAGGCTTCCTTTCCATTGGGAGGATAGCATTGAAGGCCTTTGTGCATATTTTCAGATCTTGGCATCAGGCCAACTAGTTATTCATCCCTACAGCGCAATTTACTTCCAGAGTTGCGTTATTTCTGTAGGAGGAGTTGCAAGGTGGTTTGGCACACCATTTGGAGAGCTGATTTTCTAGTGAAGGGGATCTGCCTTTCACTTAGAGGATCTATTGGAGGAGGATATTGTATTGATCATATTAGATCAGCCACACTTTCCAGATTTGTATTTTGTAGTATATCTGCAGCCTTAGGGCCTAGATCTACAACTTGTACATGGTGTTTTGCTAAAAACCCTTAAGGGGTTCTTTAAAGGAGGTTGTATAGTGCTCATATATGAAATAGATCTATCTTTTGAGGCACATATCATCCCTATATATAATGTATAATAATTTTCTGTAGTAGAGATAATAAAGCAGCGCTATAAGGATCTTCCATCTTTTATATATAGTTGCAACACCTCATATTGAGGGATTTTGTCCATTGGAGGCTTGTACTTTCTTGTTATGTATCTTATGGCCCATTTCTTATGCATATTTTGCAGTTGTTATAACATATGAAAGGTCTCCATATTGGCCTCTTGCTTTTAAATGATGTTTTACATTATTGCTCCAACATTTTGCACTATATTCCTGCTTTTCCCATTTGGGAATATTACAGTGGTATCAGAGTATAATCTTGGCACATCCTGTGCATCTTGAAAAGCCAATATGTCATATGAAGAAGGAGAGCCTCTTACTGATAGAGAGAAGAGGTATCAAAGAAGAAGACGCCAGAAGTTTTATTATACAAATGACAAAGAATACAAGGGTAAAACCCCTTCATCTGGAGGAGAAGATGAAGAGAAGGAGTTCCCTAAGATCTTTCTTGGAGCCATGCAAGACATTGCTAGAGAGATCAAGTAGATGAGAATGGATAGATTCAAGGAATCCCCTAAAGGATTTCATCATGGTAAAGGCTCTAGCATGTCTCATCACTGGAATTATCAACCAGTGCAGCAACCACAAGTTTCCCAACACTCTAAAATTCCTACATTATTGGCTATGGGAAATGAATGGTTTCAAGAGAAATAATCCATTGAAGACTAATTTATGGAGTATGAATCTCAAAATCAGAGTTTCAAGGATCACTTGAGTTTTCAATATTTTTTTCAAATCAAGGACAATAGAAGACCAAGGCATCACAATAGAAGTGGTGGATTCATTCAGAATCATGATCGACACCACACTATGGGAATATTTTCCTTACCCAACTTTGATGGGTCATCCAAGTGCATTTCCAAATCATGCGTAGAGAAACTTGGCATCTACTTCCACTTGAACAAAGTTCCAGAAATGGAGGCCATTAAGATTGCAGCGCTGCACCTTGAAGGTGAAGCACATGACTGGTGGTTCCATGGCTTGTCTACATTGGGTCATGCCAATGTAACTGCATATTCAGAGCTCACTATAATCCTAGTGGAAATATTTGATAGAAGAGATCCTGAAGCACCATTCATGGGGCTTGCAAAGCTAAAACAATCAGGTAATCTAGAAACTTACATTTCCGAATTCTTAAGACTTTTTGTTATGGTTCCTGATTTATCTACAGCAAGAAGGGTGTATATGTTCATTGATGGGTTAGATGAACCTCTTCATGGGTTGGTTAAGTCTACCAAGCCCACTACCCTACAAGATGCCATTGAAAGGGCTAGAGACCTTCAATATGCCTTGCCAAAAGAAAAGGAAACATTTCAGCATAAGCCCTCTTTTCCATCAAATGGAAAAGAATAGAAGGCTCCTCCTTCAAAGGAGATTCAATATAAAAAACCTCTTGATGATGATGTCCAGAAATATTTGAGGAGGATGAAGCTTTGCTTCACATTCCAAGAAGCTTGGGCGCACGGACATAGATGTGCATCAGGAAAGGCACACTACATAAAGGTCTTCTCAGATGATGAGGAGGAAGAAGAATAAGAAAAAGGGAGGGGTCACAGTGCTATAATAGCAAGAGATGATCCACCACCACCTGGAGGTGAGGATGGAGAAATTTCTCCAATTAGAGGCACTCTTGCATCATTAATAGTGGTACCCCATTATCATAAAACTTCCACACAAGAAACAAAGTTGGATTTGCACAGTGGAAGCAGGGATATGATGATCCCATCTATAATTCACATAAGAATGGTACATGAGACATTAATTTCTTGTGGTAAACCACATGGGAGACCACCTGATCCAGATTTGGTGAAAGATGTCTCACATCCTTATACTCCATTCATAGATCCAGGAAGGATAGGAGCATTAGAAGACCAAGATACAGCTTTGAGAGTCTTGGATAGGCTCAAGGAGGAGGGAGATATTCTTCCACTATCACCATTACCCACTCTCTCATCTCATACTACGCTGAGAGGAAACGCTACAGGATTGGAGGATGACACCATCATGGGGCAAGGAAACAATTCCTTTGATATGGAGACTCAGAAGATGATCTCACTTAGAGAGAAATATTCCATACATGATAGAATATGGTGGCCACACATGCATTTTCTGATTAAACCCAGGAACTATTGGATAGATGATAGCCTCCCATGGGAGACTAACTTTCAAAAGCTTCAATCTTTACTTAAGCATGTGCATATGAAAGAAGAGAAGCAAGCAGGGGATAACAACCTTCCATCATATAAATTTGGCATGGGAGATGTCAAGGAGAAGAAACACCATATGGCATACATTCTTTGTGATAGATCATCAGCGTTGTCACTATGGAAGATTGATCCATATTGGAAATCCCAACTGTTGGTGGATTATTCCAAGGATCTTTTCACATGCATGATACTTGATGACCAGCTACATGAAGAGGGATATTTAGTCCAAGAAGGAGTCATATATTATCATGGTAGGGTCTTCTTATCTAGAGCCTCCAAGATCAAGGAGAAGTTTCTACAAAGGGCTTATGAAGAGTTCTTTTTTAGCCATACTTATTCCATGAAGGCCTACAACACTATCATGGAAAGCTACACTTGGAAGGGCTTTGAAGAGGAACTATATCAGAATTTTTAGAGATGCATGAACCATGTGGAGTTGGGAGAGAGACATGACTCTATGAAGGAGTTGATTCAACCACCTCTTTCCTCTTTTGGAATGAGAGGAGATAGATCAATGCACCACTCCATTTGTATGAGGAGAATTTTTGGTAAAGAACATGCTTATGTGCCTAATGTTTCATGTGATGATCATTTGCATTATTTTACCATGTATATGCATGCCATAGCTCCAAGAAGGAGCATTATTCCATACAAACTTCATGGCCAACTTTGGGCCACAAACATTTCTGAATATGGCCACTCCCTTGGAGGACAAAGTGAGATTTTGTATCATTATGGGTGCATTTGAAAAGCACCAAACATATCTCACACTTTCAGCCTTGGTGAAATGACATGGGCAGAAAGTAAGTGGTGGGGAAACCACTTACTATATCATTATCTGATGCAGTCAGGAGATTTACTGTGCTGGTTCCACATTTGGGACTATGACCCACCTCCATTTGCACAAATTTCTGTTTGTATGTATTTAATTTTGATCCCATACATTGATGATGTACTGATATGTTTTATGGGAATGTCTAGAGGGATGAAGGGAGGAATGTATGTGCCCTATGGGAGAAATATTCTCCATATTGATTATGTTACATGTTTTAGGGAGAACAATGGGCAAACCAAGTTTGTTTCATTTGAACTATTGTCTCCTTATGGGATGGATTATTAGCATCTCATGAGAACTTTGGAGGAGAAATTCATGGAGGGATGGATTGGTGAACACTAAGCTTATGAGGGAAGGTTATCACATGTTGGTGTCACCAATGGAGGAGGAGAAGAGTTGCAGCACTCACCTTGTCAGTTGCTTGATGTCAAGCAACATTTTGGAAGGGAGGACTGTAATATTCCCAATTAGCCATGAGCTAGTTGGAATATTAAATTTTGTTTTGTTGCTTTGTTTAAAGAATAAGAGGACAAAGGAGGTCCATAATTCTCCTTAATAATGAATAAATCAATGCCAAATGTGAAAGTGATAAATCTTGGAAACTTAATTAAGCACCCTTAGAGTGAAAAGGGACTGGATCACCTTGAATGGGTCAACCTTGACCAAATCAACAACGTTGTAATGGAGGAGTGGTCATCAATGAGAGACAGCGGTGTTTTAGATGGAGATGCTTTGTGTGAAAGTAGTGCTATTATTGGATGGGGCTTAGCGTTTGCAAGCTCATATCTTATTTAAGGAAGAGGATGACAGCCATATTGATTATGTTATTGTATATTGATATTTTTGAATATATGGTCTGTTTAGATATATATCCTTCTCTTGTTGTTTAGCTGAGATAGAGTGTTGTTTAGCACAAGGTGTTCCTGATCGGGAATCCCACCTCTTCCATTGAGGAGCTCTTGGAGGAGTCTTGTACTACATTTTCCACTATCAGGCTTAAGGCCAAGATTCATCTTTCATTTACAGCACAGATCCTGTTGAGGGTTTGTTTGTTTTGCAGGTTGCAGCAATTGGAGACTAGATCTCTAGATCTAGGCCATTTCATTGCTCATTGTCAGTGGAGGAGGCATCCTTTCCATTGGGAGGATAGTATTGAAGGCCTTTGTGCATATTTTCAGATCTTAGCATCAGGCCAACTGGTTATTCATCCCTACAACGCAGTCTACTTCCAGATCTGCGTTATTTCTGTAGGAGGAGTTGCATGGTGGTTTGGCACACCATTTGGAGAGCTGATTTTCTAGTGAAGGGGATTTGCCTTTCACTTAGAGGATCTATTGGAGGAGGCTATTGTATTGATCATATCAGATCAACCACACTTTCTAGATCTGTATTTTGCAGTAGATTTTCAGCCTTAGGGCCTAGATCTACAACTTGTACATGGTGTTTTGCTGAAAACCCTTAAGGGGTTCTTTAAAGGAGGTTGTATAGTGCTTAGATTTGAAATAGATCTATCTTTCGAGGCACATATCAGCCCTAGATCTTATGTATAATCATTTTTTGTAGCAGAGCTAATAAAACAACGTTGTAAGGGCCTTCAACTTTTATATATAGTTGAAAAACCTCATATTGAGGGATTTTGTCCATTAGAGGCTTGGTACTTTCTTGCTATGTATCTTATGGCCCATTTCTTATGCATATTTTGCGGTTGTTATAACATATGAAAGGTCTCCATATTGGCCTCTTTCTTTTAAATGATGTTTTACACTATTGTTCCAGCATTTTGCACTATATTCATGCTTTTCCCATTTGGGAATATTACACATCTTCTTATCATAATCTTCATGTCTCATGAGTTTATCATCGATTACTAAAGGATTAGGCAGACCCTTCTGTCTCAATACATCAAACTTGTTCATAAACCTGTTCACTGCAAGTTCCATTGTTTGACATTTTTCCTCAAGCTGTATCATCAGATTTCTCTTGGAAATCACTTTCTTCACCTCTAAGATAGTTTATGTTCTATCAAATGTCCCAAGTTCTTCTAATTCATACTTGTTTTTAGAATTAAGGAATTTGATTATTTCACAGGCTTCCTTTGGTTTCTTTCCAAGATTTTCTTTGACCTTTTGAATTGCATTACCAACTTCCTTTATCAAGTCATTCTTCTCAAATATGATCTGTATAGAAGGCCGAATATCATTAAATGAGTTAATGATATTGGCCCACAATTGTTGCTTTTCTTGGGCTAAAGGCTCTTTTAGTGTTAGCTCCTTTTCTAGCTTGTGGATTATTTCAGTTAATCTATTGGCTTTTTGTACTTCTGCCTGATGCATTACTTCTTCCAATTGCTTTCCATCTTCTAAACTTTTTACTTGTTCTTTGAGCTTATTGATCTTTGTAGTTTGAATGGACATATCTTCCATTGTCTTGATCAATTTGCTGGCCTCAACAGTGGGATGGGATATTGGGGTAGTTGATGATGTTGCTGATGTAGTTGCTGGAAATGCTGTTGATATTGGAGCTGCTGTTGACAACGGAGATTATGTAGAAGCTATAGGAATAGCAGTAATGGGAACTGCTTCCATTCTGGCTTGCTTTTCTTGCACAATTTTATCCATTTATGTTTCCATTTCTTTCAATTGAGCTGTCAACTGAATGATGAGATTCATCATTTCATCATTTTTATTATTAGTTTCCAAAACCTCTTTGGTTTGTGGATGCTCTGTAGTTGGGAACTTTAGCTGTTTCTTTAGTGCAACTATGTCTGCATTCTTCTTCTTTATTATTTCTTCTGCTGCTTTGATATCTTTTGGATTATAACCAACTTCCATTACCAAATATTCAAGTGATTTTATCCTGTTATCCTTTGCTTGTGATGAAGCTCTCTCTTGATTTAACTGTGTCTTTATATTTTCTAGAGAATTCTGTAACTTCTGGACACTTAAAGCTTTGTGTGTCATGGTGAAATAGATCATTTCTCCTTCTTGTTTGTGAAACTCAATCTGGTCAATTGGATGCACATCTTTGGAAAGGAATTCAAAGGTTGTATTTTTATAATCTTCTGATGGTTTTGGGGCCTACACTTTTGGCTGTAGAAATGTCATTTGCATCTTCCTTGTTTTGAGGTCAAAAGCTGAAAGAAATATGTTCTGATCACTGGGATTTTGCTTCCAATATTGTGCATAGGTTACAACCTTTAATTCTTCATTTCTAATTTTAATCTCTTTGTATTTCACCATGATATATTTTTTTTTCTCAACTGGTTTTCTAGATGATGAAACTTATGCATTGTTTTCTTTCTGAATGATTTGTGCACTGGAAGTTGATGGTAGATGTGTTTCTTCTGAAAGTGTTGGAGGTGCATCATCTCTGACAACAATATTTGTTTCAATGGTTTCAACTATTTCAACTGTCTCTTCCTTTTCTATCACTGGGTTTAACTTTGTATATTTTCTATACATAAGCTTGAATTTAGTATCAGAAATAGTTTCCGTAGAACAATAGCCTTCTTTTCTAGCCCTTTTTGAATTTTTGTCCTGTGGGACTGGAGTAAGCAAGATGGAACTAGTATCAACCTTCTTCTCCACCTCTTGTAAAGTGTTTTACAACCACTCTGTCTAGTTGGAATAATTTTCAATTTCAGGCTTTGACTCATGAATGAAAGGGGTCAATTTGAACTTAACTCTTAATTTACTTATGACACCCAAGGGGTCATACGACCACTTGAAACTTCTGCTGAAATTTAACTCTTGTAAACATCTATCTTCTTGCTGTCCAACATTCCTGCTATTGCATATAAAAGGCCCTGGTTGGTTTTTAACCTTGAATTGTCTTCTTTTTAGCTGAAAGGAAATTTATTTCATCTGAATTCAAGATTTGTCTGATGTATTATAAAGAAAATATTCTCAGTGGGAGGTATTTGGGAAGCTTGTATGGAACTAGATGACTTCCATACACTCTAATTTCTGTATGATTTTGGTATAAATACCAGTCTCATGTTTTACTATGATCTGACAACTGTAGAACATTTTTTATTTCTTCATTGATTCTAGGCTAAATGCTACTTCTAAGCATATTAACTACTAGATAAACAAACGAATCAATGAAGTCTTTGAAACTGAATTCTGGGAAAAATACTGAGAGGGGGGGGTGAATCAGTATTTACTGCATATTCAAAACTTTTACTTTTTCATGCTCCAAAACCCATACGCTACTTTGCTGAAGCCAACTAGCGTATACACGTGGATATCCTTCATGAAACTCGCGTATACACAGAGATCTAATTATGCCATTAATTCTTTACTTATATCATTCCATCATTCATTCATTAGATGTTCTAAAAAACAGTAAACAAGTGCAGTAGGAACAGAATAAACCATCACACATAAGCATCACACATGAACACCAGGATTTTTAGGTGGAAACCCAAGTCGGGAGAAAACCACCGCTGCAGTTGCTCAGCCTTCAATATTTTATTATAGAGAAAACATCTTACAACATATGTGCTGGCGCAGACTTGACCAGCACGCAGGCACCCACCTGCGCTCGTTTACCAGCCTCTCCCGGAAGGGAGCTCCAACCCCCTGACTCGTTTACCAGCCTCTCCTGGAAGGGAGCTACGACCCCCTGCTCTCGTTTACCAGCCTCACCTGGAAGGGAGCTACAACCCCCTGACTGAAGGCTACAACCCTCAGCACCTCTATGGACCACGTTTCATCAATTTTCACACTAGATCCAAAGCATCCTTTAGGACTCCACTTGCAGGCCACGTTTCATCATATTTTCAGACTGGACCCACTCCACATATTTAAGCTCCATCATACAACCATACTGATACAGACAACTCAGAACTATAGAATACAGATAGCAGTAACACAGCAGAACAGATCATACATTTCTTACCACAGACTTCAGCAAACCCTAGTTTGCATACGCGCTTTCCTTTTACTGATGTCGCGTATATACGCGCTTCCGTTCACACAAACTAGCGTATACTTCTGTACATATTACAGATCCAATTTAATTGTGCATACGTGCTTTCTCTTCAGCGAGGCCGCGTATATACGTGCTTCCTCTTCGGCGAACTAGCGTATGGTTCTTCAGACTTTTATGTCATTGCAATTCTTCACCACAGATACATCACTTCAGATTTTACCCTTTACCTCAGACAGATGTTCGCCTCATCATAGATCTAATCATTCCATAAACAGATCTAGAAAAAACAAGTACATTTCAGATCTAGATCCCCTTCTTCATCATTGGTGCATCATACATTCAGATCTATCATTCAACTGTAACCCTTTCCATTCAGATCTACTTCAGAGAGAAGTATTCATTCAAGCTCAGACATCTTGCACCCTAATTCATGATTTGCACAATGAATTTCTTCTCTTTATATAGGTTTACCCTTTTTCAATACCATGAGCCAAAACCACATTACTTCCAATGGTATTCCTGGACGGGGTCATTTAGACGAATCATTACCCAATACAATGGGTCAATACCATGGTGGTTACCCTTGGTTTTGCATTTTATGGGCGCTTTTGCCCATACGCGACTTGGCACGTTCTTTCCCGCATGCATACGCGACTTCCCTTAGACAGATCCGCGTATGCCTTGAGACATACTCTTTTCATTATAGATCTAGCACAAACTAAATTTCTTTCTTCATTCCCTTATGTACTCACTGTAGATACATCAGATCAAGAACATATTCAAGCAAACCTTTATCAAGTAAGTTGTCATCATCTTCATCAAGTGGGTTGCCATTCAAGGACAACACTCAGCATCATATTGCTAACAAACAGTATTTCACATCAAATTTACATCATTTAGCAAGTCCATCAGGTCAAGAATAACTTCATCAGGTGGATTGCCATCATGTCAACAGTCTCATGTCTTCATCTTTATTTAGTGGGTTGCCATCAAGGACAACACTCTGCATCATATTGCCAACAATCTCCCCCTTTGGACTTGATGGCAACCACAATGGTGTTTGATCACCACAACAGATAGGTACATTAAGAGTATAATGACACCATGTCATTCTCCTCATTCTTTGACACCATTATCTTCATTCAAACACCATGTCACTCTCCCCCTTTGACATCAAGGGCAAAGGGTGGATCAACATACTCTTCCCTTTTCTCCTCATGTAGAAGAAGCGTTCTGCAGATCTGATGATACCATGACCAAGCTCCCCCTGAGTTCATGCTGAATCTTCAAAACATATTTTCCAATGAAGTACATGACTCTATGACTTTCCTATCACCAATGACTCATACTTACATCAAAGATCCATCCAAGTGAATTTACATATGAGACTCAAGTACCCAACCAAGTGGGTTTACAAAATTTGACTCAGCTACCCAACCAAGTGGGTTTACAAATTTGACAAGTCCTTTACATGACTGAATATTACAATTTTACATCATGGGTCTCAACAAGACCTTTTCACCAAATTACAAAAATGACCATTTAAGACCAACACCTAGAAAGTCCTCAAGAAAGAGAACATTTTTCAGAATCAACATACTGCCAACAAGCATAATACTCAGCAACGCTAAAGCTCCCCCTAAATTTGTGCATCCAAGCATCCTTTTCATATGAATAAGGCTCCCCCTTAGTTTGTGTATACTGAACACTTTCACCAACAAATCATCAAGGCATCTTTATCAAAACATGAGAAATAGAATTATGAGAACTGGAACACCGTGATACCAAATAAACATCGTAGATACCAATTAGACCGCAATGTGTCAAGAGAGTTACCCAAATTAAAAATTGTTTTTCAAGAATCGATATATGCGCGTTTTTCGTGGTATTGAACCACAGATATACGCGCATCGTATCGAAACTGCTGTATTCAACACTTTATCTTCACTAACTGGATCTGATCCTTGTGAGAAAAAGATAAGACTCACTTTCTTTCAGATATTTGAATGCTTCCCTGGACTATGTGAGAGCAGAACAGCAGAAGTTAGTCTTCTGCCGCCATCCAATCCAAGCAGCATAAGCATTAACTAAGCCTTCAGATTCTTTACAAGATTACCACACCAAGAGAGATTATCATACCAGAACAACATCTTCAAATAAGTGTCAAGCAATCATCCATGTGGTCCAACATCACCATGATCTTCAAGATTTAACATGAAGTAACATATGTAGGCAACAGATCTCAACCATAGTAACAAACTTTGCATAATTTATTTTTGAATCAAACGACTTCCAACTCATCACAAAAGATACTTTTTAGTAAACAGGGATCAACATCTCATCATAATGAACCATGTACCAAGTCATCATCATTTAAGCATGAGTATCACAATAACCAAGAATAAGCAGTCATATTGCCAACAATGCAATCATTAGTATTCAACCTGCTGCTCCCCCTGAACCAGTGCTTCTCCTTAACTTGTGTAACCTGAATACGTTCATCAGCAAGTCATCAGCAACAATCTCTGCATGAACTATCCTTATCACCGAATCAACGAATACTCTTCATCAAAAGCAAACAGGACTCATCCATGGTCTTCAACATAGGAAACCAAGTATCATATCATCATTATTTAGAACTGAGAGACTAAGCTGATACAGAGTCAATAATACAGTTATTAACAATCAGACTGATACTCCCCCTGAACCTCTGCTCCAGATCTTCAGCTATCATATAAATTCTCTTATCATCAAAGCATACGCGACTGTGTCTGATGTAACTCGTGTGTATACGCGACTTTTGTTCATCTAACCCGCGTATGGAAAGTGAAGCATGGAAATTTTTCACATTCCTTCATCTCCCCCTGAACTTGTACTTCTTGTACCTGTCTTTTTCATATCAGATGCTCTGTCAGAAATTCATATTACCAGAATAATCAAATCAACCATGAGAATCATCATACATTGCTCCCCCTGTGACGATATATTACTAAAACTCATAATGTATCCCACATCATTCCTACAGTCAATAAGAGAAGTAAGCTTCAGAAGCGGATGACTGCAGTAGGGTCAGGATTCCCTACGTTTCTGATCGGTCCCCCATCTTTTTCCAGATTTGTTTGATCTTTCTATTTGTGTGCTGGAAGTTATCCAATTTCTCATATCTGTTCAACCTGCATTCCTTTTCTACATGTCCATACTTGTTACAAGAATAACATCTCATATGTCCAGAGAAATAAGCATAAGAATCATAATGAGTATTTCTAATCTTCCTCCTTTTACAATCTGCTGCTTTATGTCCATACTTGTTACATGAAAAACAATATCCCTTGAAGAAACCAGAGTACCTTTCTATGTAGGATCTGTTAGTTTGTGGCTGAAATATTCTACAATTTGCTGCAACATGCCCATAATTATGACATTTAAAGCATTCAACATTATTGACTGATTTCCTTTGAGTTTCATGATCGTTGGTTGACCTTTTGTTTCTTTCAATTCTTCAGGTTTTGCATTGACTTCCTTTGAATCTTTAGCACTTCCTTGTGAACTAGATTCTCCTTTAACAATTTCATGAAAACCAAGACCAAGTTTGATAGCGGGAGACCTTTGATTACTCAGAATATTGTCCAAAATCTTAGTACTATCTTGAAACCTCAAAAGTTTAACCTTTTCTTCTAATTTACCTTTGAGAATTTTTACCTCAACCTCCAAGGCTTGACATTGCTTTGTCATGCTTTCTTCTTTCCTTCTTCCATCTTCTACTTGATCCTTCAGATTTAGAATCTCTTCTTTCAACCAATTTTCGTTTTCTTCACATGTTTGTTGCAGCACTTCATTCTTCTTATTTGATTTTTCCAGATCTTCTTTGAGAGAGATGATTTTTGCTTCAAGGCCTTCCTTTTCAAATGGTTGTAGAGGTTCCTCATTCTTCTTACTTGATGCTTCAAGATCTGCTTCTAGTTCTTTAATTCGATTGGATGCATACGTATGAAACCTTTGATACTTGTCCACCTGTCCATTCAGCATTTCTATTTGATATTTCATTTGAGAGATCATCTCTTTGTAGATAGAATCTTTCTTATCAATTTCCTTTTGTTGTTCTTCAACTTTGATCTTGATAGCTTCTTCTAGATCCAAAACTTTACTTTCAGATTCATCTTCTTCAATTTTTGCTATACAGGTTTTCTGAGACATCTCCTTGCTTCGAGTAGCCTTCTCCTTTTTCCTTTTTGCCATGAGCACTTGTAGAGCTTGGTCAGAAACTTCTAGATCCATACTATCACTTTCACTAACATAGCCTTTGCACATACAGTTAAGTAAAATACAAGAACAACGATCAATACCTGTTTCATCTCCTTCAATTTCTGTTATACATGATTTCTGAGAGATCTCCTTTCTTCGAGTAGCCTTCTTCTTTTGCTTCTTAGCCATGAGCACTTTTAGATCTTGGTCAGAATCTTCTTCATCTTTACTGGACACTTCAAGAAAGTCATCGTCCTCTAGGGCATCCACAAAAGTATTGTTTTCTTCTCTTTGTTCAAATGCCATGAGAAGTCTAAGATCTTCTTCACATTCTTCCTCACTATCAGATGACCTATCACTATCTTCATTAGTATAGTAACTTTTCTTGGAGCTAGATCGGTTCTTATTCCTTCTTGCTACTTCGTTTCCTTTAGCAGATGTTTCTTTATAAGGACATTTAGCAGCATAGTGACCAACTTTTCCACACTCAAAACATTTGAAGGGAAGCTTACCTTTGAATCTTCCAGTACCTAGTTGGAGCTTTCTCACGAAATTCGCTTCTTCTTCATCGGATATGTTAGACTCCGTCCTGTTAGTCCCTTGTCAAAATCAAATTCACCAAAGCTCATTTCTCGTCATTCATAGTCATGGATGGCAAAGAGTCTTTAAGAGTTTTAGGTCTAGGGTTTTGTTGACTTAGCCGCATGAAAGGTTTATTTTCCATTGCTAAGTTTCATAGTCAATAAGGCTTGAGAGTGTTTCTTCTTCAAAACCTTGTTTTGAAGAAGAAATCATCAAATGTGTTTTTTTAGAATATGTAATTTGTCAAAATGTTTCAAGTTCTCCAGCTCTTCAAATGGCAGCCCTGTTTCAGCTTCAGCAGCTCCTATCCCTGCAAAACACTCAACAGAAGAAAAGCCATCATTCAAGCTCAGAAAATTAGAAAAGGAACAAAAAGACAAAGCTGTATTAAAGGTGAATAAATGTTAATTTTGAAACATCATAAAAGTGGGTCTTTGTGAAACAAAAACCAAATCCATCGCTATGTGAGGTATTTTCATTGTTTGAAATGTCATCTGCATGCAAGCGCTCATTTGAAGGTCGAAATTGAAGAGTAGGAGAGCCGAAATCGTGTTTTTTATAGCCGTGGACTGGATTGAAGGTGCGCGCTACCCATACAGGAGGCGCGCTACCCATATAAGGGGTGCTACACATATAGCTTCCCCAGTCTTTGCAAAATAACACGGGCGCTACGCGTATGGTGCGCGCTACGCGTTGGGTAGGCGCGCTACGCACACAGTCACGATCTGCTGAGGTGATTGAGGGGTGCCTTAAGGCTGGGATGTCTGTTGCCCGATTTGATTTCTCGGGAGGAGATAATGACTATCACCAAGAAACTCTTGAAAATTTGAAGATTGCTGCAAAAGGAATGAATAAACTTTGTGATATCATGCTCGATACAGTTGGTCCAGAGCTGCGAGTTTTTAACAGGAGTGAGGAGCCTGTTGTGCTTGAGATTGATGCGTTTGTCACTCTGACACCAAATCAGACCAAGGAAGCATCACCTGAGGTCTTGCCAATAAAATTATGGTGGGCTTGCCAAGACAGTGAAGAAAGGGAACACCATTTTTGTTGGCCAGTATCTCTTTACAGGAAACCAGACCACTTCTGTCTGGCTTGAGGTTGAAGAGATTAAAGATCGAGATATAGTTTGTTGTGTCAAAAACAGTGCAACTCTTGTTGGTTCATTGTTTACAGTGCCTGCCACTCAAGCTCATATTGATCTTCCAACACTAAGTAATACAGATAAGCATGTTATTGCAATTTGGGGA
Organism: Pinus albicaulis; assembly: GCA_034641835.2. Classification (NCBI taxonomy): domain Eukaryota; kingdom Viridiplantae; phylum Streptophyta; class Pinopsida; order Pinales; family Pinaceae; genus Pinus; species Pinus albicaulis. The sequence goes on from CM076582.1 coordinate 721,741,743, forward strand.
GTTTACTGCATGTGAATTCAATCATTCAGTTCCTTTTGAGAAGCTTGTAGCTCGCATACAGTCGACTTCCACATTACAGGCTGTGAAAGCACTTCTAGCTCGCATTGAGAGTCGGTTTTTGGTGTCATAAGCAAGTCAGTCTAATGATGGGCAGATGTGTGGAGCATGTTTTGAAATTAAGTGCGACGCTGCTAAAGTTCCTCAGTGGTGTCTGTCTGGATCGATTATCATTACTGCCACCAATTTCTGTCCACCGAATTACGCCCTACCCAATGACAATGGAGGGTGGTGCAATCCACCCCTTCATCATTTCTACATGTCACAGCCTGCCTTCTTGCAGATTGCTAAAATACAAAGCTGGAATTGTGCTTGTGAAGTACAGAAGAACTCCATGCAAGAGGACCGGAGGAATCTGCTTCACAATAGATGGACAAGACTACTTCGAGCTGGTTCTAATTAGCAATGTTGGGGGAAGAGGAGATGTGACAACAGCGTGGATAAAAGGGTCAAACAGTGCTGGATGGAAACGGATGCAGAGAAACTAGGGAGCGAACTAGCAAAGAAATTCTTATCTGAATGGGCAAAGTTTATCATTCATAGTGACCATAAGCAGTGGAAAAACGCTCGCCATGTACAATGTTGCCTCAGCTAATTGGAAATTTGGCCAAACTGTTGCTACCTCTCAAAAATTTAATTGAATGGAATTCACTGCTATTTAGCTGTTTGGTCTAACAATTCTGATAAAATTTGGACCTTCCATCTAATAAATTGTTCGAGGATGCAAGCATCACCACTTGCCTGAGCTTTCTATTAGTTTAATATTTTTACTGGGAATCGTACTGTTGCTCAACTGTACAGTATGATATTTTGAGGTTTGGTTAAATGTTAAGGCAAGCATATGGAAAGTCAAATGAGGTTAATGGTGCTGACTTGAAGTTGCTTCAGAATTATGATTGAACATGCATGGCAATCCCTTAGGAAAAAGCACACTACCGATTTCCAGTTGTTCCTCGATAACGGATTACTGCAAGATTTTCCTCCTCCATTGACAATTGCAACATTATCTTGCAACCATGCAACCCTCTCCGGGCACAGTTGTCATCATGAGCTGGAATTGGCAGGATTTTAGTTTAAAGGCTATTTTTATTAAAATCTGTTTTATTCAAATGACAAATGTAACGTGGCAGTCAGAGATCGAAAGGCTAATTTGAAATGAAGATATTCATCACAGCAAAAGAATAGGATTCGTATTCCTATTTATGACTTCAGTTAGTAATACAAATGGGTCTGCGCTCCAGTTTTTAGTCTTTTAGTTAGTCATTAGAGAATTTCAAGGAGAAGGTTGTTCTCTTTTCTATTTTTAACTTCAGTTGAAACAGCTCCTCATTTTGGATCGATCTGTTTTCTCCTAGCTGAGTTTTATTTATTGTATGAAAAATCATTTGTAAAGGAGAGGATTTTGAGAGCTGTGGGAGGAAATAACCCATCACTATCATTGTGTAGTTTGACAGAGGAGTAATTGAATGGTCAGCTCTGATTTATAAGATTCTTGTGGCTTGAAGTTTAGCATAATGTATTTTCTCTATGTTTCATATGTATCTTGTAATGTTTTTCATTTCATTCATAAATCGTTTTCAGTTTGAATGCTTGAGAGTAAGAAAGGTAGAACTCAGTCACTGCTCTGCCTTGAGGAAGTGTTCAGACTTTGTGTGGCTTTCTTCTGTCTGAAAGGGATCCATTGTTTAATGCCCTTTTCAGCTATCTAAATAGTCTTTCCACGCCATTTAATTTCAAATTAATTGTTAAACTTCACTCCTACCTCGCCTTATGGAATAATCTGTGCCTTTGATTAAATCTCTGCTCACGCTGTTCTTGATCCCATACAGTCCAGAAAACCCCGTCATTTATTAAAAACCTCATTCATATCTATTTACTAGCCTAAAATCAGTTCCCATTCTAGAGTCATCTCGCACCCTATTGCTCATTTTATCGAGATTGACTGGAGAGAGCCCTCTCCTGTCCTTGTAGGGCTAGCTACGAGGCTGAGCTTGGTTTGATGTGGCCTCGAGTTTTGCCTTCCTCAGCCTGAGGCAGATTCGAGCGCTAACAGGATATATAGCTGGATTCTTTGACAACTTTCTTTTCTTTTCCTCTTGCAGATACCTTAAAAGCAGCTTCTCTGATTTGAGAAGGACCTCCTTGTCTCATTTCAAAAGCAGTCAGGATACCATGTAATTGAACAACAGTAAGAGTTTGCAAATCTTGCCTTTCTTCAATAGCTGAAACTTTAGAATCAAATTTTGAAGTCAAGGATCTTAAGACTTTTTCCACCAAAGTAGTATCAGTTATGGTTTCACCCAAATTCCTCATTTGATTTACAATATCATCTAGACGAAGAAAGAAAATGGCAATACTCTCATCACTATGCATCCTTAAATTTTCATATTCAATTCTGAGAGTTTGGAGTTTTGCACTTTTTACCTTTGTATCTCCTTCATAGCTCAGAATGATCTTGTCCCATATTTCTTTTGCTGAATGTAGCTGCATCACTTTAGCAAATTCTGATTCAGACATGCTTCCCAATAAGACATTCACTGCTTTGGCATTGATTTCATACTTCTTCCTTTCAGCTGCATCAGTAGGAATACTTGTCGGATATTGATAGCCTTCTTCCACGATTGCCCATACATCTGCACCAAGACTTTGCAAATATGCTTTTGTTCGTACCTTCCAGAACATCAGATTGCTTCCATTAAATAGAGGTGGCTTTATAGACATTACTCCTTCTTGACTTCCCATTGCGACGGATCTCCTTTAAGCGATCAAGCTTCTGCACAAGGACTTGCTCTGATACCAATTGTTGGGAAAAATACTGAGAGGGGGGGGTGAATCAGTATTTACTGCATATTCAAAACTTTTACTTTTTCATGCTCCAAAACCCATACGCTAATTTGCTAAAGCCAACTAGCGTATACACGCGGATATCCTTCATGAAACTCGCGTATACACATAGATCTAATTATGCCATTAATTCTTTACTTATATCATTCCATCATTCATTCATTAGATGTTCTAAAAAAAAGTAAACAAGTGCAGTAGGAACAGAATAAACCATCACACATAAGCATCACACATGAACACCAGGATTTTTAGGTGGAAACCCAAGTCGGGAGAAAACCACCGCTGCAGTTGCTCAGCCTTCAATATTTTATTATAGAGAAAACATCTTACAACATATGTGTTGGTGCAGACTCTACCAGCACGCAGGCACCCACCTGCACTCGCTTACCAGCCTCTCCTGGAAGGGAGCTCCAACCCCCTGACTCGTTTACCAGCCTCTCCTGGAAGGGAGCTACGACCCCCTGCTCTCGTTTACCAGCCTCACCTGGAAGGGAGCTACAACCCCCTGACTGAAGGCTACAACCCTCAGCACCTCTATGGACCATGTTTCATCAATTTTCACACTGGATCCAAAGCATCCTTTAGGACTCCACTTGCAGGCCACGTTTCATCATATTTTCAGACTAGACCCACTCCACATATTTAAGCTCCATCATACAACCATACCGATACAAACAACTCAGAACTGTAGAATACAGATAGCAGTAACACAGCAGAACAGATCAGACATTTCTTACCACAGACTTCAGCAAACCCTAGTTTGCATACGCGCTTTCCTTTTACTAATGTCGCGTATATACGCGCTTCCGTTCACACAAACCAGCATATACTTCTGTACATATTACAAATCCAATTTAATTGCGCATACGTGCTTTCTCTTCAGCGAGGCCGCGTATATACGCGCTTCCTCTTCGGCGAACTAGCGTATGGTTCTTCAGACTTTTATGTCATTGCAATTCTTCACCACAGATACATCACTTCAAATTTTACCCTTTACCTCAGACAGATGTTCGCCTCATCACAGATCTAATCATTCCATAAACAGATCTAGAAAAAACAAGTACATTTCAGATCTAGATCCCCTTCTTCATCATTGGTGCATCATACATTCAGATCTATCATTCAACTGTAACCCTTTCCATTCAGATCTACTTCAGAGAGAAGTATTCATTCAAGCTCAGACATCTTGCACCCACATTCATGATTTGCACAATGAATTTCTTCTCTTTATATAGGTTTACCCTTTTTCAATACCATGAGCCAAAACCACATTACTTCCGATGGTATTCCTGGACGGGGTCATTTAGACGAATCATTACCCAATACAATGGGTCAATACCATGGTGGTTACCCTTGGTTTTGAATTTTATGGGCGCTTTTGCCCATACGCGACTTGGCACGTTCTTTCCCGCGTTCATACGCGACTTCCCTTAGACAGATCCGCGTATGCCTTGAGACATACTCTTTTCATTATAGATCTAGCACAAACTGAATTTCTTTCTTCATTCCCTTCTGTACTCACTGTAGATACATCAGATCAAGAACATATTCAAGCACAACTTTATCAAGTAAGTTGTCATCATCTTCATCAAGTGGGTTGCCATTCAAGGACAACACTCAGCATCATATTGCTAACAAGCATTATTTCACATCAGATTTACATCATTTAGCAAGTCCATCAGGTCAAGAATAACTTCATTAGGTGGATTGCCATCATGTCAACAGTCTCATGTCTTCATCTTTATTTAGTGGGTTGCCATCAAGGACAACACTCTGCATCATATTGCCAACACTTTTTAGCTGAAAGGAAATTGATTTCATCTGAATTCAAGATTTGTCTGATGTATTATAAAGAAAATATTCTCAGTGGGAGGTATTTGGGAAGCTTGTATGGAACTAGATGACTTCCATACACTCTAATTTCTATATGATTTTGGTATAAATACCAGTCTCATGTTTTACTATGATCTGACAACTGTAGAACATTTTTTATTTCTTCATTGATTCTAGGCTAAATGCTACTTCTAAGCATATTAACTACTAGATAAACAAAGGAATCAATGAAGTCTTTGAAACTGAATTCAGTGGAATATTTTCTGAACAAGGATGTCCAAAAGACAACAAATTGGGGATTACCCTCTGTGTCCAGTTTTTGTAGGTTAACTGCAAACCTTTTTGGATGCACATCTTTGGAAAGGACTTCAAATGTTATTTTTTTATAATCTTCTAATGTTTTTGGGGCCTGCACTTTTGGCTGTAGAAATTTCATTTTCATCTTCTTTGTTTTGAGGTCAAAAGCTGAAAGCAATCTGTTCTGATCACTGGGAGTTTGCTTCCAATACTGTGCATAGGTTACAGCCTTTAATGCTTCATTTATGATTTTAATCTCTTTGTATTTCTCCATGATATCTTTTTATTTCTCAACTAGTTTTATAGATGATGAAACTTCTACATTATTTTGTTTCTGAATGATTTGTTCACTGGAAGTTGATGGTAGATGTGTTTCTTCTAAAAGTGTTGGAGGTGCATCATCTCTAACAACAATATCTGTTTCAATGGTTTCAATTGTTTCAACTGTCTCTTCATGTTCTATCACTAGATTTAACTTTGTCTTCTTTCTATACATAATCTTGAATTTAGTATCAGAAGTAGTTTCTACAGAACAAGAGCCTTCTTCTCTAGCCCTTTTTGAATTTATGTCCAGTGGGGCTGGAGTAAGAAGGAAGGAACTAGTATCAACCTGCTTCTCCACCTCCTGTAAAGCGTTTTACAACCACTCTGACTGGTTGGAATACTTTTCAATTTCAGGCTTTGACTCATGAATGAAATGGGTCAATTTGAACTTAACTCCTAATTTACTTATGACACCCAAGGGGTCATATGACCACTTGAAAATGATGCTAAACGTTTTAACTCTTGTAAACATCTGTCTGCTTGCTGTCCAACATTCCTACTATTGCATATAAAATTCCCTAGTTGGTTTTTAATATTGAATTGAGTCTTCTTTTTAGCTAAAAGTAAATTGATTTCATACGAATTCAAGATTTGTTTGATGTATTCTAAAGAAATTATTATCATTGGGAGGTATTTTGGAAGCTTGTATGGAACTAGCTGACTTCCATACACTCTGATTTTTGTATGATTCTGGTATAAATACCAGTCTCATGTTTTGATTTGATCTGACAATTGTAAAACCTTTTTTATTTCTTCACCAATTCTAGGCTGAATGCTACTGATAAGAATATTAACTACTGGATAAAAAAAGGAATCAATGAAGTCTTTGAAACTGAATTCAGTGGAATATTTTCTAATCAAGGATGTCCAAAAGACAACATATTGGGGATAACCCTCTATGTCTAGCTTTTTTAGGTTAACTGCAAACATTTGTGATTGAAAATATATAAAAATATGAAACAATATAGAGGAGTATTTGAATACTCCTTCTTCTAGAAATTTGATCAGTTGATCACGGACTGCATCTGCCAGGTATTGGGCAAAATTGAAAGTTGTAGCTGGAGGCTGACCTGGGAAAAATATGGATAAGAAACCAAGAATATATTCATCTACATGCTCATCAGTGAAATATCCTAAAATACAGGGCAACATGGTCACAATTTGTCTGGTTCTTTCTAAAAACATGGTAGCTGAGTATGGAGGATTGTTTTTAGGAGTTTCTACTGATGGAGGGAGGAAATTCTGAAAGATTTGAAAGCTTTTAGGGAAGTATAGCTTCAATTAAAGCTTAGTAAGGGTTTCAATTGAGAAAGGCACTCCGTCTGGTTGCGGTTGAATTTGCAGTATTTGATTGATGGATCGAGAAGTGATTGTAAAAAGGATTTCTTGGTTTGGATTAACTATAGCTCTTTCATTTGGTAAATAACTATTTTGGCACAATCAGATGAGTTCTGGGAACTGATAGGTTTGTGGGAATATGTATTTGGGAAATCTAGAGTCCCACAGATGAATTTCATATGCCTGATCAACAAATTTATCATGGCTCCAACAATGGAGCTCCAAAAGGTTGCTATCAGTCATAGTGTCATTAATTTTGAAATATTTATCGGACAAAGGAGTGTGGTTGACATCTAAAAGGGGAGGTTTCAAATGGTTTATAGTCTGGACACTCTGGGAAGCCATTAATTTGTTTAATTATTGAATTAATAAGTTTAATTGATGGTTTCAGGTACTCAAAATTACCTGGAAAATTGTGAATTTGATCTACAGAAGGGTCTAGGTAGTGACGAGCTTCAATATTGGTCGACAATGGATTTCACATCTTTTTTCGAAAATAAAAATAAATAATGAAATAACTATAAAGGCCAAGGTTCTATTATTTTTTTTAAAAACTGAGACTTTATTGCTTGGCGCGGGGGTGGGTTATTTCAAATAGTGGCAGTTTATCGCATGCCATTGGAAGTGGTTTAGTGGTTTATCGCACGAAGAAAAGTATTTTGGCGGTTTGGGGCTGGGGGGGTGCAATAGAACATGGAAGTGCCGCATGGCAGGGGATCAAGTGGATAAAACCATCCATTTATCACCCCCCTCTTAGCTTTAAACATTGGAATGTTGGGGAGTGTGAAATTGATTGTAGGCTGTTAGATCTGGGTGGCGCCAATTGGACGGTTGATGGGTGTTGTGGGTTTTCAAAGATGTGGGGCCAGGAAATTATTTATGCAAAGGGGTAAATATAAAGTGGGTCGGGGATTATATATGCGAAGGGTTAAAATGATTTCGGGAGGGGCTAAATGAAATAATCTTTGGAAATATATTAAGCGAGGGGGATTTAAGTTAAAGGGAAAGTGGGACCCATTTAAATATTTAATTTCATGCTTTGAAACTTTGGATAAGTGGTTTTTTTCATTTTTATGAAAAAGCAGAGTTAGTTTAAGGGGGAAAAAGGTGGTTTTAGTAATGGAAATGGTTTTTTAACAATGGGAAGGGAATTGTTTAGGAGGGGAAAGGGTTAGGTAATGGAAAAGGGGTTAGGATAAGGGGAAATTCTTTCTTAGAGAGGGAAAAGGCAAGGGGAAGGTGTTAGAAAGACATTAGTGATAAGAGATAAACCAAATGATTATTTCCATAACTTTTGAAAGTATCCTACCTACCCTTTTTATTCATCCTAAAAAAAAAATTGTTTCCTTTATAGGGTGCATTTGAGCTTGCTGGCCCTTTTATTTTCTTTTGATAAGCAAACTAACTTATTTCTAACCTTATATCTTCCAATGGCTCATATTAAACTTATGAGCTCATTTTATTCTCTACCTAACTACTAATTTGCCAAGATTAAATGGTTTGGTCAGATCTTTATTCACTATCTATGATAACATGAAATTTAAAGGCATGTAAGATCAAGATTAGAGTGTATGATCATCATGAATTGTGGCATTTTGAACAAGCTGCACACAATTTAGTTGCAAAAGTAAAGTAAACTAAGAGTAGTGGCATTTGAATGTGCAACACTTTCAGAATTCATTTTTGTGGGGTTCATACTTTATATCCTTTTTTTATCTTATTTTCTTTTGTTCCTTTGATTATTCTTTTAGGACATACCCTCTTTTCATTTTTTAATATGGAAAACATTTGCAGAAAGCAAAGGTATGTACAATATTATAAGACTTAACATAGTCAATTCAAAATTATGATCCTTATTATTATAGGACCCTAACGCGTGTGACGATTCCAACACACAAAGGAAAAATAAAGTGTGCCCATTGGAAGCCTGTAATGGTATGTAGGTTAGAAGGAACACACAAGAAAAATGGCATCACACGAACTAACAAGCGGAATAGTTCAGAAGTTAAGGTGACGGAATAACACATCAACACACATCCAACAATATTCATACAAATGAAAATGAAATAGTTCATAAGCACATGCATAAGTTAAATAACATATATTGAAAATAAAACAAGTAGAGTCCTACTATATCCAAAACATATGCATGAAAGTGTGCTAACTCTGAGTTTTATTAAAAGAGATAGTTCCAATCATACATACAAAATTTGACAATCCACTTGCCCCAATAGTGGAACGTGAAGTATACAACACCTACTACTCCAAAGAAGTATACTACCTCTATGCTATGAATAATTTCAGGCTCACACAAAACTTCCAAGCTCTTCCTAAGCCTAAGCCTAGCTAAAAGCTTAGCTCCCAAAAAGCCCCTTACATGAGTTATGAGGATATATTTATAACAAAGGGGGATGAATCTTGGCATGCACCATTTGTAACTCTTGGACTCCCCTAATCTGGATTTATGCAGGAATGTAATTTATAAAAAAATAACATAAATGTAGAGATGCAACAGAAAACATACTTCATTTCATTAATATCAAATAACTGAAATAAGCTTACAGACAGAATGGAAATAAACTAGCTCAAGCTATAGTAGCTTATCTCTGAGAAGATATGTGGTAGCTACATACCTATGAACTATGTTAAAATGAGGCTCGAAGGCCTATTTGTCATTGAGATACAATGGAAAACCCTAAAAATCCAAAAACATAACCCTAAGAGATGAAGTGCCAAAAGTATGGGCCTCATTTGGGTAAATTGGTACATCAACTTCCCAGGGTCATAACTTTGGCATACGATCTCAGTTTTACGTGAAAAATATCTTGTTAGAAATATATATCCAAGGAATTCCCTGATGTTGGCCCCGGTTTCCAAAACAATCATCGTTTAGGGCCTCAAAATGGCTCTGGAAGTTCAGGACCCGAAAAAATGCCAAAAATAGTAAAATCTGCTACAATTAAGGAAACTGAAAAACTGAAAGAAAAAATGGTGGGGATCCAAGTGGAATAGGTGGGTAATCACCAATCTCCACCTAGATCAGTCCTCCCCCCTTAGGAAACAATGGTCCCCATTGCATTGAGTTCCTCCATGAGATGAGGAAACTTCTGCTGAACTTGGTCCCTGGTGAGCCACTTGCCTCGGTGCAGGAGTTGGCTAACTTTGACAACTCGATACAACTATATCTTCTGCATGTGAGTGTTCTTGATCTGCATGTCCATGATATAATAATTTTTGGCATGTTCCATGCATTCAATGTTTTACTCTATTGGTGTGAGTTGTTCTGCAATGTCTGATGTGTTTAGTAATGGTGGAAAGTAGGGTCGAAGGTGGTGCACATTGAACACTAGGTGCAGACTAAGGGATGGTGGAATACTAAGCTCGAAGGCATTTTCCCCGAAAACCTTGGTAATGGTGTATGGGCCATATCGGAGTAGGCAAACATTGCGGTGGGGTCCAGTGTTAGGTCCCTATATTACTAGTATAGTCCCTTATTGTTGTTAGTGTAACCCCCTTATTGTTATTATTGTACCCTTGTAACCCCCATTTTGTTATTATTGTGCCCTTAAATTATTATTGTTAGGTCGGCTAGGATTACACTGTGGCCCACTAGGATTACATTATGGCCCCATGGACTCCTATATATAGAAAGGAGGTTTTGTAAATTGTATCATCCAAGAATTGTTCATTTATGTAATGTATTGGAGGTTGCCCCCTCGAAGTGGCTTATTTCTAAGGCGTTGATATCTCTTTTCTTCTATTTTTGGAGCTGGTTACACAACATTTGGTATCAGAGCTTTGGATTCTAGGGTTTTTCTGCTCCAAATAGGTCATCGTGGTATTTTTGCTATAACTTTTTTTCTACGAAGTTTCAGAAGCTGAAATTTTTAGGGTGCGAAGCAGAAATCCTGAGGAACATCGTCAAAACATTTCAGAGTTTGGTTCGCAATATTTTCGGAGATATGATCTGTGGAAGTTAGGTCTTTTTTCAAGCTCCTAAACAGGTCATCGTGGAATTTGTGCTATAAATTTCTTTCTACGAAGGTTCATCATCTGAAATTTTTAGGGCGCAAAGCTGAAATCCTGTGGAAACTCGTCAAAAACTTTCAAATCTTGCTTCGCAATATTTTCGGAGATATGATTTGTGGAATGTAGTGCTTTTTCAGGCTCCAGAATTTCATCTCAAAGAGGTGATCGTGGGAAAATCTTCATAACTCTCTCTCTGAGCACCGGATTGGAATTCCGTAAAAATGGGTCGCAATTAACGGATTGTAGTTTTTTGGCTATCAATTTTAGAGCCAAAGGATGAAAAAGTGACATGTGGCAAGTCGTACAAGTTCACTTTAATGAACCAGTCCATAATTAGGTCATTGTGGAAGATTGGACACAACTTTATCTTGGAGAATCCAAATCAGGTCAGACCTGTGGCATTCGAAAGATAATTTAGAGGGCTACATCGGTACCAAAATTCAAATATTGAAGTGCTGCAATCACAGAGATAATCCAATTTCAATATCGAGCTCCTCAAAAGAAAGAAAAAGGTGTGTATTTTTTTTTCTGAATTTCATAAGTCTTGTTTGAAGAATCAATTTGAATTGATTCCAAGGGCATATTGTAGAATATATATCAGTATTGGGTTCTAAAATATGCCCTGTAAAAATAATTCAACACCCATTAAGCCTTCAGAAGGCTCTACTATGACTCATGAAGATGAAGAATTACAACATGATCTATCAAAATTACAAGAGAAAGTGCAACAAATTTCACTCTCGCAAAGAGTAACAAAAAATGAAATGGAAGTTTTGAAGAAAGGCATGGAAGCTAAGATGGATGGCATGGAAGCTGGCATGGAAGCTAATATGGATGACATGAAAGACAACATGGAAAACATGAATAATGATCTAAAAGCAGACATCGAAGGTTTGACAAAGTTGATACAAGAAATGTTTCATAATGGTGAAAATATAGTAGAAGAACCTCATGATGAGAAAAAAATAAATGTTAATCGTGATTTCATAAACTCTAATGTTGGCGGGAAGAACCACCAGATTCCAAAAATGGATATGAGGAATTTTGATGGAAAGGATCTTGTAACATGGATACTATAGATGGAGCAATATTTTGATCTCCATAACGTGCAAAACACACAAAAGGTACGCATTGAAACTTTACATTTAGAACAAAATACATTTGTATGGTATCGAAGGCTTTGCTCCGTAAAAAAATTGTCACTTGGTCAATTTTTACGGAGGAAATGATAGCACATTATGAGGATACAAAGAGCAACACCTTCTTTAGCCAATTGATAAATCTCAAACAAAAGGGTTTAGTGAGGCAGCACATTGAGGACTTCCAAAAATTAAATATAAGGGTAACTGATATTCTAGAGGAACACGGGATTGATCTCTTCATAGGCACTTTAAAGGATAACATACAACATGAAGTTCGCGTTCTGGAACCTGATTCATTGGAGAAGGCATTCAGGTTGGCAAGAAAAGTTGAATGTAAAATTATGGCGACAAGGAAGCCTACCACTCAATTCTATAAAGAAGGAAGTATTGCTACGCCTAGATTTCCACAACCTACAAGGTTGACACCACAACAATTGGAAGAAAAAAGAGCAAAAGGGCTTTGCTACAGTTGTGATAGAAAATATACTAAAGGTCATAAGTGTGCTGAGAAGAAATTATTTTACATAGATTGTGAAGAGGAAGAAGAAAATGAACAAGAAGAGGATATACACCAGGAACCAGCCCTAGAAGAGGAAGAAATGAATGCGACCATATCGTGTAATGCACTGGCAGGAATTACCACTCCTCAAACTCTCAAGATAAAAGGACAAATCAAGAAGAAAAAGGTAATAGTGTTGATTGATTCAGGTAGCACCCATAATTTTATTCATTGTAAGGTAGCCAAGGGATTAAATTGTTTCCTATACCCAGCACCAGAATGTCAAGTGATGGTTGCAAATGGAGGAACTATAAATTGCTCTGGAAAATGCCATAATATCAAGTTAACCATGGGGGAATATGTATTGACTAGTCCAATGCTTTCCATTCCTATGGGAGGTGCTGATGTTGTACTAGGAGTACAATGGTTACAATCTTTGGGGACGGTAGCTTTTAATTTTCAAGAACTTTTCATGAAATTTTTTTCAGAAGGAAAGGAAGTCGAATTACAAGGTATTGAAGGGAAGCCGGGAAGGATAATAAGCTCTAATGTCATGAAAAAGCTTCTAAAGAAAGAAAAACAAGGCATAATTGCACAATTATGCTCACTAGAAGTTCTGACATCAAAATCATCTATTTCTGCAGATCTCCAACAAGTCTTGGACAATCATTCCAAGATGTTTGAAACTCCCAAAGGACTCCCACCTATTCGTGATCATGATCATGCTATTCATTTGATTCCAGGAAGTGTTCCTCCAAACATCAGGCCTTATAGATATCCTTACTTCCAAAAGAGCGAAATTGAACGTATGATTTCAGAAATGTTAGAGGCGGGTATAATTCAACCCAGTCAAAGTTCTTTCTCTGCTCCTGTAGTGTTGGTACACAAGAAGGATGGATCATGGCGAATGTGTCCGGATTATAGGGAGCTCAACAAGCTCACCATTAAAGACAAATTTCCCATTCCTGTGATTGATGAATTATTGGATGAATTACATGGAGCAATTTATTTTACCAAGTTGGATCTTCGTTCGGGATATCATCAAATTAGAATGAAGACTGAAGATATTCCAAAAACAGCATTTCGAACTCATGAGGTTCATTATGAATTTCTGGTCATGCCTTTTGGTCTTACCAATGCACCTTCTACATTTCAAGGGTTGATGAATTCCATTTTCAAACCCTTCCTTAGAAAATTTGTGCTAGTATTTTTTGATGATATACTAATCTACGGCAGGTCTTGGAAGGATCATGTTGAACATGTTGACAGGGTGCTCAAACTATTGCAGGAGAAACAATTATATGCAAAAAAATCCAAATGTTTCTTTGGAGTACAAGGGGTGGAATATCTGGGTCATATTGTATCTCACGAGGGTGTTAAAGTAGACCCTAACAAAATTAAAGCCATTAAGGAATGGAAAGTCCCCACAACCATAAAGCAGTTGTGAGGATTTCTCGAGTTAACAGGGTATTATCACAAGTTTTTTAATAATTATGGGATAATAGCAGCACCTCTAACAACATTGTTGAATAAAGATGCATGTTCATGGACTCCTGAAGCAACTAAGGCCTTTGAACATCTTAAAGAGGAAATGTGCCTAGCACCGGTCTTAGTTACGCCAGACTTCACAAAAACATTTATTGTGGAATGTGATGCCTCAAGAAATGGAATTGGTGCGGTTTTAATGCAGGAAGGAAGACCCATTACTTTTTAAATTCATACAATTAAAGGAAAGTACTTACATAAACCTATTTATGAGAAGGAAATGTTAGCAATATTGCATGCACTAAAGAAATGGTGAACTTACCTAATGGGAAGACACTTCAAGGTAAAAATTGATCATGATAGTCTTAAAAACTTTTTGGAGCAAGACTATCTTCAGAAGAGCAGCAAAAATGGGTCACAAAGATGTTGGGTTATGACTTTGAAATAATCTACAAAAAATTAAAGCTTAAAGTTGTTGCAGATGCACTCTCAAGAAAGAATGAAGAGGTGGAAGCATTGCTTTGTGCCATTTCTATTATCAAACCAGATTGGATAACTGAAGCAAGAGATGAATGGAAGAAGGACAAATATGTATGGACACTCATTCAAAAGTTGCAGCAAGATCCTAGTACATCTGATACATTTAGTTGGAAAAATGATTCCTTATGGTACAAAGATCGCTTATATCTTTGTAATAATTCCCAACTAAAACAAAAGATTCTTCTGGAATTGCACACTTCTCCTTTAGGAGGACACTCAGGATTTTTAAAAACTTACCACAGGGTGAAGAAAGAATCTTTTTGGGATGGCCTTAAATCTGATATTCAAAAGTTTGTGGTGGAATGTTTGGTTTGCCAGCAGAATAAAGTGGAGACAATTAAGACCCCGGGACTTCTACAACCTTTATCCATTCCATGTCAACGTTGGGAGGAGATTTCAATGGATTTTATCACAGGTTTACCGAAGTCCGAAGGCAAGAATGTCATCATGGTGTTAGTTGATAGACTTACCAAGTATGCACACTTTTGTGCATTATCTCATCCATTTAAAGCAAGTACAGTTGCTACTACATTTGTGGACAGAATTCAAAAGCTACATGGAAGCCCAAGGGTCATTGTGAGCGACAGAGATCCCATTTTTACTGGAAATTTTTGGACGGAGTTATTTTCTTGTTTGGGTACTCAATTAGCTCATATCTCATCTTATCATCCTCAATCTGATGGTCAAACTAAGATAGTAAATAAATGTTTGGAAGGATATCTTCGTTGTTTGTATATGATAAACAAACACAATGGGTCAAGTGGTTACCTCTTGCTGAATGGTGGTATAACACTTCCTTCCATACTGCAGCAAAAATGACCCCATTTATGGCACTTTATGGATATCATCCACCATCCATCACATCATATTTAAGGGAAAATTCGAAGTTTCAAGCAGTGGAAGATCACATCGAGCATCAGCAAGAAGTTCTCCAACTCTTAAAGGATAACCTGAATTTGGCAAAAAATCGAATGAAACAACAGGCAGATCAACATCGCAGCGAGAGAAGTTTTGATGTAGGAGATTGGGTATTTTTACGGCTACAACCATACAAACAAATGTCCCTCAAGCGAGCTAAGAAGGATAATAAATTATCGCCAAAGTACTATGGTCCTTACAAGGTGTTGCAAAAGATTGGTACTATGGCATACAAATTGGAGCTTCCTGCTTCTTCGCGAGTACATCCAAGTTTCCATGTTTCATGCTTAAAGAAGGTTATAGGTGAAAATCTTCTAGTTAACATAATATTGCCAAAACTTGATGAGGAAGGAAAAATCATATTGGAACTGGAAGCGGTCACGGAAACAAGAACTCGACAACTACGGAATCGATCAATTTCAGAGTATCTCATCAAGTGGAAGAACTTACCCACTGAAGATTCTACATGGGAGGATGAGAATTTTATACAGAAGCACCCAGAGCTACTCAAGCATTGAGGACAACACTTTTTTGAAGGAGGGGCATGTTAGGTCCCTATATTACTAGTATAGTCCCTTATTGTTGTTAGTGTAACCCCCTTATTGTTATTATTGTACCCTTGTAACCCCCATTTTGTTATTATTGTGCCCTTAAATTATTATTGTTAGGTCGGCTAGGATTACAATGTGGCCCACTAGGATTACATTATGGCCACATGGACTCCTATATATAGAAAGGAGGTTTTGTAAATTGCATCATCCAAGAATTGTTCATTCATGTAATGTATTGGAGGTTGCCCCCTCGAAGTGGCTTATTTCTAAGGCGTTGATATCTCTTTTCTTCTATTTTTGGAGCTGGTTAAACAACATCCAGTGAGGATCTCTGTCTACAAATGTAGCCAAACTTTGGCGCCCACCTGGAACTTGTGTGGCACGTGATGCTAATCATTTTGTTGTTTGTGCTTAGTGTTGGATCTGTCTAATATGTCATGGACCCATTGGAGGATGTGATGAATGCACTCAATGAAGTTGTTCACCTTGTCAGCTTCAGATTGGACATGAGCCGAATCTGCCTGAGTAGATGCAAATGGTATGACCACATCAATGGACATAGTGGCTGGAATCCCAAGCCCACTTGAAAGGGGTTGTGTCAGTTGAGTTTTGGAGAGCCCGGTTATAGCTATACTGGACATAGGGGAGGCTTTCATCCCATGTGCGTGGATGATTTGAGTTTTACATGTGTAGAATGTGTATAATCATCCTATTGACGACCCATTTTTGGCCATCAATTTTGGGGTGGAAATTTGTGGATGTAGTGAGATTGGTGTCCAACATCGACCAGAGACTTGACCAAAATGTAATGAGGAACCTACTATCCTGATCTAAGATAATGGACTGTGGGATCCCAAAGTGTATCCAAACTCATTCAAATAATAGTTTTTAGAAATTTGCTGAATAATGAAGATTTATCCACTGAGATTATCTTGGTCACACACTAATTCGAATTCATGCATAACACATAACCTCTTCTACAATTGATCATCAATTTGCGGAAATAGAAACAGTCGCATGCGCACATAAACACAATATGTAATGAGGAAAGCTTATAGCTGAAAACCCCCAACTATTTTGTATATTATAATAGAAGAGAACATGTAACAATCTCAGTACAATACTCCTCACAAGTACTCAGTACTGTCTCCAAAAGTTACACACAAACTAGCTCGGTTTTGAACAAGTCACAGGTTCAAAACTCATCCACTAATTGCCTGCCTCTATTCCACAATCCAAGTTGGTTCAATGAGAGATCCAAGTTCAAATATCCTTGGCTTAAACTGCGCAATCCTCATGGGCAATCTCCTCCAATGCTTGTGCAAATATCATGCACAATTAATGTCGCAACTAATAGCAAACTCACCCTTTCATCTACCTCTTCCACTGGTCTTCACTGAACTGTCCATGCACTGTAGTAAACTAATGTGTTCTTGAGTTGAATAATGAGTTAATAATTAGTGAATTAAATAATATTTAATTCACTCAACTCATCACTAGTGTATTAGCTAGTTAAACTAAACACAACTAGTTCAACTAAGTTAAATCGAACACAACTCCACCAAACTCTGCCACTTGAGTTCTAACTGAAGTCAACCATGCATGAGCTCACCAAACCCCTAGGAATAGCGTAATTCATTCTGTCAGATGCATGAGCCACATCCGTAGCTCCAACTGAAGTGCTGTAAGAGAATAAACTGAAGTTTAGAGTCCAAATATTATTAAGGGCTAATAATATTTGACTGACCTATTTTTAGACAAGCAGTCTAAAAATAGACTTCGACTTGTATGTCTAAAAATAGAGGTCCATCTATTTTTACCAACTCGACCAATCATCCAAGAATAGCATACTGCAACTCCTAGACCATGCTCCATATGTCTAAAAATAGACATAGTCTAAAAATAGACTTTGCGCCAAAAATAGCCTGGGGGCCCACTTAGTGAAGGCGACTTCATTTCACTAAGCTCCATCATCTTGTTGCATTTTCAACACTCCCTCTCAACAAGATATGGATTATCTGCAACCCCTATCCTGCCTCTGTGGAATTTGAACTTTCTCCTGGTGAGCGCCTTCGTCAAGATGTCAGCATCCTGATCCTCCGTGGGAACATATGAAAGTAACATGATTCTCCGTTGAACACAATCTCTGATATGATGGTATCTGATGTCGATGTGTTTGGATCTATCATGAAATACTGGATTAGCTGAGAGTTTAATGCAACTCTGGTTATCACAATAAATCACAGTAGGCTCCAAATGCAACCCGAACAATCCAACGAGGATCTTCCTCATCCAAATAGCCTCGCATGCATCCAAGCTTGCTGCCATGTACTCGGCCTCTGCTGAACTGAGTGCCACGGATCTCTGCTTCCTGCTGTACCAGGAAACTGCTGTCGACCCAATGCTGAAAACTCCTCCAGATGTGCTCTTCTGGTCCATTGGACTCCCTGCCCAATCTGCATCAGTGAAGCCAGAAAGCTTCGCTCCATCCTCCTTTCTGTACCATAGACCATATCCCGATGTGCCTCTAATATAGCGCAATACATGCTTGCCTGCCTTCCAAAAGAGCTTGGTAGGCTTAACCATAGCTTGCGAAAGCTGGTTAACTGCATAGCATATATCGGGTCGTGTATTGACCAGATACATAAGCGACCCCACCAACTGTCGATAGACGGTGGCATCCACTACCTCCGCTGAAGTAGCATCCTCCTTCCTCCAACCACCAGGAAGAGGAGTGTCAACAGGCTTGCAGCCTTGCATGTTGAACCTCTCAAGAATATCCCGAGCATACTTTCCCTGAGAAATAAACAGTCCTCCGCTGCGCTGCCAAATCTCCAATCCCGGGAAATAATGAAGGATGCCCAAGTCCTTCATCTCAAACTCTCGTGCAAGATCCTCCTTGCATGAAAGTATCAACTGCTCATCGCCAGTCAAAATCAGATCATCTACATACGGTACGATGATCAACAGCTTCCCCTCCACCACAATCTAGTACAGGTTAGGATCCGCCTCACTCTTGGAGAATCCAAGCCCGGTGAAGTAGCTGTCTATCCGAGTGTACCAAGCACGAGGTGCTTGCTTCAGCCCGTACAGTGCTCTCTTGAGTCGGCACACATGCGACTCACTGCTGAAGATCTCAAAACCTTCAGGCTGCTCTATGTACACCTCCTCCTTAATGACTCCGTTGAGGAACGCAGTCTTCACATCCATCTGATGAATGTGCCACCCCATCTGCGCTGAGAGAGCAAGGATCGTCCGTATGGAAGAGTACCTTGCGACAGGTGCAAAGGTCTCCTCATAATCGATCCCCTCGATCTGTGAAAAGCCACGAGCGACAAATCTTGCCTTGTACTTCTCCACACTCCCGTCAGCCGCCTGCTTCACTTTGTAGATCCATCGCGAACCCACCACTGATTTCCCCTCCGGTCGCGGGACAATCTCCCATGCACTGTTTCTGACAATCGAATCATACTCTTCCACCATGGCATCTACCCATGCGGGGTCCTCCACAGCTTCCTCGAAAGAGGATGGATCTGTCATGACACATTTGCTCACAAGAGCCATGTATCCAGTGTACCGGTCCGGTGACTGTCTCTGTCTGCGCTGTGCTGTAGGTGGTCCTACAACCTTCTCTGCATCTCGAGCCAGTCGCTCAGCTTCTGTAGTGCACTTGCGCCCTCTGATGGTTGGCGCTGCATGAGTGGTCTCTTCCACCTCATGAACTTCCTCTTGTGGCTGATCCACATCCGGAAGCTCCTCCTTAGGAACTAACAGCTCCTCATCTGCATGCAAGTGTAGCTCCCTCTCAAGCGAACACTGCATGGCTTTCTCCTCCTGAAATTTGATATTCCGTCGCACAACAGTCTTGCGACTGTCTGGAAAATACACCCGATAGTTGTGAGGTGTATCAGTGTACCCCACAAATATTCCAACCTCTGCGGTCGGATCCAGCTTCTTTCTGGCATCCTTCGTTACATGCATGTAGACAGGTGAGCCAAAAATTCTCAGATGAGAAATATCAGGCCTCTTGCCAGAAAACGCCTCCTCCAGTGTACTCATGCCAAGAACCTTGTGAGGACAACGGTTCTGCACATACACTGCTGTATTGCATGCCTCAGCCCACAAGTGAAGGGGTAGGCCCTGATCATGCAACATCGCCCGTGCAGCACCCACGATCGTTCTGTTCTTCCGCTCAGCCACCCCGTTCTGGTGTGGGTTATGGGGTGCGATGAGCTCTCTCCGAATCCCTTCTGCGCTGCAGAACTCCTTGAATTCAGCCGAGATGAATTCACCACCGTTATCACTCCTTAGAGCAATCACCTTCTTCCCCGACTCCTTCTCGACCAGTGCTTTAAACTCACAGAACTTCGCGAATGTATCGCTCTTCTTCTGCATGAAGAAGATACAGCACTTTCGAGAGAAATCATCAACAAAGATCACATAATACCTGTGCTTTGCTGTCGAAGCAACTGAGAAAGGACCACACACGTCTGTGTGAACTCTCTCAAGGATCGTCGTGGCGCGACTATCCTTCTCGTGAAAAGTGGCTTTCACATACTTCCCTAAAGTACACCCCTTGCACTGATCTGACTGCGCAAGAGTGCCCTTAGGAAGCCCAGTAGAAATCTGCTGCAGGATCTTCAAAGCTCCATGGTGAAGGTGGCCCAATCTCTTGTGCCACAGTTCGCCCTCATCATCCCGGCTCACCACTTCTCTCGCCTTGCATGCCATTGCTGCGCAGCCATCTACTTGCAACTGATAAAGGTTCTTGACTCGAACCCCTATCTTCCGGGTCTCTCCAGTTGTCTTACTGCGCAGGAAAGCTTTTCCTTCGCTGAAGACCACATCATACCCCTTGTCTTCCAACATCGCCACAAAGATCAGATTCTTCATCAATCCTGGAACATGCAAAACTTCCTTCAATACGAAGGGTTTACCAGACTCCCTCTCAAAGGAAATGGTACCGATACCGGTCGCACTGTATCTACCATCATCGCCCATCTCGATGTGCACTCCAAGATCTTTTTCCTCCAGATCTGAAAACAGATCCCGATCTCCTGTCATGTGAAATGACGCACCACTGTCCAAGAACCATACTAATCCCATCACACTTGAGACCAAGCATGCGATCAGTGAAAAATCTAGTTCAAACTGGGAGGCCAATGCCTCTCCCGCTGCAGATCCAGCAGCCTTCTTATTTTTCTTCTTCTGCGGACAATTTGTGGCATAGTGTCTGTGCTGGTGACAGTGAAAACACTTCACCTTGGACATGTCTTGCTTCTTGCCTTTCGCACCAGACTGAGAAGCCTTCTTGCTCTTCCCCTTCTTTGCTTTGGCAGCCAAAGCGCAATTTTCTTCATCGGATACCTTTGATGAAGATCCGTCCCTGGTAGTCCTCCTTATCTCCTCCTGCATGAGATCCGCCCAAAGGCGCTCCCATCCCGGCAACTTCTCCCGACCATTGACACTATCTTGATATGAATGCCAAGCCTTCGGAAGACCAAGGAGAGCTAGGTCGACCATGTCCTCATCTTCGACAGTCACCCCCACACTTCCCAACTCATCTCTGCATTGAGTGAACTTCGTGAGGTATTTGGCGATACTGTCGCCTTTCTCCATCTTAATGTTTCTGAGCTTATCCTTGAGCGCCAGCTTCCTTTGGTCGCTCTTACTCTGGAATAGATCTGTCAACGCTTTCCACATCAAATATGGAGAATATTTTCCATGCAGGCTGGATACAATGTGATCCTTCACGCCCTCCAACAGAATCCTTCGACATTTCGCCATCTTCTTTTGCCAAGCCTCAACTTCAGCAGGATCAGTAGGCTTTTGGACATCCATATCTACGAAATCCTTCAGCCCATTATCTTCTAATACTTCTTCCATCCGATATTTCCATGCAACATAATTCGAACTGCCTTCAAGAGAATATTCGAGTCGCAAACCATTGAAAGACATTTCAACTCCGGCACCAAGAAAACAATCTGCTGCAAAATTCGAATTCCAAACTCAAAAACTCAACTGCTTCTGGATCTGTGAGAACAAATTATTTCTAGCACAGAGATCGACTGTAAGGGCATTTACTAGATATATCACCTTTCAGAGAAAGGATGGATCCAGAGGCTACCTGGCCCGTTACAGACTCTGTCTACCGAAATAAAATTGTAATCACTGTAATAGATCCCGATGATCAATTTGCTCTGATGCCTCTGTAGAAATTTGCTGAATAATGAAGATTTATCCACTGAGATTATCCTGGTCACACACTAATTCAAATTCATGCATAACACATAACCTCTTCTACAATTGATCATCAATTTGCGGAAATAGAAACAGTCGCATGCGCACATAAACACAATATGTAATGGGGAAAGCTTATAGATGAAAACCCCCAGCTATTTTGTATATTATAATAGAAGAGAACATGTAACAATCTCAGTACAATACTCCTCACAAGTACTCAGTATTGTCTCCAAAAGTTACACACAAACTAGCTCAGTTTTGAACAAGTCACAGGTTCAAAACTCATCCACTATTTGCCTGCCTCTACTGCGCAATCCAAGTTGGTGTAATGAGAGATCCAAGTTCAAATCTCCTTGGCTTCAACTGCGCAATCCTCATGGGAAATCTCCTCCAATGCTTGTGCAAATCTCATGCACAACTAATGTCGCAACTAATAGCAAACTCATCCTTTCATCTACCTCTTCCACTGGTCTTCACTGAACTGTCCATGCACTGTAGTAAACTGATGTGTTCTTGAGTTGAATAATGAGTTAATAATTAGTGAATTAAATAATATTTAATTCACTCAACTCATCACTAGTGTATTAGCCAGTTAAACTAAACACAACTAGTTCAACTAAGTTAAACCGAACACAACTCCACCAACTGTCTCATCAACTCCACCAAACTCCGCCACTTGAGTTCTAACTGAAGTCAACCATGCATGAGCTCACCAAACCCCTAGGAATAGTGTAATTCCTTCTTTCAGGTGCATGGGCCACATCCGTAGCTCCAACTGAAGTGCTGCAAGAGGATAAACTGAAGTTTATAGTCCAAATATTATTAAGGGCTAATAATATTTGACTGACCTATTTTTAGACAGGCAGTCTAAAAATAGACTTCGACCTGTATGTCTAAAAATAGAGGTCCATCTATTTTTACAAACTCGACCAATCATCCAAGAATAGCATACTGCAACTCCTAGACCATGCTCCATATGTCTAAAAATAGACATAGTCTAAAAATAGACTTTGCGCCAAAAATAACCTGCGGGCCCACTTAGTGAAGGCGACTTCATTTCACTAAGCTCCATCATCTTGCTGCATTTTCAACACTCCCTCTCAGCAAGATATGGATTATCTACAACCCCTATCTTGTCTCTGTGGAATTCGAACTTGCTCCTGGTGAGCGCCTTCGTCAAGATGTCAGCATCCTGATCCTCCGTGGGAATATATGAAAGTAACATGATTCTCCGCTGCACACAATCTCTGATATGATGGTACCTGATGTCGATATGTTTGGATCTATCATGAAATACTAGATTAACCGAGAGTCTAATGCAACTCTGGTTATCACAATAAATCACGGTAGGCTCCAAGTGCGACCCGAACAATCTGACAAGGATCTTCCTCATCCAAATAGCCTCGCATACAGCCAAGCTTGCTGCCATGTACTCAGCCTCTGCTGAACTAAGTGCCACGGATCTCTGCTTCCTGATGTACCAGGAAACTGTTGTCAACCCGATACTGAAGATTCCTCCAGATGTGCTCTTTCGGTCCGTTGGGCTCCCTGCCCAATCTGCATCAGTGAAGCCACAAAGCTTCGCTCCATCCTCCTATCTGTACCACAGACCATATCCCGATGTGCCACTAAGATAACTTTAATACATGCTTGCCTTCCCGAGAAGAGCCTTGGTAGGCTTAACCATAGCTTGAAAATTTGATTTAACAGCATAGCATATATCGGGTCGTGTATTGACCCGGATACATAGCGACCCCGACAGCGTGATGGGCGGTGGCATCCACTACCTCACGTCGAAGTAGCATCCTGCCTCAACCACCGGGGAAAAGGAGTGTCAACAGGCTTGCAGCCATGCATGTTGAACCTCTCCAGTATCTCCCGGGCATACTTACCCTGAGAAACAAACAGTCCACCACTGTGTTGCCAAATCTCCAATCCCAGGAAATAATGAAGGAGGCCCAAGTCCTTCATCTCAAACTCTCTAGCAAGATCCTCGCATGAAAGTATCAACAGCTCATCACCCGTCAAAATCATATCATCTACATACAGTACAATGATCAGCAACTTCCCCTCCACCACAATCTGATACAGGTTAGGATCCGCCTCACTCTTGGAGAATCCAAGTCCGGTGAAGTAACTGTCTATCCGTGTGTACCCAGCACGAGGTGATTGCTTCAGCCCGTACAGTGCTCTCTTGAGTCGGCAAACATGCGACTCACTGCTGAAGATCTCGAAACCTTCGGGCTGCTTTATGTACACCTCCTCCTCAATGACTCCGTTGAGGAATGCAGTCTTCACATCCATCTGATGGATGTGCCATCCCATCTGCGCTGAGAGAGCTAGGATCGTCTGTATGGAAGAGTACCTTGCGACGAGTGTGCGAGTCTCCTCATAATCGATCCCCTCGATGCGAAGCCACGGGAAAAAAAAATCTTGCCTTGTACTTCTCCACACTCCGTCCGGCCTTTGCTTCACTTTGTAGATCCATCACGAACCCACCATGATTTCCCCTCGGTCGCGAGACAATCTCCCCCATGCATTGTTTTTCGATAGGGGCCGAATCATACTCTTCCACCATGGCATCTACCCATGCGGGTTCCTCCACGCGCTTCCTCGAAAGAGGATGGCTCGTCATGACACATTTTCTCACAAGAGCCATGTATCCAAGTGGTCCCCGGGCCCGTGGATCGTCTCCGCTCGCGTTTGTGTTGTAGGTGGTCCTACAACCCTCTCTGCATCTTGAGCCAGTCGCTCAGCTTCTGTAGTGCGCTTGTGCCCTCTGATGGTTGGCGCTGCATGAGTGGTCTCTTCCACCTCATGAAATTCCTCTTGTGGCTGATCCACATCTGGAAGCTCCTCCTTAGGAACTAATAGCTCCTCATCTGCATGCAAGTGTGGCTCCCTCTCAAGCGAACACTTCATGGCTTTCTCCTCCTGAAATTTGTCTCAATGCACAGGTCTTGCGTATGCAGGAAAATACACACGATATTTGTGGGGCGTATCAGTGTACCCCACAAATATCCCAACCTCTACGATCGGCTCCAGCTTCTTCCTGGCTTCCTTCGTCACATGCATGTAGACAGGTGAACCAAAAATCCTCAAATGGGAAATATCAGGCCTCTTACCAGAAAACGCCTCCTCCGGTGTACTCATGCCAAGTATCTTGTGAGGACAACGGTTCTGCACATATACTGCAGTATTGCATGCCTCCGCCCACAAGTGAAGGGGTAGGCCATGATCATGCAACATCGCCCGTGCAGCACCCACGATCGTTCTGTTCTTCCGCTCAGCAACCCCGTTCTACTGTGGGTTATGGGGTGCGATGAGCTCTCTCCGAATCCCTTCTGCGCTGCAAAAGTCCTTGAATTCAGCAGAGATGAATTCACCACCATTGTAGCTCCTAAGAGCCTTCACATGCTTCCCCGATTCCTT
The DNA here is from genome assembly GCA_034641835.2 of Pinus albicaulis. Classification (NCBI taxonomy): domain Eukaryota; kingdom Viridiplantae; phylum Streptophyta; class Pinopsida; order Pinales; family Pinaceae; genus Pinus; species Pinus albicaulis. The sequence continues at coordinate 721,767,275 of CM076582.1, forward strand.
CTCAACCAGCGCCTTGAATTCACAGAACTTTGAATATGTCTCTCTCTTCTTCTGCATGAAGAAGATCCAGCACTTCCGAGAGAAATCATCCACAAAGATCACATTGTACTTGTGCTTTTCTGTCGAAGCTACTGAGAAAGGACCACACACGTCTGTGTGAACTCTCTCAAGGATTGTCATGGCGCGACTATCCTTCTCGTGAAAGGTGGCTTTCACATATTTTCCCAAGGTACACCCCTTGCACTGATCTGACTGCGCAAGAGTGCCCTTAGGAAGCCCAGTAGAAATCTGCTGCAGTATCTTCAAAGCTCCGTGGTGAAGGTGGCCCAATCTCTTGTGCCACAGTTCGCCCTCATCATCCCGGCTCACCACTTCTCCCGCTTTGCATGCCATAGCTGTGCAGCCATCTACTTGCAACTGATAAAGGTTCTTGGTTTGAACCCCTATCTTCCAGGTCTCTCCAGTAGTCTTACTGCGCAGGAAGGCCTTTCCTTCGCTGAAGACCACATCATACCCCTTATCTTCCAACATCGCCACAGAGATCAAGTTCTTCTTCAATCCAGGTACATGCATGACATCCTTCAATACAAAGGGTTTACCAGACTCCCTCTGAAAGGATATGGTACCGATACCAGTCGCACTGTATATACCATCATCGCCCATTCTCGATGTGCACTCCAAGATCTTTCTCATCCAGATCTGAAAACAGATCTCGATCTCCAGTCATGTGAAAAGACGCACCACTGTCCAAGAACCATACTAATCCCATCACACTTGAGACCAAGCATGCGATCAGCGAAAAATCTAGCTCAAACTGCAAGGCTAAGGCCTCTCCAGCTGCAAATCCAGCAGCTTGCTTATTTTTCTTCTTCTGCGGACAATTTGTGGCATAATGTCTGTGTTGGTGACAGTGAAAGCACTTCACCTTGGACATGTCTTGCTTCTTTCCTTTCGCACCAGACTGAGAAGCCTTCTTGCTCTTCCCCTTCTTTGCTTTGGCAGCCAAAGAGCAATTTTCTTCATCAGATACCTTTGATGAAGATCCGTCCCTGGTAGTCCTCCTTATCTCCTCTTGCATGAGATCCGCCCAAAGTCGCTCCCATCCTGGCAACTTCTCCCGACCATTGACAGAGTCCTGATAGGAATGCCAACTCTTCAAAAGACCAAGGAGAGCCAGGTCCACCAAGTCCTCTTCATCGACAGTCACCCCCACACTTCCCATCTCATCTCTACATTGAGTGAACTTCGTGAGGTACTTGGCGATCTGTCTCGCCTTTCTCCATCTTAATGTTTCGAGTTTATCCTTGAGAAGCGCCCGAGCTTCCTTTTGGTCGCTCTTGCTGCGGAATAGATACGTCAGCGCTTTCCACATCAAATATGGAGAAGCTTTTCCATGCAGGCTGGATACAATGTGATCCTTCACGCCCTCCAACAGAATCCTTCAACATTTCGCCATCTTCTTTTTCCAAGCCTCAACTTCAGCAGGATCAGTAGGCTTTTGGACATCCATATATATGAACTCCTTCAGCCCATTATATTATAATAATACCTCCATCCGATCTTTCCATGCAACATAATTCGAACTGCCTTCAAGAGCATAGTCGAGTCGCAAACCGTTGAAAGACATTTCAACTCCGGCACCAAGAAAACAATCTGCTGCAAAATTCGAATTCCAAAATCAAAAACTCAACTGCTTCTGGATATGTGAGAACAAATTATTTCTAGCATAGAGATCGACTATAAGGGCATTTACTGGATATATCACCTTTCAGAGAAAGGATGGATCCAGAGGCTACCTAGCCCGTTACAGACTCTGTCTACCGAAATAAAATTGTAATCACTGTAATAGATCCCGATGATCAATTCGCTCTGATACCATGTAGAAATTTGCTGAATAATGAAGATTTATCCACTGAGATTATCCTGGTCACACACTAATTCTAATTCATACATAACACATAACCTCTTCTACAATTGATCATCAATTTGCAGAAATAGAAACAGTCACATGCACACATAAACACAATATGTAATGGGGAAAGCTTATAGCTGAAAACCCCCAGCTATTTTTATATTATAATAGAAGAGAACATGTAACAATATCAGTACAATACTCCTCACAAGTACTTAGTACTATCTCCAAAATTTACACACAAACTAGCTCAGTTTTGAACAAGTCACAGGTTCAAAACTCATCCACTATTTGCCTGCCTCTACTGCACAATCCAAGTTGGTGTAATGAGAGATCCAAGTTTGAATCTCCTTGGATTCAACTATGCAATCCTCATGGGAAATCTCCTCCAATTCTTGTGCAAATCTCATGCACAACTGATGTCGCAACTAATAGCAAACTCACCCTTTCATCTACCTCTTCCACTGGTATTCACTGAACTGTCCATGCACTGCAGTGAACTGATGTGTTCTTGAGTTGAATAATGAGTTAATAATTAGTGAATTAAATAATATTTAATTCACTCAACTCATCACTAGTGTATTAGCTAGTTAAACTGAACACAACTAGTTCAACTAAGTTAAACCGAACACAACTCCTGTTGTCTCATTCCTCCCATGAAGGCAAACTACACTTGAGTTCTAGCATCCATAACCATGCATGAGCTCACCAAACCCCTAGGAATGACGTAATTCCTTCTTTCGGATGCATGGGCCACATCGAAGTAAGGAGGGGCGAGTATTTGCAAGAGGAGAAACTGAAGTTTATAGTCCAAATATTATTAAGGGCTAATAATATTTGGTAAACCTATTTTGAGCGAGTCTAAAAATAGACTTCGACACACTGTATGTCTAAAAATAGAGGTCCATCTATTTTTACCAACTCGACCAATCATCCAAGAATAGCATACTGTAACTCCTAGACCATGCTCCATATGTCTAAAAATAGACATAGTCTAAAAATAGACTTTGCACCAAAAATAGCCTGCGGGCCCACTTAGTGAAGGCGACTTCATTTCACTAAGCTCCATCATCTTGTTGCATTTTCAACATAGTTTAGCAGTGGATTCTGTTGTGATATTCTTCTTGTAGGCTTCCATAATGGCCATCTTAGAGAATCTGTTGATGACCACAAAAATGCAATCCTTTCTATGCTTGGTAGAAGGAAGGTCTGACATGTATTCCATTGAGATGGATTCCCAAGGTCGACTAGGTGTAGGCAACAAAATATATAGGCCTTACTTCTTGATGGTCGGTTTGGAAATGGAGTAGGCTTTGTAGGATCTGATGTACTTCCCGACATCTTGTTGAAGGTTCAACCAGTATAAATACAACTACAATACTACCACTATTTTCTTGACCACGAAATTTCCAATGACCTGACTGTAGTGTGCCTCCCAAATAAACTTGGCATGCTTGCTTGAAGGAACAAAAAGGTGTCCCAGGTGGCATAAACATGCATCATGGAGGTGAAATATGGAACTTTCTTCCCTTCCAAGAGTGTTTTGTATGTGTTGCCGAATTCTGGATCGATTTTGTAGAGATGTGGCCAACTCAAAGTATCGTGCCCACAAGAGTCGAGCACAATGGTTAGTGCCATGATCGACGATCACCTTAAGAAAATCTGCAACATTATTGGTACTTACCTCCTTGTAATTGATGTTTAAATGGAACTCTTGTAGGTATGTGGAACATTTATAATGACGATCATTCTGCAACTTCTCTTGTTTTTGTATGAATTGGAAGGGTCAGTGATCTGTGTGGATGATTGCTTCCTTCCCAGAAATGTAATGCTTCCATTGTTGGCATGTCTGCACAATGGAATACATATCCTCATCATATGTGGGATACTTCTGGGTTATTTCTGAAAGTTTCTCACCATGATATGCCACTGGATTCCCCTACTGAGTAAGAACTGCACCAATAGCATAATTAGAGGCATTTGTCTCAATCTCAAATGGTTGTTGCAAGTCTGCTAATGTGAGTACTATTGTAGAGCAGAGGCGATGCTTCAAATCTGTGAACGCCTTCTGGTTCGATTCAGACCAAAATAATTTTTATTTTTCTCCTCCCTCGTTGACTTGATTCAAAGGCCAAGTTATATGAGATAACCCCAACATGAAACAACAGTAGAAATTGGCAAGACCCAGAAATTTTCCGAGCTCTGTTAGAGTGGTTGGGGTTGGCCAATCCTGAATTACCTGGATCTTAGTTGGGTCCACATGAATCCCACACTCACTAATGATGTATCCTAAGTATTGAACCTGGGTCATGCAAAAAGTGCATTTCTTCAAATTGGCTCACAACTTGTGTTGTCGCAATGTTTGGAGGACCTGTTGAATGTGGTTGAGGTGCTCTTCACAAATCTGGTTGAAGATCGGGATGGAATCCAAATACACCACCACAAATGAGTTGGTGAATGGTCTTAAGATGTTTTTCATTAGCCTCATGAAGGTTTTGGGAAAATTCATCAACCTGAAATGCTTGACCAACCATTCAAAAAGGCCTTCCTTGGATTTAAGACAATATTCAACACATCGGAGGATTCGATTGGTACCTGGTGATACCCGAACTTCAAGTCAATATTGCTGAAATATTTGGCCCCCTTGAGTTGTTCCAAAAGGTCATCAATCTGTGGGATCAAATACATATTCCAGACAATGATTTTGTTCAGCACTCGATATTCAATACATAGTGTGCAAGTCCCATCCTTCTTTTGCACCAACACGATCAAGCTCCCACAGGGCAATAAGCTCGGCCATATGTGACCTTTCTGCAAAAAATCCTTAATCTACCTCTTGATTTTGTCATTCTATAGAACATAGCACCAATATATTGGTCCATTAGGTAGCAACGCGCCCAGGGTCAGATCGATGGATTGCTTGACCTGATAGTGCAAAGGCACCCCTGCAGGTGAGGTGAAGATGTCCCCATACTCCTCCATGACCTTGTCCATATGTTGTTTCCATGCATAGGATCCCTATCTAGAGGTCATGGCCACAATATTATTCTTTCCATGAAGGCATATCATAAGGAAAATAAATTTCTCATTTTGGAAAATAAGCTTACTGCATTTCTTCGCAGTGATCAAAGAGATGGCGGTAGGCAGTGCTACCTCTGGTATACTGTATAACTTATTACCCAAACTAACATTGACAATGTGAGGCCGAGACTCATACACATCATGTCACTTCCACAAGTGTGGTTGGCCTAATAATACATAAAAAAACTTTAAGAGGATCAACATCACATAATACCTCATCCTTGAAGGGATTGATGCTGTAGGGAGGGCGACACTGCTGATTGATGTGAAGATCCCGTCCTTGGTGAAGCCACCCGATGGCGTACGCTTGTGGGTGTGCTATGATTAGAAGGCCCAATCTCTTCACGACTTATTCTGAAATGAGGTTCTTTTGGCTCCCTCTTTCAACAATGAACTGCAGTAAGGAAACCTTCACCCACATCTGGGAATGGAAGAGGCACTCCCCCTCCAATGGATCTTCGGGTTATTCCTTCTGGATATTAGTGGTGGAAACAGTGGAATTCGACTCTGCATCAATAATATGCTTCCCTTTTTCATTCCCCTTTTCGGTTTCTGACTCAGAGTTAGAACATGCATCTAATTTGGAAGCCTTCAACTCGGCCACCAATGACTTGTTGGATCAACACTCACTTGTGTTGTGAGTGGAGCTCTTATGGAACTCACACCACTTTCCAAAGTCCTTCTTTGACTACGTGGTGTTTTTCTTTGCTTGTGGCTTCAACGGGTTGTCCTTGGCCACCCCTGCCTTGGCCTTGTCCTTTGTTCTGTGGTTTGGGGGCACCTTTCCCTTGCTTCTGATTCACAGATCCAAAGTCTCACTTCTTCTGTTTTAATTTCTACTCAATCTTGGCATCATAACGGTATGCTACACCAAGTGAGGCAATGTCGAGGAACTCCATTTCCTCCTGGATGTATATGTGCAGAAAAATTTGATACTTAAGCACCAAATGTTTCTCTGAACCTTTGGTACCAAAATTTGTGCACAAGGTATGGAACATATTCATCAGCTCATGCACATCTTGATCCCTTTACTGCCGCAGCGTAGTCCATTGTATGTACTTGTCCTAATAGCTCCCTATGGGGTAGTATTGTTCCTTGATGGAGTCTTAGAAATAATTCCAAGTGGATGTAACCGAGAACAGGGAGGATTCCCTCTTGTCCTTTTTCTCATAGTAGGTTTCCCACCAGTCCTTGACATGGGGGGTGGCTTTGAGGAGTGAAACAATAATCTCTTCCCAATTGTAAAAGTCATGAATTGAAAAATATCCTTATAATAGATTCAACCATATATCTACGACGTCTAAATCTATTTGGACCTCAAATATGGGAATGTCGAATTTAACTTGTACCTTACAAGGAGTGGCACCTCCAGAGTGGTTGCTGGATGAAGATGCATCGTCGGTGGGTAGTTGTCGAAGGATCTGGGAAAATTTATCCATCATTGCATTCCTCTCTTTCTCAAGGGCCTCCTCGAGCAATATTTTGATAGGATCTCTTGCTCCCTTGTATTTCTTTTCTTTTTCCATGGGAGGCCTTTGGGGTTTGTGAGGATGATCTTGCAAAGGTTCAACGAAATCGGGCCTATTAGAGGAAATTTAAGCCTAAAAGTGGCCTCCTAAGGAAAAATCATAAAATAATAGTTAAAATAATAAAATAAGAGTTATGAATTTTGGAGGGAAAAGAATAAAACTACTTTTTAATTGTATTTTTGGGTTATCTCCTTATAGGTTTACTCAAATTTAAAGTGTAGACACTAGTTGGATGCGAAATTAGTTTTCACATCTAATGAGTACCCATTATGCATACTTTTGAGAACATGTTTTTTAATGTATATGTATTTTTTTTTTATCAATGTGGGTCTTCTCAAAAGTATGCATAATGGGTACTTGTTGGATGTGAAATTTAATTCTGCATCCAACGAGTGTCTACACTTGAAATTTGAGTAAAACAATAAGGATATAAGCCAAAAATACACTTAAAAAAAGTAATTTTTCTTCTTTTCCCTCCAAAATATTTACATGTGCCTCTTTTTAAATTTAAAGGGTTTTGATTGGTTTATGTATAATGACATGGAAATTACATGAAAATTTCATGGGCACTTTTAGGCTAAAATTTCCTCTAATGCCCTAACTCCGTATACCCCGATCTCTTTGGGGACATACAAAGAAAGATTGAGAAAGAGAAGACCGCTCGAATACCACTAATATGGATTTATGCAAGAACAAAATACAATACATAAATAACATAAACGCAGAGATGCAGCAGAAAATATACTTCATTTCATTAATATCAAATAACTGAAATAAGTTTACAGACAAAATGAAAATAAACTAGCTCAAGCGATGGTAGCTTATCTTTGAGAAGAGATGTGGCGGCTACAAGCCTATGAAATATGATACAATGAGGCTCAAAGGACTATTTATTATTGAGATACAATGGAAAACCCTAAACATCCAAAATCCTAACCCTAGGATATGAAGTGCCAAAACTATGGGCTGCGTTTTGGTAAATTGGTACATCAACTTCTCGGGGTTGTAACTTTGGTATGCGATCTCCATTTTGACGCGCACAATGCCTTGTTAGAAATGTCTATCCAGGGAATACAACTCTGAGTGGAAAACATGGTTAGAGATTCATGTTGGCCCCATTTTTCCCCAAAAATGCTATTTAGGGCTGCAAAATGGCTCTGGAAGTTCAATACCCAAAAAATTTCCAAACATGGTAAACTGTGATACAATTAAGGAAACTGAAAAACTGAAAGAAACAATGGTGTGGATCCAAGTGAAATAGGAGGGTGGCCACCAATATCCACCTGAATCATCCCCTCATGATTCGTCAACTTATTACAAAATAAATCATTATATTACATATGAATCTTCACATTCCAACAAAGACACTTGGAATTTCACTTTTACAATAATTACAAATAAAATTACATTCTCCACTCATACCCATATAAGAAAAAATAGGGTAGAGAAAACTTGACAGCCTAACAAGAAAAAACACTATGATGCTGGATTTTGGGTGAACTAATGTTGGGAAAATTCAACTTGATTCTTCTCGGTCACATATTCATGCGAAGCTCGGTACTGTTCGATGGTCTCCCCAAACTGCATGATATTGTGAGGCTGGAAGCGAACCCTTGCCTCCATAACATACATGTACAATGTCTTGGAACTGGTTTGAACCTCTTTCTTAACCAGGAGCAACAATGTTTTGATCTAAATAGAACCACTGATGTAGGTCTACATGTTATGTATATTTAGCTCTAAGTCCTCCTGGGTGGCCATTTGCTTTAGCTACTCCAAGTACTGATCGATCTCCTACCTAACTTATTTTTTGCGTTTAGTCTCAGTGAGTGTGCAAACTGATGGTATCTCGTGGGTTCTCACCATGAAATTCAAACCTCTATATATCTGTACATATGACGTATGAATGTTTCCAATGAAATAGGAGAGTTTCTTGTTGTTTTGGATTAACATCCGAACTCTCGCTTTCTCTAGCTTTGGATGCAGCTTCATCTTCTTGACCAAGGTAAGAGGTGCCCTCTTGTATCGAGTTTTCCAATCATGCATAACGATGATAAAATCTTGCACATTCATAAGGATCTTGAAAAACTCTCTGCTCTGCCATCAAAAGTCATCTAAGCAGAAAATTTCTATAAGCACATTCACAAGCTCCTCATAGAGGTCCTACATAGTGTCACTAAGTGTGGATACTTTAGAAAGTATCTCTGCTCTCATCTCCTCTAGGTAGACCTATGCAGAAGGTGAATTCTGCGCTGCTATGCGGAGCTGTTCATTCTCTTTCCAGGCAACTTGTAGATTCTGTGCCAAATTCTTATTCTCGACCATAAAATACTAAGTTTTGTATTTCTCTGTGCTTGCGAAGACCAAGTTGGCTTCAAAAATAGCATTTGGATTCTTGCTGGTGTCTGCCACTATCACCCTTTATATCATAAATGCAGGCAATCCATGATCATTTGATAAGTTCTTTCTTCGTGCTTGTAAAATATTCTTTTGGAGTTCATCAAATGGCAAATTGTACACATCCATCAACAGATCATCATCAAGGGGAACTATCTCCCCTTCTTCGCTCGGGGCTGGCCCTGCAGCTGGAGGTGGCAGAGTATGAATGGTGGCTTGTGGTGTGCTGGACATCAAGTTCAAATCTTCATCTTGTGGCTTCAACCTATTGTGCTATTCAAAAATCCTCATTATTTTAGAATAGATACCTTAGAGAAAATAATGGGGACCCTTATAAATTTTTAGGATAATACAATAAAATTGTTGTGACTTATACGCAGAAATATGGATCAAAGTCATAAGCTGGTTGTCTTATATACTTAAGTAGAAAACCAAAAAAAAACCTAAAACACAAATCATAAATTGCAGAAATAGCAAGCAATATGATAAGCTGCTCTAGATGAACTTTGTGATGCGATATCGCTCAAGAGATCGAAACATGAGAAAAAGGCTTTCTAGGAAAAAAAAGGGGCAATGAAGGCAAAAAAATAAATAATAAAGGAAAATTGATCCTTGACGAAGATATATGTCATGAAAAGAGATTAGCGGGACTCGCCTTTGCCATGTCACAAATTGTAATCGCAAGATTGAAGTTTCTCCCGCTATCATATATTCCACCCCGCTTTCATTTCCCCAATATGATATATCGCATCACATCCTCGCCATCTATCATCCTTCTGCCTTCCAATTTTGTAGAGACTGCAATTGCGATGCGATATCACATCGCGACATCATTTACCCTTATATTTCCCCGCCAACGCTTCGAAGCTTTAAAAAATTATTTCATATACTAAAGCACGGTTTGAAAAGGGAAACGATTCAACTACAATCGACAAAACAAAGTGCACTCAATGTTTTGAGACCTTGACACACATATTAAATTGCGATGAAGGATGTTTTAATTTAAAATGTTTAAGTGTCCATTCAGGAACGTGAATCCACTTTTTCCATAAATGCATAATCATAATGTTATGATATCTCTAAGCCTCCAAAACGATATTTGATTGATGGTTAATCAATATTTTAGATTTCATCGCATGCAACACTATATTCTTCATCATTTCGGTTTAATTGTTACATCACTCCCACATATTTTTTTTTCATGATCCAGGTGGATATTGGTGGCCATCCACCTATTCCATTTGGAACACCACCATCGCTTCTTTCATTTTTTCAGTTTCAACACAACTTACTATTTTTAGCAGTTTTTTGGGTCATGAACATCTAGAGCCATTTTGGGGCCCTAATGATCCAAGTGGATATTGGTGGCCACCCACCTATTCCATTTGAACCCCCACCATTAGTTCTTTCAGTTTTTCAGTTTCATCACAACTTACTATTGTTAGTATCTTTTTCGGGTCTTGAACTTCCAGAGTCGTTTTGAGGCCCTAAACGACGTTTTTTGGGAAAACCGGGAGAAACATGGTAGTTCCTTCGATTTTTCTCACATAAAAAGTTGTATTCCTCTGATAGATATTTCTAACGAGGTATTGAGTGCATCAAACATAGATCGTATGCCAAAGTTACGTCCCCAGGAAGATCGATGTACCAATTTACCCAAACGGGGCCCAGGGTTTTGGCGCTTCATCTCCTAGGGTTAGGTTTTTGGATGTTTAGGGTTTTCCATTATTTCTCAACAATAAATAGGCCTTCAAGCCTCATTGTAACACATATTTCAGAGGCCTGTAGCCGCCACATCTCTTCTCAGAGATAAGCTACCAACGCCCTTGCTAGTTTATTTCAATTACTTATGTAAGCATATTTTTGTTATTTGATATTAATGAAATGAAGTTTTTTTTCCACTGCATATCTATGTTTATGTTTATTTCTGTATATTATTGCATTCTTGCATAAATTCATATCATTTCACTAGTTATTATTATTCACAGGCAAGTCCAGAAAAAACAGTATTTCTCCATGTGTCTAAAGCTACTAAAAAATCAAAGAAACCTATGGCTCCTGCTAATCCTACATCTTCCATTGTCGAAGTAACCGAGATGCCACCCCTGTTTTCAAATACTGTACGTGCTTTAGAAAGTGGTTCTGCTTCATGGGAATCGATGTACATGCTCTTCGAAGTTGAAAAACCCCGCATAATCAAAAGGAAAACTACAACGGATGCCCCTAGCACCTCAAAATCTACTATTTCTAATGTAGCAGACTCTTTTCTTCATAGAATTGCTATGCACCCTAAGATTTTACCATATTCAGATATGGTGAAATGGATTATTGATAATCTTAACATTGGCGACAAAACCTTTCTCACAACAAGAAGCACAATGATAGGATCATTCCGAGTAGAGGATTTGAAGAGGATGTACCATATACCAGACCCCCAGAAGGTGTATGGAAAATATTTCCTCGAGCAATTTTCAAAATAAAACAAGTTGCAGTCAAATCCTATAAAATAGTGGAGGAACAACCCCAAAAAACACAAGCATGATGACAAAGGTATGAATTCCACTACTTCTTTGGCTGGTCCCTGCTATTATGTTTTTGCTATGATGTGTAGACTGTTCGATTCACCCAATACCACTAAATTTTCAATTGAATGGATCCCTCTTATGGAGGCTGTCACAGACTCCTACATTATGGATCAGGGTACCATTTTATCAAACAATATTGCTTCCCAGATCCTTGAATACATAAAAAATCGCTCTTTTACTTCCAAGAAAATTCCCCCATTATTTATAAGTGCGTACATCATGGACGATGTTTGTTTTACCTCTGATTTTCCAGCCATGGGTTGGAAATGGACGATCCAAGATCCCACTCCTATTCATGTTTATCATGATATTCTATGGGAATCTAAATATGAATCCAATTTTTATAAGATTTGTCATGGAGTTATTCTGCCACTCTTCCAAGATGTATTTAATGAAAAATCCCTAAGATTGTCTAAGGAAGCCCAAGATGACTTTACAAGCATAGGGAAATGGTTTGGTGAGGAGTTATTTAATTATTTCAAAGCTTATGGAAGCATTATTGAACCCCATGTGCTCCCACTATATGTGCTAGACAAAATTCTAGCCAGAGAAATTGCTTACCAAAAAATGGGGCATGGATTGACTAAAGCCTTAAAAGAGGCAAAGAAAGCTTCATCGTCTACCTTTCCCATTCACTATGGTGCTTATGCATTGGAAAATTTCAAACATGACGGATTAGAAATTGATCAAATCTAGTGCTTGAAATTATTTACAATTCGTAATAGACAATTTGATCCAAATAAAGTTGCTCTAAATGTTACAACTCAGGTTAATATCATACACTTCCTTCATGAGGATGATGATTATGATGACTTATTTTAGTCTTCCAATACTTATCTAGATGTTGAAAATTTTGCAACCATGTGCCTCAGCCCTGAACAAATGGAACAATTCAAATAATACAAAAAAAATAGATTGGATGGTATCTCTCTAGACATTTTAGAGGTATCCCAACCTATTACATAGAAAGGTCAACATGCAGAATAGGAAAAAGAGCAGCCTCCTACGGATACTAAAGTCCTTAGTAGATCAAAATAATTTAATCCAACATAATTACAGATTAATATCCCATTGTTTTCTAGTGATTTACAAGAATTCTAGAAAAGCTTCAATCAACAACTTAAGGGAGATCAAGAAGTGGTGATAATTGATCATCAAGAGACAATTGAAACACCTCATGACAAAATTCAGAGCCCGTTCATTGTTGGGTCTATTGACAAATCTGTTAGCACAGAAGGAGTTGAATTCATCCTGGCCTACCCAACATCTGAAATAGTATTAAATATAGAGGAAATCCCTCCTTTAGTTATATTTTATAGGACAAAACATAAGGCTTTCATGAGCAGACAAAGGAAAAGGAGGAGAATTGAACAATCAGAGGCTCTAGTTCTTGGTGATGTGCCCATGGAGATAGTTTGGAAAGACCCTCAATCAGATCCATCTCAAGATCTATCAAGGTTAACTCAGTTCATAGGTGCTTATGCATCTGCCTCAATTGAACAAGAACTGCTAGTAGGAAAGCAGAGTATTAACCTTCAACTTCAAGAAAAAGTCACACAGCTTCAGAAAAGTATGGATTAGCTAAAACGACAACATCAATATGACATTGGTGTGAAGGATTCCCAAATCCACCAACTGCAATTTATAGTGGAACAATTAAAGGATAATCCAAAATTGAATGATTTTAAAAAGGAAGAACTGGAACTAAACACTTTGTTGGCTCAACAAGAAGTGTTTTGTCAAAATCTGTCTAACATAAATGAGTTGTGTCAAAAGAGTGATTCGATAATGAATCAAGTAGCTAACCAAAGGATCAAATTTGATGAAATTCATGATAAATTCTCCCAATATGTCACCTAGAAAGATACTACAGAAGGAATAAAGGCCAATCTTCCCAGGATTTAAGATTCGAAAAAGGAAATATTGTTCACTAATTGGGATATAAAATTAAAGTAGGCCGAAAGGGAAATTTGCAGGGCAAGAGATGTTGCCAACAACATTGTTGAAACATTCAACCAAAACCTCATTGTTGCCAATCTGATTGATAAATTCCCACCTGGTTCTCTACATATTGTGAAATATTTGATAAGACACTTGCAAGATATGTCTAAAATGAAGGAAGAAAGTATCAGAAAATTGGAGAATCTTGATTGGGACAAGTACTAGAAGCACTTAGTCAATCCATATAGTCAATGGCTCATCCTACGCTATCTAACCCATAATTCCTCTTACATGATGCCTCCACTATCAGATTCGGTATATACAAGATAGATGCGCATCAGACTAGACCAACCTCCTGAAGTTCAACCTATGATAGACATCCTTTAGCTCAAGGAAAAAATGACAACAGAGAAAACACCACACTCATGAAGTGAGTCATCCCATCAAAATATATTTCTGTTTTTATTTTACTTATTTTAAGGAGAGTTGTTTAAACCTCCTCAGCACTTTATGTATTTGATATTTTTATACTTTTTTATTTTACTATATAAACCCTTTCAAGTCTTTGAAGAAAGGGTCTTGAAATTTTGAAAATAAGACTTTACAGAAGTTTCACTTTTGTACTCTTAAAGTTTCTCTTAATAGAAAGGCTGGACCAAGGATTGTTTTTCAAATGATCAGAACTAAGATATATATGGTATTTTTATCTTTATGTTGATGTTCTGTTTCATATGATAAATATATTACTTTCCTTATGATGTTTTTGTTATATGTATCCTTTTAAACACAGTCCAACATTAATTCACTTATGAACCTGCTTAGATTTCCATTTTTAATACATGCAATTATTAAATGCGATATGTGCTTAAAAAATTTATTTGATTAACTATTTAGTCAAATAAATTATCTTAAATTTATTTGCATTTCTATAAGTTCCTGATAAGTCTTCATTTACATACACTTAAGATAATCTTTTAAATCGCATATAAAATAAAGATAATTCATCCCAGGATAGAGATAGGTTTATATACATTTTTTATGCTTGTTGTTTAATCTCATCCATCAAGTCATAGTTATAAATACCAGCCATCCACTCAATTATATTTCATTGGGAAATTGGTCCCATAATCCCCATTCGGAGCCACTATCTCAAATGCATAAGGGAAATTTTTTAGGTTCTCGACCAGGTGGTTTTCCTTGATGTTGTTGCAGCAATTTTTGAGGCATCAATATGACCCCAATTCCATATCCGCAACTTCAATCAAATCCTCAATCTGCTGAGAAAGCTTCTTATCATACATCTATTCTCTCACTCCCTCTACTGCTCGTTGATCCTGTACCTGCTCTTCAACATGTATGGGTCTCATCCCTATCGTTATGGAACCTTTCCTTCCTTCTTCTTCCCGTTTCTATTTCTCCTCATGTTCTATTATCCTTAGCTCCCATTATTCCCTTAGCTCTTGTTCTTCTTTCTATGCTCTTAACTCTTCTTCCTCCAAGCATTACTTCTCTCTCTTCCTCCGCTCTGATCTCTGTAGTTTCTGATTCCTCTTTTCTTCTATTTCCAAATCTACTTGTTCAACAATAGGATCCGCTTGCATCTTCCATATTTTCTCCTCCTCTGCATTGTCATCAACCTTCCTCTTTCCCTTATCTTGTACCAGGTTTCTATTCTGCTACTGTTTATTCTAATATTGCTATATGGATTAGTTTTCGCGACCTAGAGGAGTTGTATAAATTCTTCCATGTTTCCTTCTCCAGCCAATGAAATGCCCCACTGACCCAAATGTAGTAGATTCTTGCACAATGTTCCTTGAAAATTCCCCTCAGATCGTATGAATTGAATTCTTTTGTACCAAAATCAAATTTCAGTATTTCTTTAGCTCCGTTATATGCAAATTTGAGATTCTTAATATTGTATAATCCGATATGCAAAGGAAGTGTGGGCCATGGTGTTTTTTTCTTCATGTTTAGTGCTGCTAAAAACCATGTGGCGAGATAGTAAGATACCTCTTGCATGAAATTTTTTTCGATGGCATATCTTGACAAAAGATGTGGCAGCTTATGCCCACCAAACACTCTGATCAATGTTCCATCAGGTAAAGTGAACCAATCTGAAATCTCTGATATCACCTCCATCGCTCCTCATGGCATGCAAGGTGGGTCCTCCTGAAAGATGAGATGGTATAGCAGGATTATGAAGTAATTGGTTAGATGCTCCATAACTCTTCTATGGATGCAATCCAAAAGAAACTTGCAATAAATATGCCTGACATTTTATCTTGGTGTCTACATCCAGTTCATGATAGGGAACCAATTCTATGCATAGATCACATCTAGTAAATATGCATACATATAGAACCTTGATTTCTTGCCCTTGGGAGGATCCCAAGATTGTGCTACAAGGGCTCTCAGCTAATGATCCAAAAGATATGACCTGTTGAAAAAATTCCCCTCATTCATCACTTGGTTCAATAAGATAGCCCACCCCTCAGGAGAGGTCTCTGTGCTCGGTTGACCATATATTTTGCGAGCTAAGATGACCAAGAACTGGTAGGCCTTCTTGAGTGATTTTGTCTTGTATGTGTGGATGGGTGTCTATATAAACTTAGATGGCTCCTTCACCCAGGTTTTGAAAATATTCTTCGTGCTCACATAACTTCAGGTGGCATACAATAATGAGTTCATGATATTTACTGGCTCGGGAAGATGATACATCTGCTGCCAGAAATGTAGCAATCTTGTGTCTGCTGTTGTTTCTCAATGTCATAGTTTTATCATGAGATACGAGACAACCCAACTGATCACATATGGGAAGGCTGGATAATTGCATGAAACCCTGTAGAGTCCTTACTAACGAATGTTAATATAAACATGTCAATCCTCTAAATATTCCCTAAATTCCTTTGCGAAATCATCTTTAATTTTCTCTCATGTTAGTTTCTATTATTTTTCTACAAACAACTGAGTGTCTGCATATACTGACAAGTTAACTGAAACTTTCTCAACTGCTTCACTGATACCTCTTTCAATGGTTTCTTTTGAAGCATATCTCTTGGATTCCATGGTAATAGTGACTGCTAGGGAGGTTCTCAACAAATGTTGTACCTGTGGGAGGGAAAATACACTCATGACAAGAAAACATCAGTCTTAAGTAAAAAACCTTTCAAGGCATGTTCAACCAAAAAAATGGGTATTTTATGGGAAGTATTGTGCAATTTTGACTAGCAAGAAGGGATGGCTTCCCAAGGGAACTACACACTGCACAATCCCAACAATCGGGGTCGAAGCTTAAGGTCTAAAATTTCTCAATGCATAGTTCAACCTGGGAAGTGGTCTAGGAGAGACTGCACATTGCGTAGTATCAGTGGCCAGGGATGTAGACGGAGCATTGGAATTGCACAATGTGTATTTGGGCTAGCCTATATTATGCATTACGTAGTTCTAGAGGCCAAGCTCCCGGCTTGGACCTTAAGATTGCGCAGTGCCTATCTGGGAAAAGTGAAAATCGACCAAGCATCAAGGGAATTTGAGGTCTAAAATGGGCTTTCTAAGAAAAATGTACAACCAAAATAAACATTATAAGAACAAATAGGATTTAAGATGATGATGTCAGGGGATGATTCACCATTTTTGGAGTAAAAAGTAAAAAGATTAAAAAATAATAAAATAATAGAACTACTTTTTCAACTCATATTTTCAACTTACCTCCCTAAAGTTTTATTCAAATTTCAAGCGGGAGTACTCATTAGATGCAAAATTTAATTCCTCATCCAAGGAGTACCCATGTTGCATACTTTCAATGAACAATGCTACATGAAAAATGTGATTGCAATCACGTTTTTTCCATGTATTTCTCATTTTTCATGTAGCAAGGTCCATCAAAATTATGCAACATGGGTACTCCTTGGATGAGGAACCAAATTATGCATCCAACGAGTGTTGGCACTTGAAATTTGAGTAAAACCATAGGGAGATAAGTTGAAAATAAGAATTGAAAAAATAGTTTTTTTTCCCTCTAAAATTTGATGATGTAATTTAATATTATTTTATTATTTCCACTATTATTTTATAATTTCATTAGGAGGGCCATTTTAGACTTCAAAATTCCCCTAATGGGAATGGGAGATCTACTCAAGGGAATTGTGAAAAATGATCAGAGATAAGAGATAGTGTTGGCTTGAGTGCAGACCTGTCTAAATGTGAATGAAACAAGAAAAATCAAGTGAAGAAATTGAATAAACGGGAAGAAAACCAAATTGGTGAGGAGAGCTACTGTAAGGATGACCATTAGTGAAGAAACGAAGAAACTGATGCGAAACTTGTGAAAGGAAAATGATAACTTTAAACAACACTTACACAGCCTAAAGCAAGTTGAAACACCATTATGCATGTAAAGAAAGAAGAAAAACAAGACTCACATAAGGAAAATAGAAACAAGCGACAGAAAAAGCGACAATACACTATAAATGAGAAACTGACCCAAAAAATTGACAACAATCACACCGAAGGTTCTTTGATCTCATCGGGAATGCTAGAGCTCCAGGATGAAATCTTTAAATGGGCTCTATGGGCATTGATGAAATATATTTTCACAAATTAGGGTTTATGACGTGCATGCCAAAAATCAAGTAAAAAGCGACACATGGTGAAATATTCCAAAAATAACAAGTGTGCCTCCTTTTGGTTACTAAAATTAGATCCCTATATTTTAGGGATGTTTTTTTCTTTTTCAAATTTTCTACTTTTTCGAGAAAAATATGCCATGCACATCACCAGGAAATATTGCACAATTTTGGGAAGTAGGAAAATTTCCGGCTGAGTGCACTGCACAGTTTTTGTGCTCAATGAGGGATTGCGCAATTTCCGGGCTTAGTGTTGGGTTTCCTTCCATGACTGCACAGTTTCCGAGATCAAGGATGAATTCCAGTCATGACTACATAATTCCAGTAATCAAGGTTGCTTGACCTCATGGATTACATATTTTCTGGAGGCAAGCCCATAACTGATGTGCAAGACTAAGCCATCAGCTTAGCATGTGACTTATAAATATTAAATAGGTGAAAAACGAGTGAACACAAGCATAGGTAAAAGATAAACATCAATCAAAGTGTGAATACCTAATAGAAGTGCAAGATAAGATCCTATGAAAAGAAGGTTAGGTTCCAAAATCTAATCAACGAAAAAATTTTGGAGAGTGGTTATAGCCGCTACAACAATGGAAACACACTGGTAGAACTCCAACTCTCTGAATGAATCTTGTCTCGTGCAAAACCGGTCTCACCCTTCTAGAAGTATTATTTAATTCATTGATTACCACAAATTCCTCACTTAGTATGAGTTAAATACATAGTCCCATCCACTCTCTTCATTGATAGCACACTAACAAGGCCAAGTCAATCTAATTTCTTTCAATTGGAAACAAGGAGTATATAAGTGCACTAGTAAAAGAAATTGTTAGAGTCTTATTTTCATCTCTGGTGTTGATCCACTACCAGTGGGCCTAGAGAGTACCCCGGCAAATTCACTTCAGGAACAAAAACATTTCTATACTACGAGGGGTCCTGGACAGTACCCCGGTGGATTTTATTGCTTCACCTCTCTACACAGGAAGCCTTTCTCTTCTTTCACCCTTTATTATTGTTTTCATTTTTTAGAACTGTGCATAGGCACTTATTTATTTCATGGGGCGGAAGAGGGATCCCGAATTATTGAGAGCAAAAGAGGTTGTCTCTTATAGAAGGATATTTACATACACCTCTAACATACTTGATAATTTTTTCCTCCCCTCCTTACTCTACTCGACTAGGTTGACAATGATTAACTGAAAAGATAAAACCGATTAGAGTAAGTGATACCAGTTAAAATCCAAACATCGTGATTTCAGTGTGATTTTCTCTGACAAGGAACATATTTTCCATTAGAGTATCATAAAATTAAAAGAATTCAATATTCACACAAAGAGAGGGAATAATTAAAAACCAAGCATTTACAGCATAACATCTTCCTCTTGGATTTCACCATGCTTGTTTCAGAAGCCAAACACGGTCTCATGTAGTAACTAAAATATAGTTGAAAACAAGTAAAAGGATAGAAGCAGAATGAAAGTCAACGAATGTAAAGCAAATTAAAGCAAACAACAAAGAAAAGAAAAACACTACTCCTACTCCTACTCCTAACCTAAGCAAAGCATAGGTCAAACTCACGTGAAGTGATACTTCCAATGCAACCACCGAAAAATCAACAACAGAAAAATCAAAATCATGACCAACTGAATCAAATAGTTCAAGATCACAAATGGAGGTATCCTAATGATCGGATGAATTGTAAAGAGGGGGAGATTAAAAACTATAAATTTCACCCTCTATGTTTTCAGAAATGTAATATGAGAAGTTGTGAAGATCAAGTGTAGAATATTGGTCCACTCCACATATGAATGAAAAACTGACATCCCATGTTTTTTGTGAATTATTTGAAGTAGTAACATCATTAGAAACCAAGTTTTCACAAGGCTCAATAGAGATGACATAATAGTGTAAAATGTCAGGATGATGCGGGAGAGGTGCGGAAGGAAGAAAGTGATCTTCCATCGCAAATTATTGTTCAAAATGGTATCCCACACATACTCATTGCAAATGATATTACAAGTTGGCTGATCAACACCAACTCCATCAAATAATTGATCCTCATGAACATCAAAATAAATATTTGAGACAAGTGAACACAAAAAATCACAATCTAGAGGATCAGAGGGACCAAAAGATGGAGGACAAGGAGATAACATTTTATGAAAACCATCAAAATCATGGTCCAAAATTGTACCGAAATTCTGAGTATGTGGGGTGGGAGAAGATGGTGGTAGATAAACAGATGAGTTTTCAATTTCTCCCACCTCAAACTTCGGAAGTAGAGCTTTTTGATGAGAAGGAGATGGAAGGCCACTTGGAACATCAACCTTTTCTGTCACGAAGTTAGAATCTCTAACACCAATTCATGTTGGGAGTGGTTCAAAAGATTTCAACTCATGCAGATTTAGTGAGATGAAAACAAGATAAAGAAATATTTCAGACAAAAAATCCCATTGAACTTCATCTTCAGGAAATTAAAAACAAAAATTCATAAAATGATTGTGAAAATGATGTAGTGATTCATCAGGTGATTTTTGAAATTCTAAAATTTTCTTGCACGAATGTTTATGATCATACTTTTCAAAAGCACGAAACAATTCTGTGAAAAAATGTTCGAAATAGTGAATGGAGTCATCGGTCAATGTGTAACACCATTGCTTTAGGCACCCTTTGAATGTGAGAATGAACGACCAACAACCAACATCCTCAATGGGGATGTTGTGCTCTATGCAAAATTGAAGAAAATGATTAGTATGCTCAAGTATGGTTGTTTCACCCTCACCTTCAAATTTAAGAGGTGACAAGTCATCAATGATATTAGCGGGCACTTGTAATTTTAGGTTTATGGAAAAACATGTCGGGATTATGTTTTGGGAATAAGTCATTAGATGAGTGCGTAGATTCAAAACAAACTTGAAGGGCTCAATTATTAAAATTGACCTCCTTCTAGCACTAGAAATGTTGACGGTGCTGGCCCCGCCAACATTCAGGGGATTTCCCTGATATGAAGTCCCAACTAGAACTCACACCATTTAGAGTAGGAATCCCAGTAGTGGGGTGTTAATGATCTGCATTGGTTTGCAAAACACATAGAACGGTGCACGTTGTCTTTGGTGAGAACAAGTGTGTGACCCTGCGGAGAGTCAAGTGCAACATATGACGGTTCCAACACGTGAAGGAAAAGAAAATTTCACCCTTGGAAGCCTGTAATAGTACGCAGGTTAGAAGTAACACATGAGAAAAATGACATCACATGAACTAACAAGGGGAATAGTCAACAAGTTAAGGTTACAAAGTAACTCATTAACACACATCTAGCAAGATTCGAACAAATGAAAAAAAAATAGTTCATAAGCATGTAAGTTAAATAACATATATTTCAAATACAACAAGAATAGTCCTAATATATCCACAAAATATGCATGAAAGCATGTCGACTCTGAGTTTTATTAAAAGTGATAGTTCCAATCCTACTGACAAAATTTAACAAGCCACTTGCCCCAATAGTGGAACGTGAAGTATACAACACTTGCTCCTCCAAAGAAGTATACTCCCTCTATGCTATGGAGAAGCCAAGGCTCACACAAAACTCCCAAGCTCTTCCTAAGCCAAAATCTTGGCTCCCAAAAATCCCCTTACATGAGTTATGAGGATATATTAATAAAAAATGGGGGTGACTCTTGGCATGCCCCCTTTTTGACTCTTGGACTTCCCTACTGAATCTTCAAATTCTGAAAAAATAACTCATTACAGTACATATGACTCTTCACATTCCAACAAGGACACTTGTATTTTCACTTTTACAATAATTACAAATAATATTATATTTTCCACTCATACCCATATAAGAAAAAATAGGGTAGAGAGAACTTGACATACTAACAAGAAAAAACACAATGATTTTGGAGTTTGGGTGAACTAAAGCTGAGTATGCCAACTGATGGAATCCGGTGGGTTCTCACCATGAAATCCAAAATGTTATATATCCATACATATGAGGCCTAAATTTTTCCAATGAAATATGTGAGTTGCTTGTTGTTCTGGATCAACATCCGATCTCTTTATTTCTCTAGCTCTACATATAGCTTCATATTATTGACCAAGGTAAGAGGTTCCCCCTTGTATCACATTGTGATAGCAACTTGCACATTCCTAAAGATCTTGAAAAACTCTTTTCTCTGTTGTTGCAAGTCATGTAAGCTGAAAACTGATTTATGTCCAATCACAAGATCCTCATAGAGGTCCCACGTAGTGTCTCCAAGTGTGGATACTTCAAAAATTATAACTACTCTCATCTCCTCCAAGTAGACTTGTGAAAAAGGTGCATTCTGTGATGCTCTGTGGAGATCTTCATTCTCTTACTAGACAACCTGTAGATTTTGTGCCAACTGTTTATTCTGGGTCATAAAATATTGAGAGTTAGATTTTTCTGTGCTTGCAAAGGCCAAGTTGGATTCGAAAATAACATTTGGATTCTTGCTGGTGTCCGCCACTATCACCCTTTCTCTCATAAATGAAGGTGACGCATTATCATCGAGGAAGTTATTTCTTCGCTCTCGTACAATATTCTTCTAGAGTTCATCAAATGAAAGACTGTACATATCCATCACCAGAACATTATAAAGAGGAAATATCTCCCCTTCCTCACTTGGGGCTATCCCTGTGGCTGGAGGTGGCAGCGTTTCAATGGTGGCTTGTGGTGCTCTGGGCATCTGGTCCACATCTTCATCTTGTGGCTCTGACCCTAAATCCATATCCACAATTCAATCAACTCCTCAATTTGCTGAGCAAGCTCCCGATCCTACATATTTTCTCTCACTCCCTCTGTTGTTGGCTGATCCTATACCTTCTATTCAAACTATATGGGTGTCGTACCTTCCATTATGGCACCTTTCCTTCCTTGTTCTTCATGCTTTTGCTTCTCCTTCTGTTCTCTTCTCCTTAGGTCTCGTTCTTCCCTTAGCTCTTGTTCTTCTTTCTGCACTCTCAAGTATGCTTCCTCTAAGATTTGCTTCTCTCTCTTCCTCTGCTCTGCTCTCTATAGCCTTTGCCTCATCTTTTCTTCTATTTCCAAATCTGCTTGTTCAAAAATATGATCTTCTTACATCTTCTAGGTTTGTTCCTACTTTTCACTGTCTACAACCTTCCTCTTTCCCTTATCTTGTACCATGTTGCTAACTTCTGCTGTTGTTTCTTCTGGGACTGCTGCTGTCTTTGGAGTATCCTATGAGGTCCAAACTATAATGATCATTTCGAGGGGCCTGGAGGAGCTGTAGAAATTATTCCGTGGTTCCTCATCCAGCCAATGAAATGCGCCGCTAACCCAAATGTAGTAGATTCTCACACAATGGTCCTTGCAAATTCCCTTCAGATCGTACGAATTGAATTATTTTCTATTGAACTCAAAATTCATTATGGCTTTAGCTTCAATATTTACAACTTTGAGATTATTAATCCCATACAATCCAATCTATAAATGAAGCTTGGGACATGGTGCTTTCTTCTTCCTTTGTAGTTCAACTGAAAACCCTGTGGCGAGATGGTAAGACACCTCTTGCATGAAAAATTTTTCGATGGCATATATTGGAAAAAGATGTGGCGAATTCTACCCGTTGAAGAATTTGATCAATGTACCATCCAGTAATGCGAACCAATCTGCAATATTTGATATCGCATCCATCGCTCCTCGTGACATGCAAGGTGGGTCCTCCTGAAATATGAGTTGGTATAGCAGGATGATGAAGTGATCAGTTATCTGCTCCATAACTACTCTATGGCTACAATCCAAAATAAAATTGCAATAAATATGCATGACATTTTCTCTCGGTGTCCACATCCAGTTCATGCTAGGAAACTGATTCTTTGCACATATCACATCCAGTAAGTATGCAAACGTATAGAACCTTGCTTGCTTGACCTTGGGAGGATACTAGGATTGTGCTACATGTACTCTCAACTGATGAGTCGAAAGAATTGACCAATTTAACAAATTCCCCTGACTCACCACCTGGTTTAATAATATATCCCACCCCTTAGGAAAGGTCTTTGTGCTCGTTTGGCCATACATTCAGCAAGCTAATATGACCAAGATCTGGTACGCATTCTTGAGTGATTTTTTCTTGTATTTGTGGGTGGGTGTTTGTCTAAACTTATATGGTTCCTTCACCCAACTTTTAACAGTATCCTTCGTGCTCGCATAACTGTGGGTGGCATAAATAATGATTCCATGATTTTTACTGGCTCAGGAAGATTATACATCCACTGAAAATATACTGCCATAAATGTAGCAAGCTTTTATCCGCTGGTGTTGCTCAGTGTCATAGTTTTCTCATTAGTGTGTGAGACAACCCAACTGATCAAATCTACACATGGTAAGGCTAGATACCTACATGCAACCCTGTATAGTTATGACTGACGAATGCTGAGATAGACATGTCAGTCATCTAAATATTCCCCAAATTCCTTTGCAAAAGAAATCTCTTTAAATTGTTGCCATGTCAATTTCGATTCCTTTTCTAAAAACAACTGTGTGTTCGCATATACTGGAAAGTTAACTGGTGCTTTCTCAACTGCTTCCTTGGTAATAATTTTAGTGGTTTCTTTTGAAGCGGCTCTCTTAGGTTCCATGGTAATTTTGATTGCTGGAGAGGTTCTCAACAACTGTTGTACCTGTGGGACAAAAAATACACTCATGGAAAGCAAACATAAGCCTTAAGAAAAAAAAAATTCAAGGCATATTCAAGCAAAAAATCAGGCATCTGATGGGAAGGAATGCACAATTTTCATTGGCAAGAGGGGCTGGCTGCCTAAGGGAGTTGTGAAGTCCCAATAGTCAGGGTTGAAGCTTGAGGTCTGAAACTATGCAATGTGTAGTTCAACCTAGGCAATGGTCTGGGAAAGACTGCACATTACGCAGTCTCATTGGCTAGGGATACAGAATGAGCCCTAAAACTGCGCAATGCGTAGTTGGGTCAGCTTGTACTACACACTACATAGTTATAGAGGCCAAGATCTCAGCTTGGGCATTTAGATTGCGTAGTGCCCAACTGGGAAAAGTCAAAAATGGCCAAGGGAATGGTAGATCTGCCCAAGGGAAGTGTGAAAAATGAGAATATGTGAGATATAATGTTGGCTTGAGTGTAGATATGACTAAGTGTGAATGAAACAAGACAGATCGAGTGCAAAAATTGAATAAACATGAAGAAAACCAAATTGGTGAGGAGAGTTGCCACAACAAAGAACATCGGTGCAAAAACGAAGAAACCGATGCAAAAATTGTGAATGGAAAATGATAAATTGAAAAAAAAACTTCTACAAGATAAAGCAAGTTTAAACGCCAACATGCATGCAAAGATAAAATAAAAACAAGACTCACAAAAACCAAACGACAAAAAGTGTAAAAAAAAGTGACAAAAATCTATAAATGAAAAACTCACCTTGAAAAGAAGATCGCACCAAAGATTCCTTGATATCCTCGGGAATTCTAGAGCTCCAAGATCGAATGTGAAAATGATATCTAAGGGCATCGATTAAATATATTTGAGAAAATTAGGGTTTACGATGCGCATGCCAAAAATCAAGGAAAAAGAAACACATGGTGAAAGCTTCCAAAAATAACAAGTGTGCCTCCTTCGGGTTACTACAAATAGATCCCTATATTTTAGGGATGCTTTTTTCCTTTTCATATTTTCTTATTTTTTTGGGAAAATTCTGCCATGAACATCACCGGGAAGGATTGCACAAATTATGGAACTTGGCAACTTTCCGGCTCAATGCACTACGCAGTTTGTGAGCTCAATGAGGGATTGTAGAATTTCTAGGCTCATTGTTGGGCTGCCTTCCATGGATGTGCAGTTTCTAAGCTCAAGACTAACCACCAGTCATGACTGTGCAATTATAGTCATCAAGGCTACTTACCCTCATGGATTGTGTAGTTTCTAGAGGAAAGCCCATAGTTGTTGTGCAAGACTAAGCTAGGAGTATAACTTGTGACTTATAAATATTAAGTAAGTGAAAATAAAGTGAACACAAGAATAGATAAAATATCAACGTCAATCAAAGCATGAATACTTAATTGCAGTGCAAGATAAGCTCCTATGAAAAGAATGTTAGGCTCCAAAATCTAAGCAATGGCAAAATTTTGGATGGTGGTTGTAACCACTACAATAATTATCTTCTTGGCAGGAGGTTTGTGTTGATGAGTGATCACAGTGGGTTGAGATATTTGTTTGATCAACTGAATTTGAACACCAGGAAAGCTATATGGTTGGATACCCTTAATAAGTTTGACTTTGAGATCAAATACATTAAGGGGAAGGAGGGCATGGTTGTAGATGTTCTTATTAGGAAAGTACTGCTGAACCATGTTGCAAAAATGAGTTCATATGGGACAGATGTACATGATCAAATATTATAGGCAAGGCATCATGATGACAGGTTCGTTAAGCTTATGCATAGGCTATAACATGGTACATGTGATCTGGTCTCGATTATCATCTTACAACCAATGGCTTGGTGATATTTAAGGACAAGATTTACGTGCCATATGATAGTAAACTCAAGAAGCTTATCTTGAGGGAGTTTCATGTAAAACCATATTAAGGTCACCTAGGATATTATAAGATGTTGAAAATAGTAAAGAAGTTCTACTACTGAAAAAATCTAAAGAAGGAAGTAGTAGTGTTTGTGGTGATATGTTTGGACTATCAGCAGGTCAGAGTAGAGTGTAAGCATCGAGGTGGGTTGCTTCAGCCTATTCCTATTCCAGAGGAAATGGAATGTCATTTCCATGGATTTCATTACAAGTATTCCGAGGACATCGGTGCAACATGATTCTATCATGGTTGTAGTAGACAGGTTGAGCAAGGTAGCTCACTTAATTCTAGTGAAGACTACTTATTCAACTAGTGAGGTAGCACATGTCTTCATCAGGGATATCATGAGATTGCATGGTGTTCTAAAGAACATTTTGTCAAACATGGATGCCAAGTTCACTTCCAAGTTTTGAAAGGAGTTGTTTACGGGATTTGGGACTGATTTCGCCTTCAATACAACTTATCATCTACAGACAGATGGATAGGCAGAGAGGGTCAACAAGATACTAGAGGATATGTTGAGGATGCATGTCATGCATCAACATAGGAGATGGGAAGAGTACCTTCCAATGGTTAAGTTTTCATACAACAACGAATATCAAGAGTCACTAAGGATGATTACATTTGACGCATTTTATTGGTGGAATTGTAACACTCCCATCAACTGGAGGGATCCATTGAACATGGTACTTATTGGACCATACATGTTGGCAGACATGGAACAAGAAATGCAGGTTATAAAGAAGAATCTAAAAGAAACATAGGAAAAAAAAAAGTTATGCAAAACAGCATAGGGCATTTAAGGATTTTCAGGTTGGGGAGCATGTGAATTTATGCATCAAGACCAAGAAGAGCTCCTTGAGGATTGGATCATTTGCCAAGTTATCACCACAGTATTGCAGACCTTTAGAGATCTGTAAGAGGAATGGACCAATGTCCTATAGACTTGCATTGCCTTCGATAATGAAATTCCATGATTTTTTGCATGTTTCATTGCTTAAAAGATATGTAAAGGATGTTGATCATGTTATTGATTAGTCTCTATTAGGTGGATCAAGAAGGAGAATTCTAGCCGAAACCCTAATGCATACTACAGCGCAAACATATCGTGCTCTAGAATAGAGCACTCGAGCATGTTAAAGTGTAGTGGAAGCACTTTCGGCCCGATGAAGCTACACGGGAGATGGTTGATCAGATGCAGGCTATGTATCTGTCATTTTTTCGGTGAAGGAAAATGAGTTTTAGTATTGTACATATCTGTGTATGGTTTCTGTTGTAAATACCACAATGAGCTAAGTTACAAAGCTCCAATAAGAGGTATGGTTTTCAATTTGTCATGTTTTACATGACGGTTTTGCTTTTGAGAAGGTTTTTATTGTAAATACTACAATGAGATGGGTTATAAAGCTCCATAGGCAGTATGTTTTTTCCTTTTAGCGGTTTTG
Organism: Pinus albicaulis; assembly: GCA_034641835.2. Classification (NCBI taxonomy): domain Eukaryota; kingdom Viridiplantae; phylum Streptophyta; class Pinopsida; order Pinales; family Pinaceae; genus Pinus; species Pinus albicaulis. The sequence goes on from CM076582.1 coordinate 721,795,387, forward strand.
TTGGGTCTAGGTGTGGTCTAAAATTGAGGATGGTGTTCCCCTAAGGGGAGGGGTTTGTAACAACAACAAGTTAAAAGTTCATGTAATAAAAGTTAATAAAGGTAAAATAAGACCACGAGCAAGGGACACTTATTCCAAGCTGAATTTCGGGAAAAATATCCTAGTGGGCATCACTCGTTGTGTTTATGGCTAAGGGAAATTGGAAAAGGCAATGAATAAGGCTTTGGAAAGGCAAAAAGGTATTTTTGGCACATTATTTATTAAAATAATGGAAATTAGGACGAAAGGAAGGTGAAAGGTCACATGTTGCATGTAAGGAGAAAAATTAAGGAAAATAATGGAAAATTAAAGAAATTAGAGGCCTCATCAATAAAAATACCTCAGACAATCAATGGGAAAGATTTTGTCAGCTTTTTGTTAGTTTAGTGTTAGAGTTAGTATCAAATAGGAAAAAGCACCAAGAGGAGAAAGCAAGAAATCAAGCAAAGAAGGGAAAGGAAAAGCAAGGAAAGGGAAGTAAAGTAAAGGAAGGAAAAGGAAAGCAAAGGAAGGCCAGGATCAAGAAACTTCAACAGGAATACTTTAAAATAACAAGTTTCATGTGTGATTTCCTAGCTAGTTTTGACATGCATGGTATGTGCATGTTGGTATATGGTTCGCTATCATTAGCATCTATTTTGTTGGGATTTGACAGTGGATTTTATCCTAGCATTTCCATTTCTAGATAACAATGGTGTGATGGTATTGTTATTGGTTTAGAGATTTGGATTGCCATATGTTTTCAGAATACGGGTTGAGGTGGTCTCAGGAAACTTCCCGGAGGCCTAGGAATCCCTTGACCGGTAATGGAAGGATATGCAGTAAAGCCTAAGGGTGTAGATGGGAAAATTCCTCAAGGACTGTGAAGAAATTAGGAGGCATCCAAGCTCGATTCAATTTTTTGATCTCGACACCGGTTTAGGTGTGATCACAATATGAATATTTTTATGTGGGATATACGATTGTGGACAAAAGTATCTCCCTTAGGTTCGATGGAAAACCTAGAAAAAAAAAGAAGCAAGGAACCCAATGCTTTCCTTAAATTAAATAGATGATGAAATGAAGCCTACCTGGAATCTGTTGCATGCTTCATTCCTTCTTTAGCTTGAATGCTCCAATTCCAACTCTGATTTCCAAAATTAGAACTTGTTTAGTCAGATAACACAAGCCAAGAAACTACGATATCTATGCAGTATAATATAAGTACTCTATTCAATAGATCAACATGGTATTTAAAATACATTAAATAATGACATCACATATAGGAAAATAGAGAAATATTTTCATTAATATAAATGGAAGGAGATTACAACCACAAATAGGTGTTGATCTTGTAGAAGATATCCTCCAAGCTGTCTTGTCCTTTCCTTGTCACAATATCCACCTCCAATCACCCTAAATGCATGGAATGTTAACCGCTCACCTCAACAAATTAAGGGTAGAATCACTCTCCAAAATACAACCCCTTGTAGAGGTAAGGCAATAAATATATAGAGGGGTGGGGTAAGTTGGGAGTTCTTATCCAATTATAAATCTAAGGTTTTAGATCCATATTTCATGGGAGGATGGGAACAAAGGATAAGGGATGGAAACTCCAAAGGAGGATGAGATAGGATCCGAAATTTTAATAAGAGGTAAATGGTTGTAACAAGTTCTGGAAGCTTCTGGAAGAGGAAGCTTCCAAAAATTCTCTCTTTTTCCAGAATTTCTAGAACCAATGAAGGTGAAAAGGGGAGAAACCTATATGTGATCAATGCTGGCCACAGTGGAGCAACCTATATGTGAACTCTTTCTAGAGGAAGGCTAGGGAGCGTTGGTACTAAAACTGGCTCATATGAGGTGGTTTCAGGTAAAAATTCTGGGAAATGAAGGAGGTTCACTTAGGGATTTTTGAAATGATGTTGACAAGGGGGAATATGACGTTCATTGATCCCATTAGGATACCTAATGATTGGATGTGAAAAAATAATCTATAACATATTCCCCCCTAAAGTGAAAAGTTAGAAATGTTGACTGATCACTGAAGTGATTTACCCTGTGACAAGTTAGGATCAATAAACCGACGAGATTAATTTGTTACAATACATTGTCATCATGAAATTTTTTTGCTAAGGGAGGCATACCCATACCCAACGCATAAGATAAAATAACATGTATAATGATCAAAAGACGTGTCCACATATGCAACTAGTGGACCCATGACTGGATGATTGTTTTCATGATCATAGCTATTATACACTACAATATCTGTATAACTCTTGAAATCACAACCTAGATGGATGAAAATAGATTTCGGGTCTTGATCTATCCCGTTCATACGACCAACTAATGTATGAGTCTAACCATGTGAATCAATGAGTCGAGGTCGAACATGGTAGACACCATCTCATTATCGGCCGATGATGTAAGTTGTTAATAGATGCAAGATAAACCATCGATGTTGTTAATGGATATGAGGTAAATATAGTACAATCCATATGGTGCGAGTAAATGATTTTATTTTTAACACCATACAAAGTGTTTCGGTCAAATTCCCATGATGTAAACATGTCGCCGAGAGTGAGGAAACTTGACATTTATGTATGCAAGCACCAAGGTACCAAAGAGTTGTTTCTAAGTCAACTTCGTGGATAATATGCTAATGTTGAAAGGAAGCGACCCCTTGTAGGAGGGCCATGATGTATCCCCCATCAACGACACGAAACAAGTATCATGAGTGAGACAAAATGATGATGATATGGAACTAGATCAGGACAAGGAAAACACAGAATGAAGGCTTAAGAGTAATGTAAAAAATATCATTTGAAATGAATTCTCTTGAACACATAACGACACTAAATAGAGTTGGAATCATCGACCCGAAACTGAAATGGAGAATCTAAAAAGGTATCATGAATTTAAAGACAAGAATATTACCCAACCCAACAACCACAAAGATGAAGTGGAAGAGTGTCGTGTTCAAGAGAGACTCGCTGACATTAGCAAATGAAATACCCTGCTTTCCTAATTTATCCAACCATGCTGGTTAGTACCTATTCATTTTTTTAATAAGCTTGAGGAGGATAACATATGCTTGATCTGTAAGTTCACCCTTCGGATGAATCCCTCTAAGTATGTTTAATGAAACATCAGAAGAAGTTGTTCATACTTGTCAATGTTTGACAAGTCCGCCATTTTTTGATGTTTTAATGAGTCCAACGTAGGTAAAACTTGAAATCATTTTCATGTTTAGAGAATTTGAAAAATATGCGAAAAAGAAAACTCCAGATGTGCGTTTTCGTAGATACTCTCTCGAGTCTGAAATGGTAGAAAATAAAACTAAAGATAACCTCTTAGCCATGTTTGACTAAGGTATTCCTTTTTCTTAAATTGTCTATCTCAGTCCGAAAAAGGTTTAATGTTATACTGAGTAGATGTATTTTCATTTACTTTAAAGAATTTGAAAAGAGAAGTGCTCGAAAATCCTTTCATATTTTGGGAGTTTGAAAAGAGTTGAAAGAGGACTCCTCCTAAAGGAATGAGTGGTATAAAGGGATAATATTTGGTTCCGGTCATGACGAAACTTCTCAAAACTCGTAAAGGTCAAGAGGTTTGCTAATAATACCACTCATCGCAACAATTACTTAGGAAATGGTAAAACCATGTGAAAGCGTATGATCAGCCAAGTAGATGGTGAAAATGGAATGAGAAAACCAATGCTCATTTGGAAAAAAATAGGTAGATAATAATGGCAATCACAAGAATAGGATGAGAATGGTTTCATTTTTACATAATCTTGAAACATGGGAAACTATGCTTGAAATGGTTTCATTTTTACACAAGCTTGAAACAGAGAAAAAATATTCTTGAAATAAGTTTTCATGCCCCCAAAATAACGAATAAATTCAAGGTACATGTCCCCAAAGCTTCATTTCATTTGCCTAGGTATACTACTGGTTGCTAACAAATGGATAGAATCAAGGTTCATTTACGAGATCAAGTGAAAGACTCGACCGAGAATTTATGAGATATAATCAAAGAATCAAATTGGAAGGGGATGTTTCATTTTTTAAAGAGATTGACACAGGAAAATAACTATGCTCACAGATCTTCTTTCATTTTTTAACAAGCTTGATACAAGAAATTTAACTGTGCTCAGAAAACCTTGTTTCATTTTTTAAGGAGATTGACACAAGAAAATTAACTTTTCTCCAAAAACCTTGTTTCATTTTTTAAGGAGCTTGACACAATAAAAGGAACTTTTATTTGGGGTCCTTGTTTCATTTTCTAAGGAGATTGACACAATAAAAGGAAATTTTCTCTAAAGACCTTGATCATGACGTGCATAAGGCCATGGATTTGAAGAGGTTCTCTTTGGATGGGAGAACAATGCTCTGGAAGGGATAAACAGATCTAATGGAAAGATCAGACTTCAATGGCCCCAGTAAATGATGCATCACATAACCTACTAGATCATCTATAGACGCGGGCATGGAACAGGTTTCCACATAATTAGCCTGTGTCGGGGGAGATACCACTTGAATATAAGGACCATTTAGGGAAGCTGGTTGATTGGGAGTTGAATTAGGATCAATGAATGAAAGCTATACAATGGTCACAATTCTTCTTAATGTGAGAAAAACATCACATGAAAGAGTGAAGAGACAAGAGATCCCATGATATAAAAATATTCAAGCCTAAGGAGTAAATAAAAATCCAAAGGGCCTTGGACTACCATCACATCGATATAGAAATTATTTCCTCCCAAAGTAATAGGAAACTTAGGAAGGATCCCTAATGGTTGGATGGTTCCTCTGTTGAAGGCCAACATATTCTGGGTAATGGGTACAAGATGCGGAGAACCTAAAGCTTGCCAAATAATTGAGGACATAAAACTAATAGATGCACCTTCATCTATGACTATGCCAGGTACGACCATATTATAATCCTGTGTTGTGATCTGGAAGGGCACATAAGAAGGAAGACGATTTCCTACTAGTTGAATCCAATCAAAGGAAGTGACCATAATTCTTGGAGGGGGTGTTGTGTGAATGAGATAAATAGCCCCTAGTGCTATGGAAATGGGATAATTACTCTCCTATACTTTTGGAACGAGATGATTCCCCACCAATCCGTTAGAAAAAAGAAGAAATTGGGCTGTAAAAATTTCACTCTCTATTGGAAAGGTACGATCAACTGAAGGTGGAATTGAGTCAACTATTTTTTCAACCAATGTTTGGTCAGGAACAAAATCATGGGATTCATATTTAGAGGGAGTGTGATTGATTGGAGAGAGATTCTGATCAATCACTTCATCAACTCGTGAAGGATTTGGAGAAATATTCCAGTAATTAGGTGGATGTCGTGGTTGATAATCTATAATTTTTTCCAACACTTTTGGTGCTTCATCCATGTAAGGAAAAAGGTGAATAGGATGATTCCCTTCACATAGCTTATACGGAACTTTAAATTTACCCTTCTTCCCATGGACCTTACTATCACTAGTCGATGATTTATCACCAACATGATCTCCAGAGGTTGATGATAAAGGCTAATGTGAGCCTGTGTACCACACTTCTAATACCTTGGGAATACTAGGACAATTTCTAAGAATGTGGTCATCCTTACATAACATGCAAGGGAATTTAAATTTGTGAGGCTGATTGGAAGGTTCCTATTCTAAGAATGTGGTCATCCTTACATAACATGCAAGGGAATTTAAATTTGTGAGGCTGATTGGAAGGTTCCTATATACTAGTTTCATCAATAGAAATGTCTGCTTGGTTTCTCCCTGCTTATTTTGCTTCTTCTTCTTCATCCTCCTCTTCTTGTTCTTCTTAGCTTCCTGGTTACTAAATCAAGAATTTCACCAGAAGAGGAGAAAGAAAGGGATGAAGAAACATAAAGTGAAGAAGGAAAAGGGTAAACTTTAGGATAAACATGAGGTGGATACTGTTTAGGTGGAGGAGAACTTGGTTGAGGAGCAGTTTGTATATTCAGAACCATAGTGGTTGAAAACAACCAAATTGGAAAACCAATGGTAAATCTAGGAAGGGACAACATTGCCATATAAGGAGCACCAATATTTCCAAAAGGAGGAAAGGACTAGGATTCTCATCAGAGGGGTTTCCTTGATTGGTAGACTCAGGAATTATTGCCATTAGCCTCATCCTAATATCCGCCAAGGAGTTTTTCCATGGTAAGGATGTTGTTTTGTGATCAATTAATTGATTTTAGAAATTAAAGACAAAAAAAATATGGGTAATCTAGGCAAAGGGTTTACTAAGAAAATATGAATTGCAATATACAACTTGTCGAACCAAGGACTTAACGTACGAAAAAAAATCTCCCCGAATAATGTGTTTGGTGTATCATTGTATACAGAATGAAAAACATGGTTACTTATGGAGAGGATAACAACCCATAGTGGACTTCCAAAATATACTCAACGATATGTGGAAGTGCAGTCCATAGTAGTGTTTTCTAATGCATAAGCATTCGATGAGAGCATTCCCATATACTTTTCATGCATGGAGCACCATCCGATATACCCATAGGTACGTGGAGAATGATCTGTCACACTTATGTACGTGGAATGGGATGTCACCCTCGGAATGAAATGCTGGAAAAAAATGATAACTCATACATTTAAAGATGCCAAAACACATCTCTAGCTTAGACCTCTTTGTGTGTCGTTATGTTTAAAATGCTCCTTAGGTTAATTGAGATGAATTTTAGAGTTGATCTTTTTAATTATGTTTTGATTTCAAGGCTCAAAACTCGATGCCACATGAACACGCCTATGATGCAACTAACATGACAAAAATAACTCTTTTCATTTTTCGATGAAAGCTATCTAGTGTAGGGAAGGGGTGCAAACAATGATGAAACAATCAAATATGCAGCAAACAAGGGCTTCCTAACTAGATATTTCAATTTCACTCTTCCAATTCAATTGTAAGCATTAAAAGAAGCTAAACCATGCAATTTAATTTATGTACAATTCCCCTAAAAACTATGCAAATGTAATCTATGCATAATTATATTTCCTACTGTGAAAATTAGAATTATAACTATGAAAATGTGATCTATGCAAGAGAATTATTCAAAACAAACACAAGAGGATTGCAATGAAATTAAACATAATATGAGATTTCATGAACAAAATACTCAAATTGGAATTGGGTGAAAATTCCAAAAATCAAAGGAGATGTCACTCAAAGGCGATTAACACTCATACACAATTCAAACCCTCCCCCCGATGATTGATGAGGATTTGTTTTTGCAAAAATAAAATAAAAAAACACGTAATTTCACACTAGGGAATTCCAATTTTCAAACACAAAACCCTAAATGAAATGCATGAGATTTTTATTTTTGTTTCCACTTATTTTTCAAATGAAAACTTAAGATGCAAAGTTTAATCATTGATTCAAACCAAATTTTCAGAACGAGGACTAGAACAAAAATTCATCCAAGCAACCAATGATCAAACAAAACAAGTTTGAAAGTGACTAAATGATAAGAACAAAGAAAAAAAAATCGACCAAAGGGAATCAAACACAAATGAAAACCAAATGGAGGCTTAAGGAATAAAATAAGACACTTAAGACTCAGGGAAGGTCAGCTAGAAGGAGGCTGATCAAAGAGACACTCATAAACATAGGAATTTTTTTGCAAAAATAGGGGTCAACGCTGATGTATAAGAGGAACCGGTGCTCTGTAATGTTGGTACAAAGTAGGCCTGAGTGAGGTGAAATTCTCTATCAGAGGCAATAGGGGAGCGTTGGTCCAGGGATGGAAGAGTCCAACACAAAAATTGTAAAAAAGGCTCAATTAAACACAATGGAAAAGGAAAACCACTAAGGGAATACATCATTCCCTAGTGGAGTCGCCAATTTGTTATGCGAGATTTACAGTTGCGGACAAAAGTATCTCCCCTAGGTTCAATTGCCAATAGAGAACAACAAAGAAATAAGGAACCCAATTCTTTCCTTAAAGTAAATATATTATGGAATGAAGACTCCCTGGAATCTGTCCCACGCTTCATTCCTTCTTCAACTTGAATGCTCCAATTCCATCTCTGATTGCCAAAATCAAAACCCGCACAATCAGATAACACATGGCAAGAAACTACGGGATCTATGCAACATCATCTAAGTACTATATTCAATATATCAACATCGTATTGAAAATACATGAAATAATGACATTACATATAGTAAATCATGCAACTATTTTCATTAATATAAATGGAAGGATATTACAACCACAAGTAGGTATTGATATTATAGAAGAGCCCCTCCAAATCATCTTGTCCTTTCCTTGTGACAATATGCACCTCTAATCACTCTAAATTCATTGAATGTTAACCTCTCACCTCAAAAACCTAAGGGTAGAATCACTCTTCAAAATCCAACCCCTTGCATATGCAAGGCAGTGAATATATAAAGGAGTGGGGTGAGTTGGAAGTTATTATCCAATTACCAATATAAGATTTTAGAGCCACCTTTGATGGAAGGATGGGATCAAAGGATAAGGGATGGAACCTCCAAAGAAGGATGAATTAGGATCTGAAAGTTTAATCCAAGGTAAATGGTTGTAACAAATTCTGGAAGCTTATGGAAGAGGAAGCTTCTAAAAATTCTATATTTTTCTTGAATTTTTAGAATCAACACAGGTGAAAAGGGGAGAAACCTTTAGGTGATCAACGTTGGCCACGGTCGATGAACCTGTAGGTGAATGTTGTCCAGAGGAAGACCAGAGAGAATTGGTACTAAAACTAGCTCAGATGAGGTGGTTTCAGGAATAAATTCTGGGAAACGGAGGTTAACTCAGGGCTTTGTGAAATGATGTTGACAAGGGGGAATAGGATGTTGATTGATCCCATTAGGAGGCCTAATGACTGGATGTGACAAAATGGCCTATAACAGAGAGGGTGGAGGTGGTTTAACCTCTAGATTCCCTTGGTTTCCTTTAAACTGATGTATCCCATGATATCCCACATTCATGGTTGGAATATGGCACGAGGGTGATTGGAAAAGGAGAGATTTGGCTCAACCAATCTATGATCGGGTGGAACGTGGAAGTCCTGAATCCGGTTGGTATTTTCCTATGGTTAATAAAATATAATTTTATCTTTATTTTGGTAAGGAGATGTATTGGTTATTATCTAGATTTAATGATGTTCTCTTATTGTTATTTATCTATTTATATGATGGTTATAAGCATGGTTTTATGAAATATTTTAGTCATGGATATTTTCATGTTTTCACTCATAACGGAATAAGCAATGAATGCAAGACCTAATTGATGTTAAGTCATTTAATGAGAGAAGGTAGTGACCCTTCTTGTTAAATATAAGATGCGTTTTCAGTCCCTCATTTTCACACTTGCATTCATGACCTGTAGGTTGCATGTCCACCAAGTGTTTGACAGAATGTCAATACCAGTTGGGGATGGTCAGGTCAAGTCCTGGTTCTAGTTTTTAGTTTACAAGCATTGTCTTGACGTGTTTTATGAGTTATGGAATTTTCATAGCTTTCTAGGCAGTGGCCTAGCCCCAACCTTGGAAAATATCCTTAATTGTTGTATTCACTGTCACAACAATAGAAGAAAAAGGCCACAATTGCATTGATGTAGGTCTATGGGAGTGACTAGGAACCCATAGTCACTTGGAGGTCTGGGCAAGGGAGCAACTAGGGCTCTAATTTAAAAAAAAATGTGAGTTTTCACAGAGGTTGGATGTATGGAGGGTTTGGGTTACTCTTGGAGGTCCTGTGGGGCCCAAGGAAAGTCGATAAGGTCTTTTTGTGTCGACTATAGTTCCTTAAATTCATCTATGAGGTTGAGTCATATGATCGTGACCCTCAACTTATGTTTACCCTAGGCAAGCCAGTGAAAGTGAGTAAATGTGGGAGGAGGCGTTACATAAAGTTAAATCTGGGCCATTTGTGGAAACAAAAGGACAATAATGTTGAGGTTAAACTTATGCTACATGAAATTAAATTGGCAAGGGGATAAAAATAACGTTATGAACCTGTTGTAGTTGCTACAACACCCTCAAAATTTGGCATCAGTCTGAAATTTCAAAGTCATTGTTTCTTTTGGTGGCATGCATGAGGACCAGTTCATCACCAAGCATCAACCCTAGGCCTAAAGGGTCCACCCCAGGCACTTAACCTCAGATCAAAAGCTGATTTTAGATTATTATTTTTCTTCTAAGTGTGGTTGTAAGGTCGCAATTTTCACTAATATTGATCATGTGAGACTCAACGAACTAGAGACCTAATCAAAGTCGCAAGGTCGCAAAGTCGCATTCTCTTCAAACTTCAACCTTTCATGACTTAGCGACCAAGAGACCTAGACAAGGTCACAAGGTCGCTAGGTCACGAATCCATTCAAGAGCTAACCTTTGCGACTTAGCAACCCAGTGACCCCAAAGTCACTAGGTCGCAAGGTCACAAACATACGCAAAGCACCATAACATGTGACCTTGTGACTTCCATTAAAGGCTCACACGTGTGATCTCTTTATATATACAAGGGTGATGTAGCTCGTATTTGACCTACACGACGAAGTTTACAAGGTGTCTGACAAACCAATCAGAGAGCATTTTTCTTCCAGGTAAGTTTCTGAAGCCTCCTACATTTTACTGTTTTTCTGATTGCTTACCCTACCTAATCCTTCCCCATTAGCTAGATTATTAAACACATTAGGCTCCTATTAGCAGTGCTCCTCCTTAGACCATATTTCCTTCTAAAGCTCCTTTTTCTCCCCTGCTCATCCCATCATGCCTAGAATAACCCAGACCCTCTTGACTGCCATTTTTTACCTTGTGCATCTATTCCCAAATATCCTGTGACCTCCTCAGTCCTGATTTCCTCCTTTTTCCTCCTTTTTCCTTATTTTTTTCCCATGTTTCATGAAGGTCGCGCCGACTTGTTTCACCAAAAAAAGCCCTAATGAGACCTCACGACTTGGAGGCCTGGCGACCTTGCGACCTTGTGACCTCGCGAATTGGTTGCTAGGTCACCAAGTTGCAAAGTCACCATTTCGCTAACGCTAGTTCTTTCACTTAGATGCGACTCAACGATCCTGCGACTAGGTCACTAGGTTGCATCCCCTGCACTCTAAGGCCTTTGCGACCATTATAGGTTTTAGCTACCTAAAAATTCCGGGTGCGACCTATCTTGATGGTCACTCGGCGTTTCGGACCCGCCAGGACATTAATTTGTTTAGACAGGTGATTTTCACTATCATATTGTCGCCTCTATGCCATTTGTCTTATCATGGGATTATTTCTTGAACATGCTAGGTGACGTTGAAGCTAAGCTTGATTGCGTATCTATCTCCTCAGCCCCAAGCGACATGGGGCCTCCAACGATCCATAGAGGAAACAAGAGACTAGAAATTGATCCATCAGAAGGCGATGTACCTCCAACTTTGACTCCCACCTATAGAGACACAACTTGCATCTTTGGAAAGAATGCTAAGGTGTCTTGGTATGACCTGTACCAAGAATTCACAAAACAAGAATTCTGAGAGGACCTAGCAGACCACCATGTATACTTACAGGCAAAAAGGTCCAAACTGCACTATGTTGTAGCTCACCCTCCAATCTTCCCATGTGCATAAATCATAGACTGGAACCTCCAAAGAATAGACTCAAAATATTGGGTGATAAGAGACTCCGCTAGAGTAGCCTTCACCATTATTTCCCTGGGGGACGCTGAAGTGTATTACTCACTATCTAGAAAGTAGGAATCCTTTAACGCCCAATGGATAGCGACACATGACGTGCTAGTGCAAGACACCCTGAAGAGCTGGTGGGAAGACCCCAAGAAGTTCAAGGGGAAGAAGGATCAAGAATATAAGACGGAGGGTCTGAGAAGGGTTTATAGGCTCGTCATGGCCGTGATGTGCCAAATGTATAGAAGGATGGATGCTACTACCTTCAACGGGGCGTGGATCCCTCTAATGCATGCAGTCACCACCTACGACACTTGCTTCAACTAGGCCCATTTATTTATCTCATCTCTGAGGGAAAACATATCGGTGACACAGGTGCCGAAGGAAGGGTTAGCATCTAAATTCTACATGGATTCCTACCTATTATATGTTGTCTTCTCATGATGCCATTTCGATCAATGGTCGCATAACTGGGATGCAGCGAACAAAGGCCCGATTCATAAGGATTTTAATATTTTATGGGATTCTAGGTATAAGCAGGATATCAAACCGATCTCAGAAAATTTCATCACCACGTTATACCGTCTACTCTTCGGGGAAGATCCACTTTGCATGTCCAGAACAGCCATGGAGAATTTCATCAAGGTAGCTCATTGATTTCCCATCCGATAAGGCACTGTTGTGTAGATTAATCCATCTTGCGGACAAGACCGATCTCTCTAGTACTAAAAGTAACTAGCAACAAACAGCCAATTATACTAATTTCTCTCTAATCATATAAGATTCATAAAAATTCTATATAGGTGCAAGGCCTACCTTATTTCCAACACTTGTTTGAAATTGTTGTCGTCCCTCGTGCACTTGAAGGAGTGTTCTTCATAAACCTGCAGTCACAAACAAGTAAAAGATTACATAGCACCTGTATAGACATTATTATAAACCATAATTATCATAGTGATCAAGGAATCTATGAAATAAACCATGAATAGACAGCTTATTGAGAAAAATGAGTATATTTGTATTAACTTCAAATGAAAAAAAACCTTTACAACCTGTGCCTTGATGTCATGCAGGTCTTCCTGGGGTCCGAAGCAGGAATCTCTTCTACTTTGATAAGCTTTTGCACTCTTTCAACCAAGACCAAAAAATGCATGTAATCTCTCCTCATAGAAAGTCTTAATTAACAGAGTCTGAATCTCAACAGCATTTAGCCTCAAATATCCTCAAGCTTCAACTCCCCTTGAGGCTACCCAATGCCTCTTTTTATAGTGGAAAAGAGGAGGTTTTCTGTTCCAAGTATGAAGGGATAGAATCCTCTTTCAAAGGGATTAGCTCCTTACATCAAGGGGTTAGCTCCATCAACTAAGAGATGCATGAACCTTATCAAAGCGTATCCATTCCCAAAAATTCTCATCTAGAATCTTCTAGAATTGATCTGAAATCAATTTTTTTAACTTTAATTTCTCGCCTTTTTGAGTTTTACAGAGGTCCACACCTATAACACAAATAACGTGTGGTATGGTTCCGCAGGAGAGCTTCACTTTAGGTGCGGGACCGCAGGCAATGAATAGAGAAAGAGCGATACCAAAGTTTAGGGGATTTTTAGGAACTTTCTTCTAATTTTCAAGGCTTGACATGAAGAACTGATATGTTAGACTTGCAAAAGGAGGAAGTATGAGTAATAATGAGCTCATACTCATAGCAAAATGTCAGGATGACATTTTTTAGTGTAACAGATTGCCCCCTAAAGTGCAAAGTCTAGAATAGATGAAGCTGAAGTCTGTCATATATGAAGAGTGCAGTACTTTATCATTTCAAAGATCATCCTGTGGAAACCCCAGTCGGAACCTGTAAAACCATTCAATGCAAAAGATATATGTATACATGTCATCACTGAGGTAGGCATTCCCATACTCAGATTAAAATTAACTAAAACTAACTCAAATCGTTCTGATACAGGAATGATTTTGAATACATCATAGTGCAGATATGTGTAGACACAGTATGGACGCAGCCATCTGTTTATAAATAGTCTATTGTACAGATGTTAACAAAATTCCTCGCAGCCTGGATGGTGGAAACTAGATCCAGGGTCTTGATTTCCGCATCTCGAACTAGTACAATTCTATCCATTTGAATGAATGTGTCGAAGTCGAACATGGTAGAAACCACTTGATTACCAGTCATTGATGTAAACTGTTAACAAGTGTGAGAGTAACCACCAGTAATTTCAATGGCTCTCAAAGTACCCAGTACAATCCATGAAATGTGAATGAATGAGCTGAAGTCGAACATGTCACGGAATCATTCGATCGAAGGTCAATGATGTAACCTGTCGTCGAAAGTGAGAAACCTGCCATTGAGGCATGCAGATTTAAAGGTATTGACGATTTCTAGATCAACTTTCTAGATAATGAGTTGTCATCGATAGAAAGTGATCCGTCGTAGGCAAGTCCACAACACGAAATCATAGATCAAGTTTTGAAAATATATTGGCAAGGACTGACTCAGGGATGGTCAAAATGGATGACAGATATTTTGCAGATGAATGGTTTATTTGAACTGTCCTCTTGAACACATAACGACACTGCAGATGGCTTGGTAACAATTGACCCAAAGCTAATACCCAGAAATCGGCTGAAGACTTTCAATATGGTTTGATTAACTGTTAGGCAAAGGATTTCCCAACCCAGGTGAATAAAAATGTCGTGTTCAAGAGTGGTTGATTGGGTTTTCGAAAAATTTAAAATACAACAAACAAGCCCATTTTTCTCTTTTTTCCCCTACCATTTCTAGCAAGTACCTCTTTATTTTTGACAAGCTTGAGGAGGATAACATTTGCTTGATTATAAGCTCATCCTTCGGATGAGTCCAACTTAGTTTAAAATTCGAACCCTAAGAAGGAGTGGTTCGTTCCTGTTTAAAATTGAATAGGTCCTTTACTGTTAAGTTTTAACGAGTCCAGTATAGGAGAAACTCGGTGTTTTTCAATTTTAGGGAGTCAGAAGAAAAAACTTAAGAAAACTCCATGGGTGTACTTTTTCGTAAATTTAGTCTCTCGAGCCCGAAAAAGGATAAAATAATGCGGGAGAGAACTCTATTGACCGTAATTAGTCAATGTATACCTTTTTCGTAAATAGTCCATTTCAGTCCGGAAAAGGGGTAAACTTATACTGAAAGGACGATCATTCATTTACTTTAACGAGTTCGAATAATCAAGTGCTCGACAATATTTTCATGTTTAGAGAGTCTGAAAAGGGCTTAAAAGAGGACTCTAGGGTTTTTCTTTTTCAGTAAGTTTTAACGAGTTTGAAAAAGGGATAAAAATGTACTCATGGTTTTCATTTTTTTGTAAGTTTTAACGAGTTCGAAAAAGGGATAAAAATATGCTCTTTGTTGAAAAATGATCAATTCTCCTGAAAAATCCAATTTCTGCATGAAAACTTGAAACATTACACATACCTGTTTAAGATAAGTAAAAATGCTTTCAAAAATACCCTTTTTAAAGTGAAAAATAAACAAATTAAAAATTCAACTTTTCAAAAAAACTTATAAAAAGGATTTTTTCAATTTCATTTTTACCGTTCAAGTTCAGAGTGAAAAGTAAAAAGCTTTTGGGTAAGAAAGTTCCTGTGAAGATTCTAGAAAATCCGTCTGATGAAATCGAGAACCGTCAATCCCAGGTAATCCACGACCTCTTAATCTTGTATTCCATCCGTTTCAAATTCATTTTTAGGCTTTAGTTTGTATTTTTATGGAAAAATATGGTTTAAAAATTCCCCCGCGGGGGTCCGCAGGTGCGACACATGCGACCTGCGGACCCCGACTTTTTTCTATGTGGAAAAAATTCGTGGGTCCGCACCCAACACACAGCTCGCGTGCGTTCCTACGCACTGTTTACAAAGGCCGGGTGTGGTACCCGCGCGGTCAAATTTAAAACACAAATTTCTCATTTGTTTCCCAAAAATTTTCAAATAAGATTGTTCTAACTTGCGTTTTTATGCATTTTAGGATTATCAAGATGTTGATTTGGAAAGAACGTGAACATGAGGATGTGGATGAAGCTGAAATACTCCATTTTCCCACACAGCAAGCATTAAGAGCATGCGGTTTGTACAAATTCTGGGCCATCTTAGGCATGAGGGCACAGGTCGAACTCCTGACATGGTTGGTGAACAGATGGAATGTGCAGGACCAGTGCTTCATTATTGGTGGCCACCGGCTCGAAATTGAGCTGGAGGATGTATATTTTCTGACTGGTTTTTCCAAGAGGGGAGAACAAGTTTCTTTGTTTGGGACTAGGCCAGGTGGCCAGTCTGTCTCTAATGTCCAACTAGAATTCTGCAATGACCAGGCAAACCCTAGGGACAAACGGATTGATATAAAACACATCATCCGTCCTGAATTGAAATTTATTACTTTTACTGTTACCAAACTGTGTGGGAGTGCTGCGCTACATGTAGCTACCGTTTCCCAAATGCGTATTGCTGTGGACTGTTTTCGCGGCACCATCTTTAACTGGTGTGAAGCTGTGTTGGCTAATGTAAAAGGCCAACTAACTAGAGCAAAAAATGGGTAACTGAATAAATTTGGATATGGATCCATCGTCGTCTCTTTTTCTCTAGAGAGGATCCCCATGCTAGCTCCACAGAGTATTGTTGTTGATGCCGGTCGACTTCGAGAACCTAGGATGGTTCGTTGGTCCACATTGATGGCTCGTCATGCTATTGAGGGTACTGAGATTGTTCGATTTCCTCCTTCATATTTTCGTTGGCTGGATCGCCAAATTTTTGTGATAGAGGACTTTCCATACGCCGAGATATATTTCCGCGGCGACCGAGAGATGGCTCCCCCAACCGGGGAACAGTGGGATGACTCAGGTACAATCATTTTTCAACGTTTGCTAAATCCTAATTTTTTATTTTTTATCATCTTGAAAACTAATAACCAAAATTTTTTTGAATACAAATGTGGGTCCACAGCGACCAGCCCATCTCCAACCTTATGAGAGAAGACAACCAGTTGCAACCGCACCAGCCCCAACAGGCCAATCAGCGGAAATTTTGACTGATTTAGAGCATCACCTAGAGCGTTTGACTCTAGATATTCCAGAGACGAGCATAGATGATATTCCACTCAAGTTGCAGAGATACGTGATTAGTGTTCCAGGACCTTTTAGGAGGTTCCTATGTAGGGTGGCTCGGGTAGTGGTTTCTTATCGTGATCACCATCAGTGATGGGATGATCTTGTAGACTCATATTTTTGACTTTTTGTGTTATCATTTTTTGCCGATCATAAGGTGTTTCCAACCTATGATCGAAGACGATGTATATATTTTTTGAAAACACTTCTATACTATGATATATCACTATTTACCGGCTATCTATGTATATGTTATGAATGCGTTTGATTTACTTTTTTGATTATTGCAAATGTCGATTTATCATACTAGATAAAATTGCATCTGCTAATGTATTTAAATGTCTTGGAATATGCTGATATTCAATGCAATCAAATTCACGTTCCAAGAGACGAACTCTTAAAAATAACTGTAATAACATTGGATTTCTAATGGTATAAATTCTGTTAAGTTGTAATACAACAAGTTCAGAATCCAACCTAGCAATCAAACTCCGAATTCCAAATGATATGGATTCAGATAATAACTCAATCACTGCACTATACTTGGAAATGTTATTCGTCGTTTGACCAAGGCTTACCCCATGCATGGATACCGACTCGTTAGAAGGTGAATAGATAACCCAAGCTGTGGAAGAAATGTTCCGTGTACTACGACAGGCGCCATTAGCAAAACCAATGTAGGTTTGAAGAGACGTCGACATCTACAATATCAAGAGTAAAACTCAGATAAGCAGGAATAGTGATAAAACACACTTCTAAACTAGGCACACTTTTCTAATCTAAAACACACCAGCAGTAAAGAAATCTAACCTAAAAAATCTCCACACCAAGTTTTAAGCATAATATCGCTTTAGATAAAGCCCATTTCTGGGTTTATCCAAAGGGACACCGTCAAAATCTATCAACTCATAGGCCCCTTTTGCTAACTTTCGTTTAACAATGTAAGGACCATGCCACATAGGCACGAATTTCCCAGCTCCTAGCTTGTCATTAGCTTGATCATAAAGTAAAACTAGGTCTCCTTCTGAAAAATTTCGAGGGGTCACACTTCTATCATACTGAGCTTTTATCTGTTTAACATGAGCCTCGTTTGCTATTGTAGCATTTCGTCGATTCTCATCTAACTGGGCTAAGTACAAGAAATGTTTCTCCTCTTCAAACGTAGCTGGAAGTAATTCTACGGCTAATTTTAGTGACGGAATTTCGTATTCAATCGGCAACACAGCTTCTAAACCGTAAACCAGTTGAAAAGGAGTGAAACCCGTTGATGTTTTGACTGAGGTTCGATATGCCCAAAGTGCTGAAAATAACATGGAATGCCAATTCGTCTTGTGAATACCAATAATTCGTCTGATCATGGTGACTAAAACTTTATTAATGGCTTCAACCAGACCATTGGCTTGCGGATAATACAGAGTGGAACTATCGTGGCGCAAGCCAAGTTGGTCTGTTAGTTCAGTCATCATGACATTCCGAAAGTGACTTCCATGATCCGTAATAATAGCTTGAGGAATACCGAACCTAGCAATTATGTGATTAAATACGAAAGTTGCAGCAGTCTTGCCATCAGCCGAAAATGTAGGCATCACCTCGGCCCACTTAGTAAAATAATCAACTGCTAAGATAATATACGCATGCCCCCCGGCCGAGTGAGGGTTACACGTAATAAAATCGATACCCCATTTCGCAAAAGGACCAACAGCAATTATAGGGTGAAGAGGAGCGGGTGGCGCGCGCATTTTTCGATCAAAAAGTTGACAATTATGGCATTTCCGAACTGCATAAATACAATCTTTGAACAACGTTGGCCAGAAATAACCAGCACGCAATATCTTTCGGGTTGTGGCATACCCAGACATATGACCGCCACATGCTCTAGAATGGTAGTCATTTAAAACCTTCTCAGCTTCTTCATGTGTAAGACAACGTCGGAAAACAGAATCCGCTCCACGACGATAAAGTGTATCACCAATGATATTATACTGTTGGGATTGGAAGCGTATTTTCCGTCGCTATCAGGCCGAAAAGATTGGGTTTGGAGATAAACAATAATATCTCCATACCATGGATCAAGTGTACTGATAAGAAACAAAGATTCGTCTACAATGGACTCTTCTGCCACTGTTTCAGTATCAGTAGAGGGGAAATCACACATCAGTTCCGCAAATACCAAATATTTCTTTGCCTTGGATTTTTCAAACTCCAAGTCAAATTCCTGCAGGATAACTATCCATTTGGAATACTTGCCCCCTAGCAATTGTTTGGTCAAAATATACATCATAGGGTTACAATTAGAAATTACCGTGGTTTTACGTAACAAGATGTAATGTCTAAATCTTTGAACAGCTTGGACAACTGCCAAGGCCAATTTCTCCACATGTGTGTATTTGATTTCAGTCGGATGCAAATTCTGACTAAGATAATAAATCACATGTTCATTGTGAGATTCGTCTTCCTGAACTAGCACCATCCCAATGGTGGAATGAGAAGCAGCGAGATATAAAATATAATCTTGGTTGTAGTTGGGAGGATGCAATAACGGTGCATGGGTCAACGCATGTTTAAGTGCATCAAAAGATCGATCAACGATCTCATCCCAAAAGAACGAAATGTTTTGTTTCAACAATCATGTAAAAACCTTTGTAAGCTCGGCATAGTTAGGAATAAACCTACGTAAAAAGTTTGCTTTTCCCTGCAAACTTTGGAGTTGGTGTAAAGTCGAAGGAGGAGGTAATTTGACAATTGCTTCAACCTTCGATGGATCGATGCGAATGCCTGCTTTCGAGACAACAAATCCCAGTAATCAACCTGATTCTACGCAGAAAACACATTTATGCGGATTCAGCCTAATTCGATAATGCCTACATCTCATAAAGATTGCTCGTAAATGAGTAAGATGGTTGGCCCTACGTAATGAATGAGCAGGTAAATCATCGAGATAAGGCTATACAATGTGCTTAATGTCATGAAATTCATAAGACATAGCCCTTTGAAAAGTTGCTCCAGCGTTCTTTAATCCAAAAGGTAGTTTACAGTAAGCAAACGTTCCCCACGGACAAATAAAAGTTGTTTTCGGTTGATTAGCAGGGAGTATGTTTATTTGATTGTAACCTGAAAAGCCATCCATGAAGGAAAACAATTCACTGCCAGCACAATCATCGATTATTTGATCGATATAGGGAGTTGGATAATTGTCTTTTGGACAGGCTCGATTAATATCCCTATAATCGATACATACTCTTATCGTTCCTTGTTTTTTAGTCACAGGAACAATATTCGATACCCAATCCGTCAAGGGAATTGGATAAATGAATCCTTCACGAAGTAATTTTTCAACTTTTGCTTTTATAGCAGCAACTTTTCTAGGATGAATTTGGCGTAATCGTTGACGAACAGGTTTAGCATCCGGGTAAGTCTTAATTTCATGAACAACGATCGATGGATCGATTCCTTGCATTTCTTCATAAGACCAGGAAAACACGTCACGGAATTCTTGAAATAGGGCTTTATAAGTCTAAATTTCATCATTTGTACAACAAGCACCTATATGAATGTTTTCAATTATTCTTGGTTTTACTGAAATGTCAATTGGAACCGTTCGAGATATATTTTCCAAATTTAACTCAGAATCAGGATTTTGCAATGGATTCTGTGGTTCTTTGACATATTTTGTGGTTCTTTGACATAAAAATTGAAGCGAAATCATCTTTAAAATGATCTAATTCAAGTAAAAATGAAGATCGGTGATGGAGATCTTCCCATGGTAAGTCATCAACAAACAAAAACTCACGAATTTTCTCATCAGTATGAACAAGTTCAGGAAATGTTGTCGTAACTGAATTAGATATAGAAAGTGATTCCTCTTGGATCTCATTCATTGGATCAGTCTCGGTTGAAGAGGGGTCGGAAAATGACTGTACAGCCTGGTACGCAATTTCAAATGGACTCAAAGGCATCACGCCATGGAATGAATCTAACTCGGATTTGGAAGGTACGATCCAAGGATCATCAAACATAACAGTGTCTGATGAAATCATGTGAATATTTGCAATAGAAGGTGATATGTTAGGAGGAGGAAAGGAAAAAGTTCCTAGTAAACCAGAATCTTTAACCAAACCTACTCCAACATGCTTGTAAGGGATAGCCATTTTACCAACTTGCTGGATTGTTTCTGTAGAGGCTGGGTCAGAAGAGAAATAAGTTAACTGATCTATTGTTACGATCCTTCCTTGATATGGAAATTTTATGAGTCGAAAGACTGAAGAGACAACAGCAGTCATCGCGTAGGACCAACTACGACCCAGAAGAAGGTTGTAATCTAGAGGGGCATCAACCACTTCCACATCTAGATTTATGATTTTACCTTCGACCCCTATGGGTAAATCCTGCAAAATTCCAAAAGGGTGAAAACCTCAACCATCAAAAGCCTTAAGAATCATCGGAGATTGGTTAAGTGTAGGAGAACCAAGCGATTTCCAACACTGAATTGACATAATACACGTTGAAGCTCCCTCATCAATCACAGTCCGAAAAATTGGTCTATTTTTTACTAACACTGGAATCTGGAAAGCCATTTGGTGAGGTAGACGAGGTGCACTATTTTCTAAATCGAAGATTATAAGGTTAGAATCCTGAACATCAACAGCTCCTATGGTAGACAATAATAATTTACGCTGTGCTGGGCATGATTGCAGCACTTCCAAAGCCGACATTGCTGAAGGAGAAATTGCTAAATCTTCAACAATGTTGTAATTCTGAGCAGCTCTCACATGTGGATTGAAAGCTGATTTACGAAGAACACCTTTAGCAGGTGGTTTGATTATTAAGTCTGGATTTGGTTTCTTGATCTGTAGCGGACCAGAAATAGGAGGAGATGTAGTTGATGTATTTGCATTAGAAGATTCTGCTTCTTTACCATCAACAGGATTCTTAATACCGTAATCTTGCGATCGTGTCGCAACCCTGACATGAGACATCATCATAATAGGTTCTTCTAAAGTAGTCAAGGTAGAACCAATCATTTTACTATCTTGAATTGGAAAAGGATCCTTCAAGACAGCAGGTTGTTGTGAACCTTTAACAAATTTCGTAACCTATGCCCGATGTGGACATTCTTTTGTAAAATGATCCTCGTCACAAATGAAACAAGGATAGAGAGGCTTACGTTTTTCGTCATTGGATTCAGTTTTATCAGTTTTCTCTTTTGAATTCTTTTTGTTTTTGTTCTTCCCTTTCTTTTTACCACCGGATTTAGATTTAGTCGCAGATGTTTCAACGACATGAATGTCGGTAGAAACTTCGGGGGAAGATTCTCCTTTCGGGGAATTTGGTAAAGTGATAATAGGAGAAGAATTCTTTGAAAATTTATTCTTGCTTTTAGAATTTACTGTACCAATCATACCGTCAGCGGCATGAGACCCTGAAGAAGCTGCAGCTATTTGTCCTTGTTTTGGAAGATCGGGGATTTTTTCATGTAAAGTACCTGACTGTGTATAAACGAGGTCAAGGTACTGAGCTTGAGCAATTACTTGCTCTTCAGTAACAACACCAGCCTTAGCTACATCTTCAGTGATCTTGGGTAACAATGATTTAACAAACCATTCTGCCAGAATTTGATCCGGAATGTAAACTTTCACCAAACGTCTCCTACGTCACCATTCATGAATATGATCAGAAATATACGTGGACGTGGATTGTTTTAGCGAAGTTAATAATTCTGTGCCATTGTCGTATCTGACAGGCAACTGAAAATGAGCCAAGAAAGCAGTTGCTAACTGACTAAAATTGTGAAACGAGCCTCGTGGCAACTCAATGTACCATTTGGCAGCAAGACCTATAAGAGTTCTTTGGAAAAGACGTAAACGAATCGAATCATCAATGATTGAATTAGATGCACACCAAAGGTGATAAGTCATGACATGGTTCGATGGATCCTCTCCTGGCTTACCTTCGAATTTTGGTATATCATTGGGCAACTTATGAGGCATTGGTGGCCAGTTCTGATAATAAAAAATTGGATCATTCGTAAGGCACGTCAAATCAGGTAAGTCCAAAGTTGCGATAAACGGTAATTGACGGTTAGGGTCTTGAAAACCTTGAGAATCCAAAGCATATCCAGGAGGCGGATACCCAGGATAACTGGGAATCGGATTAGCATTAGGAATCGTGTAACCTCCCAGAAAACCAGGATGAATCGGACCGTATTGAGGTTGTTGATAAGTATAGCCAGGGTACGGTTGATACTGATAGTTTGGATTCTGTGTATAGGGACCGAATTGCAGCTGTCCCTAGTACGGTTGATATGTAAATTGTGGTTGACTTGTAACAACTGTACTTGTACCAGCTTGTCCTGCAGGGATATTAACCGAAGCCTAGATTGAAGGTCCTGACTGGGGTACAGAGACTTGAGGGATTTGCATGGATACAGGGATAAAAGAAGTCAGTGCTACAGATACTCCAGAAACAGGTGTTACAGGTTGAACAGACGTTGCGGCAGTTGCAGCAGTTTGGGGCGGAGTCTAAGGTGTACTAGGCCCAGACTGCTGAACTGAACTAGGTGCAGGAGTTTGAATAGCTGGCTAAACAGGTTGTTGGGTTGGACCAGAAACTAAAGGCTGTCTAGGTTGATAAAGCAACTGCACATTAGGCTGCAAAGGCTGTTGATATTGGGACGGATCCCACACAATCATTCCGGGGTATTGTCCCGTAGAAGGTTGAACGTAAGGACCATAACCTGGTTGAACGTAGGGTTGATAATTAAGTGGTAAATTTCCGGCTCCTTGAATTGGTTTACCAGAAGGCTGTTGGAAACCTTGAATTGGGTACTGACCTTGAGGTTGATAACCCTGAGGCACGTACTGAGGCTGGGGTTGATAAGGACCCTGAGGAGTATATTGAGCTTGGGGTTGACCTTGAGGTATGTATTGTCCTTGAGGTTGATAACCCTGAGGTATGTACTGTCCTTGGGGTTGTCCCCCAAAATAATATGATTCCACAGTTTGTCCTGGGAAGAAGCTACCTTGAGGTTGTGCCCCAGGTGGTAATTGACTACCTAAAGGTTGCCCTCCAGGTGGTAATTGACTTCTTTGAGGTTTCCCCCCAGGCGGTAACTGACTTCCCTGAGGTTGCCCCCCAGGCAGTAACTGACTTCCCTGAGGTTGCCCCCCAGGTGGTAACTGACTGCCTTGAGGTTGCCCCCCAGGCGGTAACTGACTGCTTTGAGTTTGAGGATTCGGAATATTACCAGACATCATAAAAATTTGCTCTGCGTTCGACGTTTCAATGTTAAATCTGTTAAGACCAGATGATAACACGTTTTCAATTGGTCGAGGAGCTGCTCCCGAGAAAGTACCCGAGAAAGCCTGATATCCCGAAGGAACAGAAGGACCACCGTGTAAAAATGATTCCGGTGTCTGAGAAAACATGGATGACTCTCCTGCCATAAAAGATGACGGATAATAACCTCTGGGTATAGGATGAAATGGAATTCGAGGTGGATAAAAAGCAAGACCCGGGTTCTCTAAAAAATTTGTTAAAGAGATATACCAAGGATCAGTTCGAATGGGGCTGTAGAAAATAGATTCACGCTCCCTAAGATTTAACGATTGAGGGGAGTCGGGAAGAGATATATCTTCATCTGGATTAGTAAGTTCTTCAATAGAAATAAGTCCAGATGGAAGATCGTCAGTGATAATATTTCTTACCCTAGGTGAACCTAGATCGCTAGAAGTTGGTGTAATAAATCCTGAAGATGTTTCCAAAACAGAAGATTCAGTTTCAGGTTCAGAGATTTCAGGTTCGTCAGCTAATTCACCAGAAGAAGAAATACTTCCAGTAACTTCAGAAACTGAAATCGGTTCTTGAATGTATTCTGTTGTAGGTATTTGATGATCAGGATGAATAACTATAGATGAACTTCCAATTTCTGTTGATCTAATTCTACCACTACTGGATGATACCAGATCACGAAGCCCTTCAAGTTGACTTGGTGAATATTCAGGGGGTTTCCCTTGTATTCTCTGGGATTGTCTCGGCAATTCCGCCACGATTAAAAATTATCTAATCACACGCAAGCAAAGAAAAATTTCAATGAAAACACCTAAAGTCTCTAAGAAACAAACAATTGAATCATACGCTTAAAAAATCTAAGAGTTCAAACCACACACAAACAGTAACTTTCCTTACTAAAAAACACTATTTGGTGATGAAATCCAACTTAGTAGAATTTTAATACGAAAAGGGCGGTTGGAACAGTTACCCCGACAACCTGCTTAATGAAACAGACTGGTGCAAGTTTCTCCACTATACCATCTCGAGTGAAGATAACCCTCCGGAGAGTCCAAGTGAGTCTAGCCGACGTCTATTCCAGGTACAGTGGGGTCTTCCCTCCACCGTCACCTTAGGAAAGAATCCTAAAGATTAAGGCCTCTAAGGTTACCAACAGAAACAAATATACCTAGGGGAACAGTCTACGATCCGACACACAGGCAAGGGTAGAGTAACAAAGCTCAATCCCCTTGAAGGCTCCTTAAAATAATTCAAGGTATGCCAACAAGTGACCCCTGGCTCCTCGACAATGGTCTATCTGAGGTTTACCATTGTTAATACGTGTATATCTTCTATCGTTCCCAATGAGGAAGGATTGATTACCCCACTGGTTCAGATATGATCTCGTGCTTGACTCCTTTAAGAGGAGCTTCCCAGAGCATACATGCAACAATTGGAATTCTTCCTACCACAAGATTTGTCTACTTATTTGATTTAGCTATCTTGGAGAGTTAATTACTCCCTACTCCAAGATACTAGCCTAAGCTATGTTGGTGATAAGAGCCCTAGAAATAAAAAATTACTAGATAAATTTTAATTAAGCGTTGCTTTTATGAGCTATTCCTTAAGTCAATGGGTGCGGAAATGAAACTTTGATGATGTGAAGACTCGACTTCCAAAAAAACTAAAAATGCACCTAGAAATGATAATCAATTCTTTTTCGTTCAATGAACTTTGTATCTAAAGAAAGAGTTGGAGAATGCAATTCTTTTTAATGAACAATTCCTTCTTTAAACATAAAGAATAATTGAAAGAAAATATTTTTTTTTTTCAATAATGAGATAAATTATCAAAGCTCATAACAAAATCCTTTTTCTTTCCAAATTCGAAGCTACAAAACAATTTTCCTTCAAAAGAAAGCTACAAAATTTTAAAAACTACTCAAAACTACAAAACTAATCTTGAGATCTATTGATTTTAAACAATCTAATTTGAATAAAAGATTTAAGATTTTTGGAGAATGCTTTTCTTAGTTGTTGAGCAAACTAAGGATCTATTCGTCCAGAATAACAAACAGATCAAAAACACTCAAAATATGTTTTTTTTATAAAAATGAAATTCAAAACCTTCAACCAAGTTTTTCGAAGATTCGCAAAGAAACAAATGGCTCTATTTCTCAATAAAGGATGTTTCCACAATCAGGTCAGATTCAGCAAAAAGACAAAAAGATCAATGTAATCTGAGATACTTCAAACTGTCAATGCTTTGAATCACTACAAAGACCAGGTGAAAAACAATCCAAAATGAAAAATCTTCTAGAAAATCATCAAAACATCAATACTATTGGAGTTCATTCACAAAAAATTCTTGATAGAAACAATAATCAGTCTGGGTAGAAACCAAAGATGCTAAATCCAAAAAAAAAAAAAACTACAGAAATAAATCTGGAGGTTTTCTAAAATTTTAACAGGGTTCGCAGGCTATCAGTATAACCAGGTGCGGTCCCGCACTGTTATCTCACAGAAAGTGCGAAACTGCCTGCTCTGTCTAAAGAAGGCAGAGTGCGGTCCCAGGAAAAATTATAGAAAAACATAAAAAAATTCAAAATTTTCAAAAACAGGGAAAATCTAAATTACCCAGACAGATATGTATCAATCAAAAACCAGGAAAAAATGTTTCCTCAAATCAAAATAAAAGAGAACCAAAAACAACAAGTTCTTTCCCCAATATGGTCGCCAATTTGTTGTGTAGATTAATCTGTCTTGCGGACAAGACCGATCTCTCTAGTACTAAAATTAACTAGCAACAAATAGCCAATTATACTAATTTCTCTCTAAGCATATAAGATTCATAAAAATTCTATATAGGTGCAAGGTCTACCTTATTTCCAACGCTTTTTTGAAATTGTTGTCATCCCTCGTGCACTTGAAGGAGTGTTCTTCATAAACCTGCAATCACAAACAAGTAAAAGATTACATAGCACCTGTATAGACATTATTATAAACCATACTTATCATAGTGATCAAGGAATCTATGAAATAAACCATGAATAGACAGCTTATTGAGAAAAATGAGTATATTTGTATTAACTTCAAATGAAAAAAAACCTTTACAACCTGTGCCTTGATGTCATGCAGGTCTTCCTGGGGTCCGAAGCAGGAATCTCTTCTACTTTGATAAGCTTTTGCACTCTTTCAACCAAGACCAAAAAAGGTATGTAATCTCCCCTCACAGAAAGTCTTAATTAACAGAGTCTGAATCTCAACAGCATTTAGCCTCAAATATCCTCAAGCTTCAACTCCCCTTGAGGCTACCCAATGCCTTTTATAGTGGAAAAGAGGAGGTTTTTTGTTCCAAGTATGAAGGGATAGAATCCTCTTTCAAAGGGATTAGCTCCTTACATAAAGGGGTTAACTCCATCAACTAAGAGATGCATGAACCTTATCAAAGCGTATCCATTCCCGAAAATTCTCATCTAGAATCTTCTAGAATTGATCTGAAATCAACTTTTTTAACTTTACTTTCTCGCCTTTTTGAGTTTTACAGAGGTCCGCACCTATAACACAAAGAATGTGTGGTATGGTTCTACAGGAGAGCTTCACTTTAGGTGCGGGACCGCAGGCAATGAATAGAGAAAGTGCGATACCAAAGTTTAGGGGATTTTTAGGAACTTTCTTTTGATTTTCAAGGCTTGACATGAAGAACTGATATGTTAGACTTGCAAAAGGAGGAAGTATGAGTAATAATGAGCTCCTACTCATAGCAGAATGTCAGGATGACATTTTTTAGTGTAACAGGCACCCTCATCAAGGTTTTTGTATCTTTCAAACAGCCCCATGCATTTCCCAAATTCGTCACCGATAAGTTGATGCTGCAAGAAGTCTGCTACCAAATGACGAGCGGTTTTTCTAAAACGTTGAGTAAAGGTAATAAGAAACCATGTCCTACCTTCACACTCACCATTGGTGCCTACATAGTCAAGGATTTCAAATAAGTGGAGGCGTAAGCCGAATGCATAAAGGGTTTTCATTTCGTAAGATTAGATTTCTGGTCCTATGACCCAGAAAGGATCATTCCTGCACACTGCAAGTGGGCTAATTTCAATTGGACCTATCAGCACACCGAGACAACATTGGAGGATGAATTAAGAAACTAGTATAATGCACACAGGAAGGGAGCCCCTCAATAATAATTTTAAGTAGATGGAAACCAAGGAGATCAGTCTTAGGATGATCTAACCCTGCAGGATAGAATTGCTGCCATGAAACAAAAAAAAACGATAGGAGGAGCTTCTACTTCCTAGCCCAAGAAACCCAAAATACCTCAGGTAATAAGTCTCGAGAATCTGGAAGAAGAGGGAGAGAAAGAAATTGTGGAACAATGAAATACCAAGAAAAAAAAGAGGGAGGAAGAACTTTAAAGGACCCAAGACGATTTGGCACAACAGCAAGCAGAAGAGAGTCAAAGGAAAGAAGAGGAAGAACTAATATGAAAATGGGTGGATAACTTGAAATTCTTATGCACAAGCACCTCCCACTCAGTTAAACAAATTAATATCTAGCTTATTATTGACTGTGCGGAATTGAACACTTGAAATAGGTGTATGTTTGTTTTTAATTGTTTAAGTGCTTTAAGAACATTTTTTTTACTGATCTTAAGAATGTGAAAAAACCATATAATGCAAAAAATAAGAATCAACACATAACAACAAATTTAATAAAGCAGTTCACCCGAATATCATGGGCTACATCTCCTTGAGACTTTGTCAATTAACTTGGCTCTTTGGGATTATGATGAAAAATTTCTTTTACAAGTAAACACTTAACTCCAATGGTTATTTGGGCTATACCATTTGGTTTAGAATATCATCATACCCCTGGAATGGCTGTCATGACTCTAAAGATAGACCTAGGTTCCCTTATACTTGACTCCTTTTGTTGATGTCCTTAAGCTTCCCTAAGCTTATATATGGCAATAACTCCCTAAGAAATTCTTTTCTATCCCTGAAACCTCAACTAATATCTCCAAAACATATCATACCTCCAAAATAGACTGATCATTTTCTCAAAATGAGCTCTAGCTCCCCAATCTAGGCCTCCATCCACTGTTGGCCCTAGGCTGCCCGAAAAATCAAACTTTTAATAACACAAATTTTAAAGGGAAAAATGGGAAATAGGGGAGGCTTAGGGAATTTTACTTCACTTCAGCATAAATTTCAATCCAGAAGTCAGTTTTGAGAGTGTATTATACCGTTGGAAAGCGCTTTCCGGGCTCTTTCTAATGGATCTGCTTAGAAGATGCTCTGGCACTGAACATGCTGCAGAAAAATTCTCTGAAGGCAGGAACGTCTCTTTGTGGAGATAACAGCTTCTGAATTGTGACTTATGATGATACAAAATTACATAATGAATGATAATAAAGGAAAAATATCACGTTTTCACCTCAAAACATGGTTTTGAGGTGAAAATTACATCAAATTGAATAAAATGTCTCTTTGATCTTCCTAGTGCTGTGACTTTGAATTTATTGACTTCCTCATGACCTTGCTGATATTATTGACATTTGACTCATTAATTTGACCATGGTGAGACCCCTAGAAAATAATGAGACCCATCCTATGACCTACTGATATTGTTTTGAGAATAAAAGCGACTAATAACTAAAGACCATAGAAAGGAAAATCAGCAAGTACTTCATGAGGGACAACTGACAAACGATACTACCACCAATGAATCCATGACCTAATGGGATGGTGAAATTTATTCGGTATGAGACACCTAATATGTAAATGCAAAGAGTAACTTTGATCACTGATGGCAGTATGACTATACTGACACTAACATTGGCTCCAATGGGGATGGTAGCTCCTTGGAGGTGCCAAAAACACCATAGACCAAGTAGCCTTTATCCATTGGGAATGGAGTCAATAATGTTGAAAACTGACACAAATGCAAACTGACTCTGACTCTAGACTAAGACTAAAAACTAAAATAAGACCAAACTATACCCATATCATCTAAGTTTTATAGCCTTCACCTCGAGCCCCAAACTTGAATGACTGTGGATTTTGAGCTTTGCTTTTGGAAAAATAAAATGCTATATACAATGACGATGTGATAGATTCTGATCCATGTTTTCAACAATGGTAGTGCTTCAATAGCCTACCATTTACTGCTCCTCTAGGACAATCCTGGCCATCCATTTCCGAAAGCAAAAAGGCATTCTGGCCCCTGTATGCTGTAATTATGTATGGTCCCTTCCAAAGGTTGTCAAATTTACCGTGCTTCCCTTTGTCTTCATTTCTTGCATCCCATTTCAACACTACATCACCTAACTGAAACTTTTCTGCTTTAGTCTTCCTGTCATAGATCTTTTTAATCTTCTCCTACAACTGACTTGTCTTCTGTGACACTTCTTCTCTTGTTTGTTGAAGGTGAATCATCTGGTTGATTCTTCGCTGGTTTTCATCATCTTCACTGCCAACTTCTTGTAATAATCTCATAACTGGAACTGTAAGAGAAGTAGGAAAGACAACATCAGTACCATAAACCAGCTCAAAAGGTGACATCCCTATTGATTTTTTACTGCTGACTCTATCTGCCCACAGTACATTGATAAGCTTCTGGTGCAAATTTCTCTTGTTTGCCTCCAACATTTTCTTAATTATATTCATCAGCGACTTGTTGGATGACTCTGTCAGGTTGTTGCCCTGTGGATAATATGTTGTTGAATAGCCCAGCACAATGTTGTACTTATCACAGAAATCGACCATTTTCTTGGATCTGAACGCGGCTGCATTATCTGTCACAATTTTACATGGGCAACCAAAACGGGATAGAATATTTGCTTCCAGGAATTGAATAATTACCGTGTCAGTTGCTTTCCTGGCAGGGATGGCCTCAATCCATTTCATGAAATAGTCTGTCCCGGTCAGTATCCATCGATGTTGTGCTGAGGACACAGGATGAATTTCTCCTATAATATCGAGCCCCCACTGTTGAAAGGGCGCATTCACTGAAACAGGTTTCAAAGGAAGTGGAAGCAATTTCTTCTTCCCTTGGAAAATTTGACATTCATGACAATTCATCACTGTTTTATATAAATCAGAAAATAATGTGGGCCAGTAGTACCCGGCTCTCAATACTTTGTTCGCTGTAGTTTTCCAAAACAGGTGACCACCACAGTCACCTTTATGAAAATCGTGCATTACCTTCTGAGCTTCTTCTTCAACCAGTAAATTTAGCAAAACACCTCCCGGATCCTTCCAAAATAGAGCACTGTTCAAAATGAAATATTTTGCAGATTTAAGCTTCAAATATCTACCTTTGCTCTTAGACATGCCTGGAGGAGGCGACAGATGCTGAAGAACATACACAATATCTGAATACCAAGGGGACTGTAGAAAAATATCTGAAATGGGAACCAGCAAACCTTTATCTTCCTCTTCCGACATTGTTGAAATGAGGTTTATATCTAAAGCATACAGATTTGATTGGGCCATCAATTTTGCCAAACCTTGGCCTTTAATCAACTTAGTAGGCTTGATCTCCAGATTGTATTCCAACATAGATGTTATCCATTTGCCTCTTCGACCTTCTGGATCAGTTTGTAAGAGCACATCCTTGACTACTGCGTTAGGGACATACGCTATAGTGTGTGAATGTAGAATATAGACCCTGAAATCTTTCAATGCCTTAACAAGAGCCAATGCCTGCTTTTCAACAATATTATATCTTAAAGAAGCATCTCTAATAGTCCTACTAAAAAAATCGATTGGCTTTTCTACCCCGTCTCTCTTTTGCATTAAAACAGCGGCCATAGTATGATCAGATGCAAATGAAAATATAACAAAATCTTGAGTATAGTCGAGACTGATCAGAACTGGGGCATTAGAAAAAGCTAACTTTACCAGATTGAATGATATAATGGCCTCTTCACTCCACTTAACAGTGTTGTCCTTTTTTAACATATTGGCCATTTCTCTCAAATGCTCAGCCAGATTAGGTATAAATCTGCGTAAAAAATTCATCTTACCATTAAAGGCCTGAATCTCTTTCTTGTTCCGTGGAAGATCTATGCACTGAATTTCCTCCACTCTGGCTGGATCTATGTGGATGCCATCTTTGGAGATGATTTTCCTGAGAAATTTGCCCTCATCCATGGCAAAAAGGCTCTTTTTGGGATTGAGAGAAATCCAAAACTTTCTACAACGCTGAAAAACCACTCTTAGATGGTGCAAATGCTCATCATCTGAACCTGAAAACACTGTCAAATCATCCAAATAAACAACAAGAAAAACATCTTTTTCATTTGCAAAAGTAATTTCCATTTCACGCTAGAATGTGGCTCCAGCGTTCTTCAATCCAAAGGGCATCTTGGCATACCGGAAGGTTCCCCAAGGTGTTGTAAAAGCAGTTTTATCTTGGTCCTTCTCATGCACCAAGATCTGGTTATACCCTGAGTAGCCATCAAGTAGTGACATTCTAGATGCTCCAACTACTCTCTGCAGAATATGGTCCATTTTCAGAAGTGGGTAATTATCCTTTAAGGATGCCTTATTCAAGTTCTGAAAGTCAATACACAGTCTTATTTCTCCAGTCTTTTTACGCACTGGGGCCAAATTCGAAATCTAATAGGAAATATGATTCCTGCTTTGTATAGTCTGTTTACCTCCTTTTCAATTGATGGCAGCAGCTTTGGATTGATTCTTCTCAGCTTCTGTCGGAAAGGCTTCTGATCCGGCTTGATAGGAATTGTATGTTGAATTATATTCTTATCATATACTTTTAAATCTGAATAATCCCACGCAAATACATCAGAAAATTCAAAAAGCAGTTTAACATACTTCTCCTTTACCTCAGGTGATAATGCCTTTGATAATTTGACAAACTTGGGCTGATCGGCTGTTCCAATATTCACGTCTTCAACTCCTTTCTCTGTGGGCACCAAACTTGGTTTCTTTGCGACATCATCCTGATCAAAAAGCTCCTCTAGAGGTATGAGACCTATAGGAATTACATTATCCTTTAGCTACAATATGTCCATCTGGTTTGCTTCCAACTCTTGATCATCAACCTCATACTCACCCTCTATTGGAGTATCTTTGAATTTTCCATCACCCTGCAAAAATGCATTGATCTCATTATCATCCCAAAATACTTGCCAATACCTTAAATTGTCCGGAACAACAAGCCTATTTTTGACATAGATCTCAAACTTATTGCTGAAGTTCATTGGAATCTTCAAGTTACTTGCAGTAGTGGCGAGAGAATCAGCAATAATGTTCTGCATCCTAGGTATTGTTGTCAAAGTATATTCTGGGAATGTTTTTAAAATATCCAGGACTACATTTCTATATGCCCTCAATCTTGGATGTTTTACTTGGTATTCTCCCTTCACCTGTTTGATTATTAGTTCGAAGTCGCCACACACAGAAATCCTTCTTGCGTTCAACTTCTTCAAAATTTTGAGGCCTGCAATCAAAGCCTCATATTCTGCTTCATTGTTTGAGCAATCAAAAGCTAACTTATAGGCACAAACTCTAATATTACTGGGAACCTTCTCAGGTTGAAAAACAGGACTTCTAATCCATATTCCAATGCCATCTCCATCCTTACCAACAGCTCCATGAAAATCCATACTCCACAGGCCTTCTTCTTCTTCTTGAAGCTGCTGGAAATTTTCTTCTTTCTCTTCTTTACCTTGGCTGATTTTTGGTTGTTCATTGTCCCTTTACTGCCAGAAGGCAGGAGTTTCAGAAGTGTTTGCTGCTTTGTCCTTTTAATTTTTGAGGACCTCTCTAAAATTTTCTGAAATCTCGGGTATTTCATCTACTTGTACCAATTGAACATTCTCATCATTCAAACCACCATCAGAATACAAGAAAAAAGACTCTAAATCTGTATGGACAGCATTTATGGGATGGTTTACAAGCTTATCTTTGCTGGTAATCATATACTTAATTTTCTTTTCCCTATACAACTTCCTCAACTGGCCAAATACAGGGATAGTGGCATAAGAGAAATCAAGTTGTATGGTTCCCTTAAGTTTTGCACCCCAAGACATAGATAGGAGCATTCCAAACCTTGGTGGGACATCAGCAACAACTACATCCATCAATACATTCTTTGCTGGAATCTGATCTAAAGACACTACCAAATCTTTAATTAAACCAATACAGTGGACCCTACTTGAGTCGAAGGAATACAATTCATGATATTTACGAGTGATGTCAAGACCTAGCTTCTCCATGACAGCTTTGGGCATCAAATTATGTGAGGCCCCAGAATCCAACATAGCGTTATGTAGGATAAACTCATGCAACTAAGACTCAAGTAAAAAGGGGGGACTTCATTCTCTACAGATTCTTCTGTGGCTGGACCGAAAATAAGTTCACGGTAGTTGTCTTCTATGTTTACCGTATCAGAGATAGAATCGATTTGCAAGACTTTGGACACATGATTTTTATACGCACTATTCTTCACCAACTCTGTGAGGGGCATAGACACTTTTAATTTTGAGATTTCATTTTCTAGATTAAAGGAGGGAGATTTTTCTGCCTCTTTAATGGGCAGGTCTTTCTTCTCTGTTGGCTCTTTTACTGTGCTCTGTTGGTTGTTCTCATTGGCTGTATTAGCAACTGCAGGCGCTTTACTAGAAGAAGGATCAGCTGGCTCATTTCCCTTCTTCTGTGCATCGTTTTTCATTTGAAGTTCCTTTCTTTTTTGTATGGGGCTGACTGTAACCTCTCTGTTCCTTAAAGAGTACTGCCTTTGCTGAGCCGACAGAGCATTCATATACCCTCTCTGATAGTCATCAGACTCTTCTTCCAGTACTGTATCATTGGCCAAAATGAAATTCTGGTCTTTTTGAATGTCGGGAGTCGCCACTGTGTATTCATCGTCTTCTGTAAGGAAAATAGGTGCACCATCGGCCGTGAAAAAATGATTAGCCTCAATCACAGCATCATCGTCATCTGAATCTGTCCCTTTCACGTAGTTCTGCTGCAAAGGAGTTTTAATCTACTGCTGCGGTGGCGCAGCTTGATCCTGCGTTCTCGGTTCTCTCTGTTTAATTCTGAATTTTGGCTGCTGCCCTCTGAAATTGGGATTTCTTATTTGAGGCTCTGGTCTATCTGCAATGGTTAACCTATCAACCATTTTTTCCACTATTCTGATCAGAGTGTCCATTTTACTGTCTGAATTAAAGGCCTCCTCTTTTATTGTGATTCTTTTCTCAGCTCTGGCTCGTGCTCTTTTAGCCAGCAGATTTGCTTCAACATTAACCGCTATCTTCTGCATGTCTTCAAGTGAAGACGGATCTCTTTCACGCAGCTGATAGGCCATGTCGGCATCAAATCCATCGGGAAATTTTAACAATGACAGTCCCTCAAGAGGCTTTAACTTAGTTGGGATAGCATTATATAAAGCGTTGAATCTCAAACAATAATCCTACACGGTTTCACCCACATTCCTTTTAATGTTCTCATATTCAGACAGAATTTGAAGTGGGTTCTTTTTTACCTCCCACCGGTCCAGGAACTGAGTGTGTAACTCTTGCAACGTGCGAATTGTGCTTGGCGGTAGGGCTCTAAACCATTTTCTGACTTCGCCTCTGAAACTTTGAACAAACAACCTCATCGTTACATTCTCTGCTTCTACCTCATGCAAATCAAAAAAGTCATTCATTTTGTCAACATTTTACTGAGCCGTGATGCTCTGAGTGGCATCAAAAATAGGAATTTTTCTTTGATAGTCAGCTGGCATGTCATTGAGGACCTGGGGTAAGACCAGGAGTGCATACCTGGCAGCCATAACTCTGGGTGGATTTATGACAGGATTTGTAGGATTTGAGGGAGGTGTTAATGGAGGAGATGATAATTGGGAATTGACTGATGGGAATGATGATGAATTGGGAGGGGGAAATGATGTTCCTGATGATTCTGAAGGCTCAGGAATATTATTTATAGTGACAGACTGAGGAGAACTCAAAATTTAATCATCAATGGAGGTATTTTCTCTTTGGACTTCAATATCTACAACGAAGTCAGGATCTAAAACTGTATCATCAATGTCATTTTCAGACTTATTCCTAAATAAATAAAGCTCAAAATTGTCGTCAAAGGTAAGATCTTCTACGAAAAACCATTCACTGGGCCAAGTATAGGATCTGAAAACGGGTCTGGGGCTTAATGATCCTTCTTGTTTTCTGACAATTCTTGGGATAAGATTTGGATTTTCAAACACAGGGGGAGGATTTGGATCTGGATTAGCCCTGGTGTATCTTCTTGAAGCCAGTGTGGTCAAATGTCTATTTTACAAAAATCTTATTTTGCAGCCTAGCAAAAATCTGAACATCATCTTTCAAAAGTCTGGAATTATTTGTTCTACTGGGGAAAATCTTGCAAGTCAGATGTTATTGTCTATAAAACTAAACCGAAGATTGACTGAAGCAGCATTTATCTACTTATGCACCTGCAAAGCAATGTGCAGTTCGAAGGCTACCTGGCATAACTTCAGGCTCCATCTGTATTTTATAAAACAAATAACACTAACAAACAAACAATCTTGAACAGTTTCCCAGTATGGTCGCCAGAGAATGTTAGCACCTGAATTGGACCTCAGGCTGCAAAGACAAAACAAGGTAACAAACTAAACCACGCTCAACCTTGTAGCTAGCCCTACAAGGACAGGATAGGGCTCTCTCCGTAAAATAATATCCAATGGAACACAATAAATGGACTGATATTAGGCTAGATAAAATGATGGAAAAGGTTTAATAGGATGAATGAATAAATTTTCAGGGATGTGCAGGATATAGAGACAGTTGAAACCAGGAATTAAATCAGGACACAGGATATTTCATGGGGAAAGATAGGCAGGAAACTTAGCATTTAAGGTTTAATAAGGATGGGATGGAAAGACTGGTGAGGAGCTGAAAAGGGCACAATAGATGGATCCTTTTCAAACAGAAGAAAAAACACAGAGCATGAATGATTTCCCAAGGCAGAGCATATAAAATGGATTCTACCTTTCTATCTTGAAAGCATTCAAAGGAAATATTTATGGATGAATGGAACACATAACAAATCACATATCAAACAAAGGAAAGAAACAAAAGCTAACTCTCATACCACATGGATCCCACAAATCAGAGCTGCATCTCTTATTTAATTCCTGTCAAACTGTACAATGTAGCGCAGATATGTTCTTTCACACTATTCCCCTACTTTCTGAGACTTAGACTTTGACCCACTACAAATGATTTACAATACAATAAATAGAACAGATTCGTGGAAATGTAGATCAACAGAAAGGAGAGTTGTTACAACAAATCCAGGACTGAAATCTGAATATGGCAAAGAAAAACAACAATCTACCCATAAGAAGGAGCATCGTTACATTATGCCTCTCGAATTAGTTGATAGCCAATAAGGAATGGAAACCTGCAACATAGATCCCTTTAAATCGTAACAAAGGACAAAATATACAATCCGATCCTATTTTCCTACTGTTGCAGATATCTTTGTTGTATTTTGAGCTCTCGGCCTTTGACTGTTCTTTGCTTTCCATTTGCTGTTTGAATAAAACCAACTTTTTAAATAAAAATGGCTTTGAACAAAAATTTTTCTTTTAGTGAAGGGAAACCAATTTTTTTTAATGGGAAAGAGGAAGGGAAGAATGCGGGACCCATATAAATCGCAATCGGAATGAACCGGTGGAGGGAGATAACGTAACAAACAGAAATCGAAATCGGAGTTTAGAGCAGGGCGGGCGGATGAAATAACAATGTAATCGCAATCAGAGATCGGGGGTGATTATTGTTGAAACAACACCCCAAAAGGTTCCGATGCGATTAGCCTGGGTCCGATGAGCAATACACAATGGAGCGGGGAAATCCCTTAAGAGTAAACAAAAAAATGATTTTTGCTTTATACAAAGGGATGACAGTATTTATTAATAGGCGGAGGGCTAAAGTGGGACCAGGGTCAATCGCAATCAGAGATCGGGAGCGGGGAGTAATCGCAATCGCAAAAATTGCGATGCGATCAATCGGAGGGGAAGAGCGATCGGGAGTTGCGATGGGAGTGTTGCGATTTATGGTGGGCCGTCCGATCGGCGGGGGTAATCAATGGTGGGATGAGCGATCGGAGGTTTCAATTGGGGGATGTCGCGATCGTGCAATCGGAGAAGACTGCGATCGGGGAATCGGAGGGGAGTTGCGATTTGGATTTTGCGATCAGGTCAATCGGGAGGAGACTGCGATCGAGGAATCGGAGGGTAGTTGCGATTGGAGTGATCGGAGTTTTGTGCAATCAATCGCATCGCAAATTTTGCGATGAACCGATCGGAGCATCCAGTATAAATGTTGCGATTTGTTAAACATTGTGATTGCAATTTATAAACAGCGGGGTTTATATATAATATGAAACTTTATCATAATTTTTTGTTATGTACATGGTGGGGATGGAAAAAGGGGAAGTGGTTAAAGGGGTGGGGGCTTTATAATATGGAACCTTTTATTATAAAGTCCAATGGGTCATGAAGGGGAAGTGGTTTTAATAATAAAATCGCATATATATTTTTAAGAAGTAATTTCTAATGCGATTTTATAATCGGAGGGGGGGGGGAAAGGGATTTTTAAAGGAAAAATAAAAACTTTTAATAACACAAAGTTTAAAGGGAAAAATGGGAAATAGGGGAGGCTTAGGGAATTTTACTTCACTTAAGCATAAATTTCAATCCAGAAGTCAGTTTTGAGAGTGTAGTATACCGTTGGAAAGCTCTTTCTGGGCTCTTTCTGATGGATCTACTTGGAAGATGCTCTGGCACTGAACATGCTGTAGAAAACTTCTCTGAAGACAGGAACATCTCTTTTTGGAGATAATAGCTTCTGAATTGTGACTTATGATGATACAAAATTACATAATGAATGACAATAAAGGAAAAATATCATGTTTTCACCTCAAAAAATGGTTTTGAGGTGAAAATTACATCAAACTGAATAAAATGTCTCTTTGATCTTCCTAGTGATGTGACTTTTAATTTATTGACTTCCTCGTGACCTTGTTGATATTACTGACATTTGACTCATTAATTTGACCATGGTGAGACCCCTAGAAACTAATGAGACCCATCCTATGACCTACTGATATTTTTTTGAGAATAAAAGTGACTAATAACTAAAGACCATAGAAAGGAAAATCAGCAAGTACTTCATGAGGGACAACTGACAAACGATACTACCACCAATGAATCCATGACCTAATGGAATGGTGAAATTTATTCGATATGAGACACCTAATATGTAAATGCAAAGAGCAACTTTGATCACTAATGGCAGTATGACTAGACTGACACTAAAAAAAAACAAGAATCAAATGCTTCAGCTCACACTCACCCAAGCCACCAGGCTACAAGCTGCCATTCAAGGAGAACTAGACATCATGAGCAGGACCATGGTGCAAACCTATGAAGATATAATGAGGCTAAGATAAACAGTCGCTCCCTTGGCAGGGGTCCAGGTAGAAACGAGAAATAAATCTGCCCAACTGAAGGAGGCCTCCACAGCACTTGAAAACATATTGGAATGGTCTAAGAAGTACCCCAAAGCCCCTGCCACTTTTCCAAAGAGGGATTGGATCCACACCCAAAATGACAAGGTATAGATGTGGATGAAGTTGCAATCCTGAGATAAGCTCGCAAAAGATGTAGACAAGGTGATGACCGCATACGAGAATCTGATCAACGGTATTGACTCAATGGCGGAAGTGCATCACATATCCTCCACTAGTACACTGACCCAAAAAAAGAGTCGAGAAGAGGTATTGCATGACATCCAGTCATTTCTGGATCCGATCAGACAAGAATTTGGCTCAAAGGACCTCCAGTTACCAAAACATTACACAATATGTCGTTGAGCCTATCAAAATCTACACAAATATGGCTTCACTATCTAATTAGATCAATTAAAATAAGTATATGTTGGTCCCAGACTTGAATGCTTGCACAGACTCGGGGAAGACATGCCTCAACTCGCCCCGATAGCTTCTGAATATCAAGCCTAGCAGACGTATTTCAAGGAGCAACAGTAGGTGGAAACTCCAACTCTATCTCTCACTAAGTTGATTCCCTGAAAATTAACTGGATGGTAAGGGATGTACAGCCCAGGTAGCAAATCGTAGATACAACCAGGTCATAGGTCGCAGATGCCTTTAGGTCGCAAGTCATGGCCCAACCCAAGTCACAAGTCACATGTTCCCCCATGTCATAGATCATCCCAACAGTGAAGGAGACGAAAGGTCAAGGGGTAACCCAAAAGTCACTTTTTCCCTATATGTACTACCTCGTGAAGGATTAAAATGGACTTTTGCAAGGACTCTTGAGAGAGATAATTGTATAACATTGATTGTATGTTCTAAGAATGAATACAAAGGAGTGTTTTAGATCTCACTATTGGATCTGATGGATGATTTTGTGTATTGACGTCATGAATATAGTCCTTTTGAACGAATAATATTTTCTTTAACTGATTGATGTATATTTCTGTTTATGCATTTTTTATGTATTTGAGCTCCCTTTGATATGTGGATGGTGTGTGATGGTTTAATGTAGGGATATTTTAATGACCTAGTTTGTTGATATATACTTAAATCTCTTCTGAAATGTGCTTAGATGATTGAGAGACACTTGATCATAGTGAATTGTTTCTCGTATGTCTAAGTGGATCTCTGCACAAGTATGGGCTTAATGAAGTTTTGCTAACGACACCTCCCTTAAGTTCCATTCTTTAAATATCACTTTGCTATTCATGGTGTTTTGTTTCATAGGGTACTCATAAACCACTAACTTTGTCTCATTCAGCAGCCATACATTCCCATAACTACGAATCTCCTCTCCGTTCGATCAAAGGCACATCTCTTACCAACATGATGGCAACTGGGACCACATACTGTATGGGATCCCTACCACAAATGGTGTAGATTCTAGTTTGGATTTTATACTAGGGAGATCCCCTTACTATTGGCAAGTCACTTTTACTCGTCAACAGAACTGGCACTAGAAGGAGGGCCTGATGGAAAACTCCCACCAAGCTAGTGACATCCCTCTGCAAACCCCTCAAAACCCATTTAGATGAGGAACCCCTATTCTACAAATTCACGACATACAAGTTAAGGGCTTTGCATCCGCTCGCCCATGATATCGTCAAAGGTCTCCAAAGCCTCCCCGCTACTAGTTCCCTATCCAACCCGCAAGCCCCCGAGACACATCACACCCTCCAAGGTGTCCTAGTCAACTATGTACCTCAACTCATAAGCCTGATGCTCGAGAACTACACAGATGCAATCAATTGGCTCTCAGCCGAAGGCCCCAAGAGCCCCCGAGGAGTCGATGGAGGAGGCCCTAAGACCACTGCCACTAGGGTCCCCATTATTCCCCAAAAAAATAATGGTCCCCAAGCCAATCCTCCTTTGAATGAGAATATCCAAGAAAATGACCCATGGGGGGGAGGGGTCGGAAGAGGTTGGGGAAATAGAGGCTAGGGAAATGGTCGAAGTGGACCAAACCCACCATCTCCACCCAAACCAGAACCCACAACATTTTCTTTTCAACTGGAAATTTAGTGGTTTCAGGAATTTAAGTAACTATAGGAATATTGAAAATCTGAGGGTTCCCTGGAATCAAGAAATGCACTTTCAACATAAGGGCGATGCTTCCAGATCTGGCACTGGGAGAGAGTCTGAAAATGAAATTGATCATGCCATAATTCCACCTTTTCGTAGGGCACAGTGGGAACAACCCCTGACCATGACACCCGAAGAAACACTTACCCAATTTCGATCCCGAAAAGGGTAAATTAGCCAAAGATCACATTAGTAACTTCTACCTCACCTTGCAAATAATGAGGGTACAATATGATGACGTAGCATACCGTCTTTTTCCGTACACCTAAGAGAAAAAGCCGCTACCTAGTATCGCTCTTTCCCTGTCACCTACATCCCAACTTGGGAAGAACTCCGCTGAACATTCCTTGAGAAATTCTCTGAGGAAAAAACCTCTTCTATGCTAGTCACAGAGTTGAGCACCTTGAAGTGCCAAAAGAAGGAAAAGGCCAAAGATTTCAATCAGCGCTTCATGACCATCCTGAACAAGTTTCCCCTGAACATGGTCCTTGATGATTCCATCACTATAGAATATTAAACAAGGGCCCTACCATGGGACATTGAAATTTTTTTTAAACGCGAAGCCAGAGTCAACCCTATCCGAGAATTTCACCACGACCCTTTCTGTATAGAAATATATGCTTTACATAGGAGCTCTAGATCATGATAATCGTGACGATCCAAAA
The DNA here is from genome assembly GCA_034641835.2 of Pinus albicaulis. Taxonomy (NCBI): domain Eukaryota; kingdom Viridiplantae; phylum Streptophyta; class Pinopsida; order Pinales; family Pinaceae; genus Pinus; species Pinus albicaulis. The sequence continues at coordinate 721,837,853 of CM076582.1, forward strand.
TCCACTGGGAAGAAGGCACAACCCTTGGCCAGTAAATCCGGGAATAAGGATAAAGACCCCTTCGACTTAGAAAGCATCGCTAAATCCCAGAAGCTCCTAACAAATGAAGTCTTTGATTTGAAAAGGAAAAACAATGATACTGCCTGAGGTAGCAAACCCCAAAATCCTTCCTTTAGGAAGAAAAATAGCACACGAAATCTTCCTCCACCCAATCCCAACGCGAACTTCAACATAGAAGAGATTGGCAAAGATAACTTATTTTCTTTCCACCAAGCTTCCCACTTGGAGAGGACTTGTCCCTAATGGATCAATAGCATGATTGCGGTGGTGAATCAAATATTGGAAGATCAGACGATAGGAGAACTAGATGAAGAAGCTGACCCAGTTGAAGAAGAAGTCCCCCCCCCAATGAAAATCTAGGATCGACGGTTCTGACCTTTGAAGTGATATGCGGATGTGTTAGTGTGTTTGGTGTACGTATGTACGAAATCACACCAACATAAGGGGTGTGGTTTTCCCTCTTAAGTTATTGGTCACAGGTAGAAAATAAATGGATTCAACCAAGTTGGTGGAACATGCTACAACATAAACATACTTAGATAGAGAAATAACATGCATATTCAAACATAAAAATTAAACTAAAACTAAAACAAATAACACAAAATCTCTAAATAGAGTCAAACAACTTCAATAATCCAAATGACGGCGCTTACGTCCCCTCTTATTGAGTGCTGGTAGGAAATGAGGATGAAACTTTAACCCACTTGCCAAGGGGCCTTTAGAACTAGGGGTTCTAAGTCCCAATGCAAGGATGTATTTACTTCTGAGCTGCCTTGGCACAAAGTCTCCCTCTCTCTACTATGGTGGACTGGAGTTGTTGGATGCCCAACAACTGAGTCCCATCTATCTCTACTCCAGATCACATGCTGCTGGTATTGCTTAGGGAAATTCTGGCAAGCATAAAAATGTTCTCTCAAGTTGTTCATCTCTTGGTGGCCTTTTATAGAAGAATTAAAATTCTCCTTCCCTCTCTTGGTACATTGTGGATAGTGACCCAAAAGAGGAGGGTGATTCCATTGTGTGCTCCCTTGATGTCTTAAGGAGGCTTGGGTGGTTGTCCTTAGGACGCTTCATGTGTGGAATCAATGTCCTGGAGTGTGCCTTATGGTCCTGGAAAGTGACTTCCACCACTCACGGGCTTACGCGCTTTTGGGTCAATAGGCGTGCAAAGTCGCGTTTATCAAAGGATTTTACGCACAAAGGCACATTTGACTAGTCCTTCTTGTACACAATTTGATTTTTCCTCAGACCTTAGAGATTTTTAAATACTTTTAGATTCTCTAATGTCTCTCAGCCCTATAAATCCTTCTGCTTGACATTAAATAATGTCACCTTTTCTTGTATGATTTTTCAGTGATGATAGTTTCCCCCTAATGTGTGAGGTCTAGGAAGAACTGTATAGCCGAAATACATTATAGTTTCTTTTTTTATACTGTTTGTAGGGAGAGAGAGACCTGCGTGTAGCTCGGAATTGGAGACACTCTGCATCGGGTCGAAGAACGACCATGTCCTGTGGGACCCCTGTAAGCATTGGTATAATACAATATATACAAATTTTGTATGAGGCGGGCATGTCCCATGCTCATGATGCTTTGGCTAGTTAAAAAAATATATTTGACAAATACATGTTATGTCTGTGTTACTAATATGGTAGTGATCTATTGGTTGATGATGACAACTGCTGACGCCCTCAAGGGCATTTTTTCTTTGATAATAGGTGGAATGTGGTACCCATATGCGTAAACTTTGTATGGCATATAAATGCTCATTATACACATGGGCGTTGGCCAGGACCTTCCCATGTAAGCATTGCTGATAGAGACACTTATAAAGGCATGGGTCTTCAATGAATTTGATCAAAGTGCAATGGTTGTAAGGTACGATACCATCTTGACATGAGATTTTGTGTTGTAGTCGAATGTCAGGAGGATCGGTGACATTTGTGGGCAATGATGTCTCCCACAGTGCCACTCAAGGATGCTCCTTTTATGGAGAGGGGCGATCCAAGGTACCGCTTCCTTTTTGGAAAAGAGGTGTTGGAGTCGACAAAAAGGAAGCCTCAACCGACCAAGGTGGTCGCTAATACGGAGGATTAATATCTTGGGTGTGATGGGTTTAACATAGGCATGATGGCGAGGGGTGAATAAAACTCATGACGGGGATTCAATGGCCCAAAGTCGGAGTATAAAAAGCATCTTGGCGGCAGTCATAACTATTTCTGATGGGGAAATCCCTGGAGTCGGTAGGACTTATAGGGTGGGTATAAACTAATTATGAATGTCATAGTGGATTTTGCGTGAGTGTGGTATACTCTGACCAAGGGTGGTCAGGGACTGCTGCCATGGGATAAAAAGTGAATGAGTGGGTGGGGGACATAGTGCACCATTTATGGTCTTTGTACACTCACCAAAAGAATAAAATAATGGGGTTTGGTTTGTACAAAACACAGAGACGGGTGCCCCAAAACATGAAAGTGTTCGCTCACTGATGATTTGAGGAAGGTGTTTTGCTGAGGGTGGGTCCCCATTGGTTGGTATCATGTGTGAGGTTGATGAAGTGGATGAAAAAGTTTCACAGATGGGTTATGTTGATGGAGGTATGGTGGGCCAAATGCGAGGCACAGTAGTGCGCTTTTGATCTGCTTTATACAACCTGGTTGTCTGGGAAAGGGGTTTTATTTCACATGGTAAAACTTGACCTTATGCATGGTGAGTGAATGGGCATGAGGTGTTTCCCGGACTATAGTGGTATGGTCATGGCATCACTATTATTTTGATATACGGTCTACTTTGGGTGACAAGCGCCATGGAGGGGAGGTTCTACCGACCAATGAGAATGCTTATCATGTGCAAGGTGAGGTGATGATAAACATGGTCAGGTGTTTGGAACCTATGGTTAATTTCTGATGGAGAAATGATGTCAGGATATGCAGACTTTATTTGGGACTCTATCATGCTAGGGGTAGAATGATACCTGCTCTGGAACTTTCAAAGGATGGAGTTGTGGATGGTTTGTGTCCTGCCTGTAAAAAACTCTACCCCAAGTGAAAGCATCTTATTTATCAAATATTATTGAAAGACATGTGATTTTTAAAAAGAATATGAGAGAGGGCATACTTGTCGATGCTGAAAATTTATTTTTCGGGGGTGTGAATTTGTGGCATTGCCTTTGTGCATTATGGATTGTTGATCACAGTGCTGCTTTCAGTTCGGTGATCGGGCCTTCTGAGCTCTCGTTATGGCCCTCCAATTTTTTTGAAAAGGGCGATATATAGGTGAATATGGCCCTAATTCAATTCATTTGTCTCTGTTGAGTATTGAGAGGTCAGAGGCTTCTGCGAAGAAGTTCTTGCCATTGCGGTCTGCCTGAGCACCAAGGATTAGCGATATTATGCCCAGGTAAACTCCATGACATCCTGTATTTTAAATTTTTTAACTTAAGGGTGCTGGGGTCTGTACAATGTTGGTTTGTATGGATTTTGGGCTAGATTTTCCGTAGATTGCATGGGCGATCAGGGTAAGGGCGCGCCTTTTTCATGCAAAAAATAGGGATATGCGTGCCTTATGCGCGCGCTCTCCAGAATTGAGCATGCCTTCTGTGCGCAAGTCTAAGGGATAGGTGCATAAAAGGTCGAGGCACTTTTTGGCCAAATGTTTTGAAAATTTTTCTTATTTTTGATGTTTTTATGCTGCCAATGTGCTCCTGTTTTGATGACAGGTTGTTGTGGAGGGAGTGGGATTGGCTCGAGCTCCATACTGATTTAGCCACTGATGGTCAGGCATGTCAATAGTTGGGACAATGGGGTCTCCTAAAATTTGTGGAGAACGACCTTCTTTGGTCATAGGACTAACTCCTGTGTTACCTAATAGAGCATAGGAACTCGCGGCGCAAGGTGTTTGTGCTACATGGGTGTGACCTTGATATCCATCCTGAGACGAATATCTACTTTGTGATCGGGTTGCTGCGTCAGCGTGAGGTGCTGCGGTTTCCACTTCCTCCCGGGAGGGTGGATTTTGAGCAATTTCGGATGCGTCACTGTGTCGGGGTGCCCCTTACGAAGGGGTGCATAGCTATTGCATTGGTGACAGATTAGGACAAGTGGTGTGCTTTGGCAGCTATTATGCGAATATTAGGGCCATTGGCACCACATATGGCATCGGACCCGTAGGTTGGGGTCTTGTGCTGGCTAAGGGCCGGGCTTTTTTTTGACTTTTCCTGTTTTTTCTATGATGAGATGCTGGCATAACTTTACAAGATTCGGGATGGATCGAAGTTGTTTGCCTACGCCTGTATTTTAATGCTACATCATGTATGATCAGATGGTGTTGCTAAGTTCCGTGGTGGCGGTGCCCGCTGGGGGGCCACAGGAGCCTCACATGAGGAGGCGGGCCCCTGTGATGCCTCGAGGAGGTGGTGGTATGGTGGGGCGTTACTGGAATGCCACTACTGAGGCTTGGTTTGAGGGAAACCCTCAGATGTTCCTACCCTTCCCATATGCAGGGATGGACTTTCAGGGGGATCCAGAGATGGGTTTCCCTCCTGGCTACACTTGGGGGCCAGTAGGTATATCTTTATGTTTTCTACATTTCTTTGAGTAGTTATGTTTATATGTGTATTTATGGTGACACTGGCATAGTTTTGGTTACTCTTGCAGATGTTGGTGAGGTTGGCTGCCCTATGGCTCGATTGACTGGGCACGATCCTATTCAGAGGCCTTGGGGAGCTCTTGGGGGGTGGGGAGGAGGTGGGGCAGTTGGTGGTGAGTCTGACCCTTCAGGGGAGGGAAGAAGCTCGACTGCTACCGATACTGCGGCTAAGTGAGCTCGTGCCGATGCAGCGAAGGCTCGTGCTAACACGACGGAGGCTCGTATTTCTGAGATGACCATGCGGGTGTTAGTTATGTAGGATGCCTGGGATCGAGTGGACCACTTGACCCAGGGGATGCCATCTTGGGGATTTTTAGATGGCCTTGAGGAGGTATGGCTAGAGACCTTGATGGCTCGGGAGAGGGACTATCAACCAGTTTTATGTTTGGTGGCAGTCTCAATGTTGACGGCGGCTCCAGTAGTGGTACCAGGAACGGTAGTGGGTCCAAGTGCTCTGCTTTGGGGAGCACCGCCCTAGAGTCATTTTGTACACGGGGATAGCACCCATTATGAGGATGCTTCCCATATTTTGATGACTTATATGTGTATCTTTTTGGGCTGACCAATGGGTCAGGGATACTATTTTTTGTACTCAGATACATACATTTTGATATATATATATATATATATATATATATGCGAGACATTTTTTGTGGCTCTACATGGTGTGCCCCCTGTTTCTACTTATGGCTTATTTTATGTTGATGGATATCTATTTTTTTTGTTTTTTATGTAAGATGGTTTATTCAAGATGCATTCCAGTTTAGAATATTGTTAGCTATGCGATCAACTGTTTGGTTTTGACTCCTTGGTACATGTGTGAATGTAATGTAGTCAAATTGTCTTCTGCACGCAAATATTTTCTAAATAGATGTGAATCTCACATATCAAATGTTTGGTTTAAATGCGATAATACTAATTGGGAATCGAGGTAGATATGCATATGGCGTATGCCCTGATGGAGGGTGTCGCACATAAGTCAGATAACGATGTCATATTCTGCCTGATTTTTTGTTGCAAAACTAATGCATAGACCATTAGTGCATAGTGGTGATCGGTCAGGGTGATAGATGACCCTGGTGGCCGATGCTAAACTTTGAGATCATCGTGATGCTCCATTGGAAAATCCGAAGTAAGTTCGGGTTGGTAATCCATTGTGACACTCAAGCGCATTTTGTAACAAGTCTTTTGGTCAAAAATTTTAAAGAGGTTGGGTTTTTGTATGTTGACTCTAGGGTAGGTCCTGGTTGGCCCTTATGGGTAGAATTTCTTGAGGTAAAGGCCATTGATGGGGTTGCTAAGGTATGTCACGTCTAGTTCAGTCAATATGTATGCCCCCTTGAGGAGAAAATGTTTTACGATGTAGGGTCCTTTCCACAAGGTTTTGAACTTTCCTGGCCCTAGGGCTTCTTTTGCGACAACATAACTGAGGACTAATTCTCCCTCGGTGAATGAGTGAGGGTTGATGTGACAGTCGAACGATGATTTTACCCATTTCTTTTGGGCCTCATTATGTTGCAGTGACCGTCGTCGGTTTTCATCAACAAGCTCTAGTTGTACTAGATGTCATTCTAGAGTTTGGGTATCATCGAGGAGTTCGATGGCGGCATGTAAATTTGGGATCTCGCGCTCTATGGGAATCACGGCTTCAGCCCCATATACCAAGTGGAAGGGAGTGAAACCAGTGGACGTCTTCATAGCCATGCAGTATGCCCACAGGGTGGAGAAGAGCATATGGTTCCAGTTGGTTTTACGGTTATTCATCATGCGTTGTAACATAGTTTTGAGTACTTTGTTTACAACTTCTACCTGTCTATTGGATTGGGGGTAGTATGGTGAAGCGAATTCATGGGTGAATCCGAGGTGGGGAGATAGCTCCTCGAAAACTTCATTCTCAAAGTGTTTCCCATGGTATGAGACTAAGTCCTTGGGGACCCCGAACTGGGCAATGAAGTGGTTAAACAGAAATTGAGCGGTGGTTTCTGTGGTGTTGTCCTATGTGGGCATGGCCTCTGCCCACTTAGTGAAATAATCATCAGCCACTATGATGTATTTATGATTTCCAGATGATGCGGGGTTGCAAGTCATGAATTTGATCCCCCATTTACAAAAGGGGCCGACAACGATGACAGGGTGCAGAGGAGTGGGAGGGGCTTTTATGAGCAAAGCACTGGCATCACTCGCATATCTTGACTGTTGTAATGCAATTGCGAAATAGGGAGGGCCAGAAATATCCCGCCCATAGGAATTTTTGGGTGGTGGCCATCCCGAAGAGGTGTCCGCTGCAAGCTCCTCCATGGTATTCATTAAGAGCCTATTATGCTTGGTCGTGAGTGAGGCATCGACTTAAAATGGTGTCTATGCCCCGTTGGCACAAGACATCTCCAATGAGGAGATATCGAGGGGCCTGTTGGCTTATGCGTCGATGACCGTCTCGAGTGATGAGGTATGAAATTTTGAGTTCGTAGGAAGAGGAGAATGTCTCTGTACCAAGGGTCATCGGTTGCTACGAAGAAGAGATGTTCATCTGGTATCGAATCGTTTACTGGTGATCCCTTGGTATCTCTTGGGAGGTACGAAATGAACTCTGCTAAGACAAGCACCTTCTTGATTTTAGGGGAGCGAAACTGTAAGTCATATTCTTGGAGAATGACTATCCAGTGGGCGTACTTATGGTTCATTAGGCTGCGTGTGAGTAGATATTTGATGGGATTAATATCCGCGATTACCGTAGTGGTTTTTAAGATGATGTAGTGGCGAAGATTTTGGACAGCATGTATTAATGCTAGGGCAGTATTTTCTTCGGGCTCATATCTTAATGTTGCGCCTGATAAGGTTTTACTGGCGTAATTAATTATGTGCTCCTTCCCATCCTGGCCTTCCTAGATCAAAACTATGACCAAGGTGGACTTGGAAGCTGATAGATACAGGATGTAATCTATGTCATAGTCTAGGGGACTGATGATTGGTGCTAAAGATAATGTTTATTTCAGCTTGTCAAATGTTTGTTGGGTGTGATCATCCCATTTGAATGGGATGTCCTAACGGAGGAAGCGCAGGAACCCTTGAGCACAAGTGGCATTATCTCGAATGAAGCATCTCAGAAAATTGGCCTTCCCCTGCAAGCTTTGTAGTTGCCTGAGGGTTCAAGGAGGAGGTACCTCTTTGATAGCTTGGACCTTGAGGAGGTCCACGCGAATCCCTTGCTAGGACAATATAAAACCTAAGAGCCTACCTTCTGTGATGTAGAACACACACTTGAGGGGGTTCAAGCGTAGGTTGTATTGACGACATCGTTGGAATACTAATAGTAGATCCTCGAGATGGTATGAGCACTTCTTGGAGCGGACGGTAAGGTCATCCAAGTAGGCGAGGATAAGGTGTGCCAAGTCATGAAATATATAATTCATGGCCCTTTGGAAGGTGGCTCCAACGTTTTTTAGGCCAAATGGCATTACCTTGTATGCGAATGTGCCCTAGGGGGTGGTGAACGCGGTTTTGTACCGATCTGTATGGCGGATTTGAATTTGGTTGTACCCAGAGAATCCATCCATGAAGGAGAGATATTCGTGTCCCGAACAAGCATTGAGAACTTGGTCGATGAATGGGGTGGGATAATTGTCCTTGGGACAAGATTTGTTCAAATCCCAAAAATCGGTGCAAACATGTATGGTGCCTTATTTTTTCATAATGGGAATAGGTTTGGAAATCCAAGATGTGTAGGCGATAGGGTAGATAAACCTAACTTTGTGAAGCTTGTCGATTTCTCATTTTATTGCTTCTACCTTTGATGGGTGAGTTGACGTTGTTTTTGGCATACTAGAGATACGTCATGCCAAGTGTCAATATGGTGCTCTACGATAGTGGGACTAAGCCCAGGCATTTCCGAGTAGTCCCATGTGAATATATCTCGATACTATTGTAGAAATTGGGTATAAGAAGTTATTTCTTCTGAAGAGCATGCTGCCCCCAGTGAGATTTCTTTGGCCTTACCCCAGAAGTTGGGATATGTTCACCTTGATGGTAGGTGAGATGTTTGACATATTTCCTTCCTTGAATGCATCGGGCACTGGGATAGGATTTTTTAACCAATCGAATTTCCCTGATGGAAGGAAATATTTTGATTCGATCACATAGATCTCTTGTTCTTCTGTCTTTTCAGGGATGAATATTTTCTTGGGGAGAAAAAGCGAGCGGTGATGCAGTGCATCCCATGGATAATCTGGCTCTATTATGGCTTCTAGGATGTCCTCATATGAATGAAATAGGGATCCTAAGGGGGATTGATCCTACACAAGGTTGTGTTGAAGGGGTTCAATCTGCATGGAGCTAGTTGAAAGACATGAGAAGGATTCCATCATCGATGTGGTGGAACCAGACGTGGTCGATTAAGTGGAGACAGATTGGGTTTGCACTGTCATAGGTATAGCTACTCTCATAGTTCCAGCTGACTCGACACCTATGGAAGATGAGCAGACAGCTTGGGTCATAGTTCCAATACATGATGATATGAATCGTATATGGTGTATCGTGTTGTCGGCGTTTGGTGGGGGAAGAATCTACGTGATGGGAGAAAGCGCAAGGTTGGGTTCCCTGTTAGGTTGGTCAATATCATGTTGGTGGAAATTGTGCCTGGTGCAGAGGTGCCTGTGTGTTTCCATTAATAGGCATGCCTCTGGTTCGTGGTTATGACCAGTGAAAATGGTGCATGGTACCATTGTGCCAACTGAGTAGATTGTGTGGGAATCAAAACTACTCGTCGTCACAGTTGTTGACGCTTGGAAGGGATTTGTGGTAAAAGACGAGGTCTTCTGCTTCCATTTCCGTATTTTTGGCTTGGGTGTGTCTAACTCTTTTGGGGAGTGTATACTTAATGCTTCTCTTGCCGCTCTCAGCTTGGGGAGATGCTCAAATTTAATTGTATGATAAAAGTGTGAACAAATCCAACAATAAGTACGCGTTATCTTCTCTTGGTTAGAGAGAAGTTTGTGTGGGAGAGACGAGACTGTGCGAAAATATTTGTGAGGGGCTTCAGTTCTTTGCACTGATTGACCCAGTGGTCATTCAGGTTGCATAGTCTACATGTTATCCGAGGTTGGGCCTGGATCATTCTTGGTTGGTGTGCCATCCCAGTTTTCCCATCACGCCGATATGGGTGTGGGGTTGCTGGCATGCGGGTGATGTACTTTCTATACCATTTGAGAAGATCATCCTTTTTCTTCTCTAATGTGTGAATCATATCGATTAGAGGAATAAATTGTGAGACATAGGTACATTTCTATCCACAGTGTTTGTCTTGACACACTGGGAAAAATAGCCTAGATATTGGCGTCCCGTTGTGTTTAGTTTGTGGTCTAGTGGGGTACCAGTGTCGTAACGCTGCTAAATCAGGGCAAGTGGCGACCACATGATTGGGAATTTTACATAACGCATATGTTGGTCTTCTCTGTAGAGAGCGGTTGGGGGAAACTAAGGGTTCCCTGATTGGTCACTTTTTAGCTGATAGGAAGAGGATGGATCTGCTCGTCGCATCTTCTTGGATTGTTGAGCTGTTCATGGATTCTAAGTCCATGCCATCTTCTTGGGAGAGGCGAACTATGGCTGAGCGCAAACTAGCCAGTGTTAATCGAAATTGGGGGATATAGTGGTAATTTTCCAGAAGGTAGTTGTCGACATATAAAGGACATGTGAATTATGCTACCCGAAAAATAATGTAATAAACTCGTTCTATGTGATACCATCTATGGATGATTTCCAGGGCTGCGCATTCTTTGATGAAGTGACCATGTTCATCGCACATCATGCATCGTATGATAGGAGGGGGAAATATGAATGAGAGTCTTTCTGGTGACTTTCGTTCCTCCTGTAGGTATAGGATGGTATGAGTTTCATCTCCAGTTGACTGGGTGGAGGTATCCTCTTGATAGGATCGCTCAATGGTGTGTAAGACGTCCCTATATCGCGGGATTTCTGGGCAATGATGGGTATAGTGCCCAAAATTGTTGCAGATAGCGCATGTGTGATTGGTATGCAATGCTTTGCCTTTTCCTTTGGTGGCAAGCTCTTTTTTCCAGGAACGTGGTGTCGCGATGTCTGCCTCAGAGCCAAGGAGTGGTTTTAATTCGTCCAGCTCTAGGTAGATATGGGTAGGGTGAGCTATTACATCAAATATGGTGCAACCAGGTGATTCCCGTTGTATGGCAGGAGTCTCCACCCTCTTTCCTCTCTCGATTTTATTAGCCATAATCATCAATTTTGCAATGGGAATTTCCTTTACAGGGATGTTTTCAAAAGTTTCATGTATGGTGGGGCCTCCTCGGGAATGAGGGGATTTAATCATGTGACAATGAGGGTGTGGCTCCTGTCCTAGTAGGGGTAATGAGGTACCAAACTAGTATTGTGAAAGATATGTTTGGTAACGCCACTGTTGCCAAAACCTGTTGGGATACGAAACCAGCTAGAGGGTAGAGGAAAGGGGTTTGGGAAGCGACGTAGGCTAGAGGGGTTGTCGTGGCTGAGGAATCGATGTCATTACTACTTGTGTCTATGTCCTGGCTAGCTTTAGTGCTTGATTTTGACATCATGCACACCGAAGCTCTTGTGACATCAGGTGATGACTCAGGTATGACAGTTTTATCTCCTAGGAATGACCCTAGGATGGATGACGGTTTGAACTAGCTGGGGCCATATTATTGGTACCATGAAAGCGTGTCTACAGATGTATCTACGTAGGGTAGAATGAAATCAGTATTTTTTAGGGGTTTCTTTTCGATATGTGTCAATTGGTCGACAGTAACGATGCGGTCCTCATGGGGAAACATCATAGTTCGGAAGGCAGAGGAGGCAATGGCTGACATGGCGTACATATAACTCTGACCAAGGAGTATATTTTAATCCAAATTGGCATCCAAGACTACAATGTCTATAAGGACTGTCTTTCCTACTAAGCAAACTGGGACGTTTTGGTAGAGGCCGACGGGAGTTGAACGGCAACCGTCGTATGCTCTAAGCATGATGAATGACGGCTTTAGTTCGAGGGACCATAACTTCTACCAAACGTTCTTTGACATGATGCATGTGGATGCACCTTCATCAATGATACATCCGTGCATGGTAATGTTCTGAATCGATATTGGCATCTGGAAGGCGACCATTGAAGGAAGCTAGTGGTGGATTTATCTAAATCGAAATCCATTAGATGCAAATCGGCAAGGTCGATGGTGCCTAATGTGAAAAGTAAGGCTTTCCGCTGCTTTAGGCATGACTATAATACCTCCAAAGCTGATATAGCAGTGGGAGATTGAGCTAGATCATCTATAATGATATAGTTATGGGTTGCTTTGGAATAGTTTCTTGCTTGCCTAGTTTGTCCCTTAGCCATATTTGGCAAAGGTTCAATAGGCATCTTTGATATGGTCAAAGGTGCTATTGGTGCATTGGTACTAGCCCCTGACGCGTTGGAGTCTGGTGGGGTGTCATAGTTTTGATTCCTTTTTTGAAAAAACATTTCTTCACTAGTCATGTAGATTTCATGGTTGTTATTTCCAGAGTCCTCGAGAGTTTGTTACTGTGTGCTAACTATCCATTGATGGGGGAAAGGTTCCTGCATCATTGTTGTCTGCTGGGAAGATCCCCCTTCTCCTTGATTACTCTGTAGCTTCTTCAGCTCAGGGAGGTCGGTATAGTGGTGAGTGTAGTGGTCGTACTCACCACAGATCGAATAAGAGTGGTTTGTTTGAAGAGGTGGCCTTTTTTTCTACCTTTGGGCATTGCTTGGCTCCTGGTTTTGATTTTGGTTGGAGTTTCCTCCAACTTGAGATCGTAGAGGGAATTGCTGATTTTTGCCCCCTATCCAGGATTTCCTTTAGGCTTTCTTTTCCCTTTTTTCTTAACCACATTAGGAGGGTATTTATCCTGGTTATATGGTTGACGCATTTGGTTTTGGGAGGGTTTTACAAAGTTCACCTGTGCATTATTCTGCATGGGCGGGTCCTGTGCTAGGAACTGAGCATAATGCGGTCTGTGGTTTGTGAATGGTTGTTGGGGGGGAGCTCTTACGTCAGCATGTATTTATGTGTACTGGTTCCCCTGAGCCAAAGGATAGGGTCCTCCATGCTGATGGTGATACGACGATGCCCTACTGGTCAAATTTTGCGGAGGCATGTGATGACTTTGGTATTCGGGTTGTGGTACGTTCTGGATAGAATAATATGTGTAACTGAGGTTTTGAACATTTTTTCCTGGGCAACTTTGGGTCAATGACCCAATTAGACCGTCTATAGAGTTCGACACACCTGGAAATTCTTTTTACGTTTGCAGGTACGGGGTGTTCGACAAGATATTGTAAATACACCATGACTGTGTATAGATCAACTCGAGTTGTTGGGCCTTACTGATGGCATCCTTTTTAGATATCGAATTTTGTTGCGCAACATATTTCGAAATGTCTGCGGTGAGATTTTTTAGAAACAGGTCTAACAGAACTCGATCATCGAGTTTGGCTTTGCACAAACTATGACGCCACCGCCAATCGTGGAGATGGTCTGAGATATGGACGGCAGGGGTTTGCCTAAAGTGGGTCAGTAATTCCATTCTGGAATCGTGGTGGATGGGTAACTAAAAATAGGTCAGGAATGTAGTGGAAGGGTCCTAAAGGTTCCATGTGTAGAAGAGGGTTTCTCCACATACCATTTCGCAACTACTCCTATTAGAGTGCATTGAAATAGTCCTAGTCGAAAAGTATCATCAACGATGTTATTCGACGAACACCACAGGTGGAAAGTCATAACATGATTTTCAAGGTCTTTCTCTTGCTTTCCTTCGAACTTTGGAATGTCTGAAGGGAGCTTCGTGGGCATGGGAGGCCATATGGGGTTGTGTACAATGGATTCGTTTGTCAACTTGGTTAAATCTGATAGGTTTAACGAAGCTATAAAAGGTGATGGTGAGGTTGTAGCCATTGCGACTTGTGAAAACACAATGTTTTGACTAAATCAAATATAAATAATTAAATAAACCATTATTTATTTAATTATATTCCCCTCATTTCCCTTAAATAATAAATAAATCATTTATTTATTTGTTATTTACAAATAAAGGAATTGACCCAAGTCAAAAACCCTTTTCCCTCCAACAAATATAATAAAATATTCCTAAAGGGTGATTCTAGAATTTGATTAATAATATTTTATTCATGCACCGAGTTCTAGAACACCCCAATATTTTGTTATAAATAGAAGAGTTTTCCCCATTCATTAGTCACCTTTATTGCACTAGATCACTCTGGATCTACTCTTGGTCACCATTTTCCATTTTTGTTTTATGAACTCCCATTGAGTTCCATGTTTGTTTTTCTACACCAATAAGAGAGAGGAATTCCAGATCTGAAACACTGAGGACTTCCAAGAACCCATCCCACTGAGGAGAACCGGAAAACACCTTTCTTGTTTTCCTCTCAGGTGCCCCATTCTTTAATATAATACAAATCATTCTTTTAAACACTTTGTTCTTGTCTTCTCTATTGGATGCATGGATCCATACTATATTTTATCTGCTTAATATCTTTTTGTGCTTAGATCTAAATTTATGCAGCAGACTTAAAGATATTCTATAGCCATAATCGATGTTAGGGCTATTTTTTATGCGTAGCTAAAGGGATCTTTTACGACGAAAGATTCATACTAACAATTGGCGACTCCACACGGGTTTTCTTTTGTGACCGCTATCGTTTTATATATTCCTGCATATCCAGTTGTTTCATACCCTAGGGTTTCTCTCCCCTTTTCTTTTTTTCCTATTTTTATGGTTTTTTTCACCCCTAAAATCCTCAAATAGTCAAATTTTTAACTTCTGTGTGTTTCTGGCCTTATTGCGCAGGTGACAGACGTCAGCCGCATCTGAGACGACAAATATTTCTGAAATCTGCCGTCGAGAGAGCCGGATCTGCAGGTCGCACTTATCGGCCCAAAAAGTGCGACCTAGCCTTGAGGTCGCACTTTTCTGCCCAAAAACTGTGTCCTGGACTGCACACAGGTCAGAACCTGGGACCTGCCCTTTTTCTGCAAATTTTCCAGCACTTTTTCTAGGTTTGTCTGAAGCTTCTATCAGGGTTTCCCAGCCTCTGTCTCTGCCTGTTTAGACCTGTTTCTAATTTTCTTCACTCAACTAAGCAGGAATCTTGCCCCTTAGGGCTCCAGTACCCTCCACTTTTGTGGGAGAGTCTTTGTTGTTTCAGAAGTCTGAATTTTCATAATTTCAGCCTTGTTTTTCTCAGATATGATACCTCCTTTTCAGATCCCTTTAGATCAGCTCTTCTCCCTCTCAAAACACCTCATATCGTTTTGTTTGAGGCTCATTTCTAAGGCCACTACCTTGTCTCTTCTATTTTTAGTTGATCTCCTCCTTTTTAGCAGCAACCTTGCCTCTGCCTATTTGTTGTTTTCTGCACCACTTTTCAGCAGATTTACCCTTTAGATCCCAGTCCCTCCGAACCTTAGATCTATTGGCCTCTTTTTTTTTAGCATGCTTTGCCTAGTTTTTCCCTCTCAGAGACTAGTTTTGAGAGACTCGCCTTCTTGGGTTAGATTTCTGCCTTGTTAGTTGTTAGTTTTCTGTCCTTTTAGTCTTATTTACTGCAGATTTATTTTCAGTTACGCAGCACACTTTTTATTTTACTCTCAAAACGTCTGGGTTTAAACAATTAAAATTAATGCATGCCACACACTGACCCTAAGTGAAGAAGCGCCTAGTTAACACCGCCTGGCAAAGACTTTAAAATCAATTGTCACTGCACCTTTTCTGCCCTTGACCTCACTTGATTTTGTCCCTCCCTGCCCTTGTCGGTTTTTTCTTCTCCCGTCATCATTGCACCCCCAAGGCGCCTTTCTCGGAGACTTCTTGGCCTTCACCCTCAGTTTCTGCTTGGTCGAATTCCTCCTTCTCGTCGTCATCGAGTAATTCCTCCCCTGAGTCCGCACTCCGACTCTTCCTCTGATTGTTCAGGTTCTCCCCCTACTTCTGGTTCTCCCTCTCTTACCTTCACCATGTCTAGTTCAGGACCTAGCCCTAACCCTAGTTCTACCGCTGGGTCCGTTTCCAGTGGAACCACTACGGGACCTACCTCGACTGCCCCATTACTCCCTTATATGGCCAGCGTCAATCTCCCCGACTTCAATCAGCTGATTAATGATCCTATTCGCCACGATGTCAATTGGCCTGTTATGCCAACCAAGCTCCCCTCCGAAATTCCCAAGTTCGAAGGCCTTGCTAGTGAAGATCCCTCCAACCATATCCAATATTTCCACATGTGGTGTTCATCCAATTCTATTACCGATGATTCCATCCGTCTTCGATTGTTCCAACGCATGCTTACCGGCGAAACTTCTAAGTGGTATGTTGACCAGCCCACCTCTTCCCATACCACCTTTGCGACCCTTGCCCGTGCCTTCTTATCTTATTTCTAGCTTCCCCCTCGTTATGACACCGGTATCGAAATTTTGACTTCTTTCAGTCAATCATCTGCGAATCGCCTATTCGATCATGTCCAAGAATGGCGGCGAAGAAAGAGCCTATGTCAAACCCCTACCTTCGAAGATCGTGTCTATATGGACTGGTTCCTTCGCTCTCTCTTACCTCCCATTAGCAAAGATGTCGCATCCCACTTCCCTCAAACCGAAGAAGCCGCCCTCCAAATAGCCTTGAAATATGACCTGATCTATGGTCAATCTGGTTATGTTTATACTGTCCTTCCTGACCTCCCCAGACCAGGTGGCACTAACGCACTGGGGGCACCTCATGCCGCCGACGGTATTGTTGGAGCTCTCTCTCATCCATCCACTCAACCTCCCATGAACTATGGTTTTCTTGGGGGAGGGGGCACCTCCCCCTGCACTTCTCCCCCTCCCGGTAGCACGCATCCAGGATCCGGCATGCCTCCTCTTTCTGCCCAACCTCTGGTTTACCACACTGTTACCCAACCTCATTCTCATCCATATCCACAGCCTAGTGCTCCACCTCCTCCAACATTCGCACCCCCACCTCCCTGGTCTTCTCAACCCCCGCAACAGCAGTCACCGCCCCCTCAAGAGCAGGTGGGTTCATAGCAGGGATTTGTGGCTACCCAACCACCTCACGGACCGGTAACCACTCACCATTCTCCATCTGGTACCTCTGATTACCAGATCCTCATGATGAACTCTGACCAACCTGTAACCGTCGACCTTAACCTTCACACTCAGTTTCGTCCGTACCCTCAGCCTCTTGCTCCATCTGTCCCTGAGTCACCTTCTTCAAGTTCTACAGAGCCTCTTTCGACAATTAATGGTCCCTTGCATATCCCTCCACCCAAATCCGAGGTTCATACCACGATTCCTAAGGGTCTATTACACCGCAATGCTGCTTCTGACCAAGCTACCCATTCATATAGCATAGTAGATGAGCTGGCCCAATCTCCTGCTGCCATTTCAACGCTGGAACTCCTCCAGTCGTGCCCCTCTCAAAGAAAAGATCTACTATCTACCCTGGGTGTTGTAGATCCCGCAGATGACCAATTGATTGTTTTCAATGCCCATCATTCAGAGTCTCCTCCTCTTCCTGCTTCCGTAGCTTTCCAAATCCCAATCAAAATCCGTAACGCTAACATTTCCCGATGCATCATTGATGAGGGGGCATCCACCTGTGTGATGTCCGCTTCGGTTTGGAAACAACTCATATCTCCTGAGTTGGCCCCTCCCATGATCACTTTTCGAGCGTGGGATGGCCACGCCTCCCAGCCCATTGGCCTTTTCCACAACTGTCTTATCACTCTTGCGGGCAAGACTGTTTGCGTTGACGTTGAAGTTATCGACGCCCCTCTTGACTATAACATTCTTTTGGGGCATAGTTACACCTATGCCATGTCTGTCGTCCCATCCGCAGTCCACCGCAAGATGTTTTTCCTTCATAATAGCAATATTTTCACCATCGACCAGTTGACATATCATGAGCCAACATCTCAGCTCTCCCCTGAGTCGACCATCCCTTCTATAGCCAATAAGCAAACCATCGATTCTTGGACTAGTGTACCCCCCGGCGTCTATAAAGACTCCTCCTTGCTTGGAACCTTCCCTGGTCTTCCTCATCCTCCTATCTCTAATCACAGCTTAGCGAATGTTTGCATGATGCAATCGTCTCGGGCCAACCTTACGCAGCCCGCTTCGGCTAGTCAGCAACCTCAACCTCGCCCGCTGCAACTCTCTCCTAGCCCTTTGCCTCAGCCAGCCAGACCTCTCCCTTCTGCCCCTTCTCCTACTGTTGATACCCATGTGCCTCTCTACCCTCCTGGGTCAGTTCCACCAGGTCTTAACCATCTTGGAGCCATCCCTCCTGGCCATTACCCCACTGGTCAGCTACCATTCCTAGCTCCCCCACCAGGAGTGTACACGATACCTGTCATGGCCACCCTCTCTCTTCCTAACTTGACCCTTGGGATTCCCGTCTAGTACCTTGATCCTCCAGCCACTACCCCACCTGGTAACCCAAACCTTATCTTGCTTTGACCCAGGTTCAACCGGTCCCCATGACTTCTCCCGCTGCAACAGTGCCTCAGTCACCTCAACAGGAACCACCTCTTGTTGCGACCACTTCGGGTAAGAATGGTAAAGCTCACAGGGGGGCATCAAAGGACAAAGTTGCCCTGACAAACCCTGCCCCTCCTCGACCTCCAAATCATACCATCCAGTGTGCTTTGTGTGATGTTTTCGGTCACACCACCCATACTTGTCCTAAACTGCCTCTTCTAAAACCCATGGTTAATGTTGCGTTCCCTGAGTCCCCGGTCCTGGACGCCTTTTTTTCTTCCACGACCACGGCCAAGAACCCCAAGACTATTCACACCAACCACCCCTGTGCTTGGTGTGATCACCATTGTCATTACACCCACCTTTGTTCCCGCCTCAAGGACTTCTGTACCTCTCTAGCCGCGGTCCGCCAATTCAAGGCCAAGCGCAACGAGTCCAACTCTCCCCTATTTGCACATTTTGCTTCGGCAGACCTACCAGACATGAATGCTCCCATTGACATTCCCCCTCCTGCTGTCAAGATGATGGAGCCTTCATCCACCATTTTCCACCTATCATCATCCATGAGACCCGCGGGGAACATTCCCTCTGAATCCTCCCCTATTGTTTCGCTTGACCTTCCTTCAGCGATCACCTTGGGCTCACCATCGGTAGATCCTTTATCTACTTACTCTTTTGTCACCCCTCGTGACGATATGCATGTGAACCCCTCTTCTCATAATGATGACTCTGGTAGCTTCGCCACGTCAGGTGGTCTTTCTTCCACCAGTCACCCCATATTTTATCACGATGATGACATTATGGAAGGAATCATCTCCCCTAACTTTCTCTCTTCCCCCTTACATCGAAACCATGCATTCGAACCACATACACCTTGTGGCCATTACATTGCAACACAATGTTTGGGTAAGGGGGCACCCATATTTGTGAGACTAGGAGAAGCAATTCTCCACAACTCTCCTAGTGTATCTGGTCATGTCGACTCTAGTACCATTCTTCTTCCACATTTAGAAGAACCTCTAGAGTCCCATATCACTTCAAGAAATGATACCCCTTATCTTTCCTTCATCTTACATCAACAACCTAATCTTTTAGACATCGTTGTTGACCACCCTATAGGTTTTCTAAGAGAGCATCAGTTCATTATCTCCAAATCCTCTTTTTGGGATAGTGGCACCAGGTATGCCAACCCAGAAACTTAAAGTCCATTTGCTTCATTTATGCAGTACTAAAAGAGATTGGTAATCCTCCACTTCCTTTCTCAGACTGCATAACCATAACAAAAAAAAATGGCGCACCATATCATTAAAATGTGTTTAGATTCCCCTTTTTATAAATACATTTTGGCATGACCACCACATGTTTGGGGGCACCTAGGCCCCTCAACCATACAAATCCCAGATCTCACCCAAAAACAGCACTGAAACCCCCTTTCTCTGACAGGTCGCACTTTTCAGGTCATTTCCTAGGATAGGTCACAGTTTTCTGCCTAGTACCTGCTACCCAGGTCACAACACAGACCCCAAAAAGTGTGACCTGGCCTATTCATGAGCTCTAGGTACCTGTTAGTTTTTAGGACCTTGATACTTCACCAGGACCCATTGTGTCCACGAAGTGTCTATTCACCTCTCCTCCCAACCGAATTTCCTCACTTACAACACTTGTACTGGGGGCACCACTTTGCCTCCTTACTTGTCTTTGTTCATGTTGATTTTTGTCCTGAGCTACCCTATTTTACTCATGCTTTTACGGTCCCCCATTGGACCTTCACTGCGTGGCAGCACCATCGAGTCGCCCTTGTCTAGAGCATCCAAGTTGAGTCATCATCAGTCATGGAGTCTATCTCGCGTCCCTATCCTTCATTGCTTGGTCCCTCTCTCGTGTTGCATATTATGGCCTTCAGTCCCATTGTCCCCTATCCCTCATGATATTGTGTCAGTCCCTGCCAAGCCATTCATGTCCTTTATGCTCTAACAAGGGAAGTCGTCCATCCGCTACTCGGTATCCCTCGTTTCATCATCATCATTAGTGTCCGTCTGTTTGTCGCTCCACTATTTTCTCTCGCGCCTCAGTTGGGGTTCCCTTATTGCCTCACCTATGGCAGACCTACTTCTGTCGACATCAGCTCATTTACTCCAGAAGTCAGGTCTAGGGGGCAGTGTTCCTTGGTTCGAGCTCTTTTCAGCCTGATCGTGATCTACACACTTAATGGTTCAGTGATGCAGCAGCAGCTATTGGTGATACCCGGGTGTGTGTGAGATGTCTCAACCCTCATGAGGGGGCGGCCCTGCAGGTAGCCCCCCACATACCCGGATGACTTCTTCATTCCAGCCCTTGATGCACCTCCTCCTAGTTGATGATATCGGCCTCAGTCGCTTGTAGAGCCTCTTTGATCTGCATGTATCAGTCCGATTTCGCGAGCCCTTCCCCGTGTGTAGGGGGCATTAGGGTGTATTTATATCTCATGTACTACAAAACTATTGTATCAGTCCTGATGATTATTCCAGGCATAGCATGTATTTGGGATTCATCATTCTCGTTTTTTGGCTCATGTTTAGGCCAGCACTTGTTTTACTATTGCATTCCGTGGTTTTCCGGGCGCTTTACTGTGTGTACTATTGTCTCGGTGGGCATAGGTATGCCTCCCCCGCCGCCTTTAGCACAGGTACCACTTCATACACTAGAGACTTGTTGCACCTGTAAGTCTCATCTCCTCTGGGTCTAGTCCTTTAGCACTTTCGACTACATTACATTCCTCTCTCTCACTTTCCTTTCGTCATCTAGTGATTGAGTTCTTACAACGTACTTCGGTCATACGATTTGCTCCTAACACTCGTACGTTAGGGGGCAATCTGTTACACCATTTTTTGGTCATCTAACCTATTATCATTAGATGAACCCAAGTACACCATGTAAGACCAATTTTACCCTAAGTAAAATTGCTTTCACCACATTTGTCTATATTGCATGGTCATATTTAACCCAAAACAAAGAAATCAATTAAATAAATCATTATTTATTTGATTATTTCCTAAGAACAAGTTATTTAAATCATTGTTTCAATAATAGTCTTAGTTAAATTTTACTAAATCAAATATAAATAATTAAATAAACCATTATTTATTTAATTATATTCCCCTCATTTCCCTTAAATAATAAATAAATCATTTATTTATTTGTTATTTATAAATAAAGGAATTGACCCAAGTCAAAAACCCTTTTCCCTCCAAAAAATATAATAAAATATTCCTAAAGGGTGATTCTAGAATTCGATTAATAATATTTTATTCATGCACCGAGTTCTAGAACACCCCAATATTTTGTTATAAATAGAAGGGTTTTCCCCATTCATTAGTCACCTTCATTGCATTAGATCACTCTGGATCTACTCTTGGTCACCATTTTCCATTTTGATTTATGAACTCCCATTGAGTTCCATGTTTGTTTTTCTACACCAATAAGAGAGAGGAATTTTAGATCTGAAACACTGAGGACTTCCAAGAACCCATCCCACTGAGGAGAACCAGAAAACACTTTTCTTGTTTTCCTCTCAGGTGCCCCATTCTTTAATATAATACAAATCATTCTTTTAAACACTTTGTTCTTGTCTTGTCTATTGGATGCATGGAGCCATACTATATTTTATCTGCTTAATGTCTTTTTGTGCTTAGATCTGAATTTATGCAACAGACTTAAAGATATTTTGCAGCCATAATCGATGTTAGGGCTATTTGTTATGCGTAGCTAAAGGGATCTTTTACGACGAAAGATTCATACTAACAGATGCCCTAATTTTTGGCCACTAAGCACCACCGTCCCACGTGAGTGTTCGAGTCTTGGGCTTCTTGGTAGTTCAACTAACAGTACCGAGTATCAGCCGAGTCAGGTAGCCCCAACTGATATCGCATGCACTATGCCTAAGCCTAACCCCCTCTGAATAGGGTCTCTGTCGCGCTCGAGTTTTATTTTCCATGGGATGATAGGTGGATTTGAAAGTTCATAAATAGTCAACTTCTACATTTCAATATGAAGAATGATCAAGGCGGATTATTGGATGCTTACCCCCTTGATCTTAACTTAGACTATAAATTCTTTTGTAGCCCCTGTGGGGAGAATTTAATGAGTTTTGTTAAGTTAGTTTTAGGTGTCTTTTCTTTGCTTAGTGTGTGGATTTGTGTGAGAAAAAGGTGAACAAGCACAATGTTTGAATGTGTGGATATGTGATGATCCTTTTCAAAATCCCCTATTAAAATATGTTCTATTATTCCTTGCTCAAAAGAAAAACATGTGCGGATATGGGTTGCTTTCTATTTTTCCTAGTTGATCTATGTGATCAACTATAGGGAGGTGGTGAGTTGTGAATAGAGAGTGTTCATATACTTTCCTAGGATCACCGGAGGGTGCAAAGGCAGCAGATATTACTTGCTCTTCTATCGACAATTCGATCCTGGTCCCGAAATCCTAGTGCAAAAATTGAACTAAACTAATGACTTTTACACTAGAAAAATAACTAGATAAGCATGCATGGACTTGGGCTACTTACTTTGGCTAATTATCTAGATGTTTTGGTACCTAAATTTGCAAAGCATAATTTTTTTCAGAATGCAAGTTAATTTCCCCCCTACTTAAACTATGTGTGTAACTTTGCAAAAATCAACTTGAAATAAAACTAACGCCAAGCCTACTAAAAACAGCTAAGAGTGAGTTTTAGCAAGCTGCGAGGGACCTCAACTTGTGCTGGCAGATATATTATGGGCTACCAGACACCTTTACAAGTAGGGAAAGGTGGAATTATTGGACAAAAATTCTCATTTTTTTTTTGCACGCAAAAGGCTGAAACAGGCGTGATGTCTGTGCGCAGGTCAGCTCTAAATACATGCCCTGGGGTGTGCCTATCTGTGGAAAATGCGCGTAAACTTCCTGATGAGTATTTTTTGGGAGTTCTTCTGCTTCAGTCTCTCACTTGGGATGAACTAGGGAATGAAGGAGAGAGAGGGGGAAATTCTAGCCCAACTTTACAACAAAGATGAAGGTCTCTGCAAAAGCACACAACCACATAAACTTGGAAATAAAATTTAGCGGAGTCGCCAATCCTGTGTTAGTGTGTTTTGTGCATGTATGTACGAAATCAAACCAACTTAAGGGGTGTGGTTTTCCCTCTTAAGTTATTGGTCACAAGCAGAAAATAAATGGAGTCAAGCAAGTTGGTGGAACATGCTAGAACATAAACAAACTTAGATAGAGAAATAGCATGCATATTCAAACATAAAAATTAAACTAAAACTAAAAAAAATAACACAAAATCTCTAAATAGTGTCAAACAACTTCAATAATCCAAACGATGACATTTACGTCCCCTCTTATTGAGTGTTGGTAGGAAATGAGGATGAAACTTTATCCCACTTTCCAAGGGGCCCTTAGAACTAGGGGTTCTAAGTCCCAATGCAAGGATGTCTTTACTTCTGAGATGCCTTGGCACAAAGTCTCCCTCTCTCTGCTATGGTGGATTGGAGTTGTTGGATGGCCAACAATTGAGTCCCCTCTATCTCTACTCTGGATCACACACTGCTGGTATTTCTTGGGGAAATTCTGGCCAGCATAACAATGTGCTCTCAAGTTTTTCATCTCTTGGTGGCCTTTTATAGGAGAATTAAAATCCTCCTTCCCTCTCTTGGTACATTGTGGATAGTGACCCAACAGAGGAGGGTGATTCCATTGTGTGCCACATTTATTCCATTGTGTGCTCCCTTGATGTCCGAAGGAGGCTTGGGTGGTTGTCCTTAGGTGACTTCAAGTGTGGAATCAATGTCCTGGAGTGTGCCTTGTGGTCCCGGAAAGTGAATTCCGCCACTCCCAGGATTGCATGCTTTTTAGGTCAAAAGGCATGCAAAGGCGCGTTTATTGAAGGATTTTGCGCGCAAAGGCACATTTGACTAGTCCTTCTTGTACGCAATTTGATTTTTCCTCAGACCTTAGAGATTTTTAAATAACTTCAGATTCTCTAATGTCTCTCAGCCCTGTAAATCCTTTTGCCTAAAATTAAATAATGTCATCTTTGCTTGTACGATTTTTCAGTGATAACAGCGGGGAAGAACCAAAATCCATGGCAGAAATTAATATGGATGACAACCCCCAATCCAAGCCTCCCCAGACCTACAACCTAAGGAGCAAAGGTTTAGTAGCTTATCACACTTTTGAAGAGAAAAGGAAATAATTTTTGAGGAAAATCTTGCCCCCAAACAAAGAAAACCAGACCTCAACTCCTACTTCCGAGAAGATCACCCTCACTACCACCCGGGGCATGCCTAAGGCTAGACCATCCCAAAATTCACCCAACACGTCCATAGAAGGACCCTTGCACCTAGAGCCTGGGTACACCATTATCGAAGACATGAAGAAAACACAAACCAATATATCACTTATGAGCTTTCCCGAATAACCAACCAACGCAATTTGATTCTGAAAGCTTTTGCTAACCCTTCCTCGGTAAGTAGGTCTACCCCCATGTCAAAAAATAGTAGTTATAAGCCTCGGTGAACCTCCAGTCCATTGTTAATACCGTGAATGGAAATTCGTGAGGATAAATGCCCACATTCATCCTATCATTTGAGATGTTTAATTTTAATGTCCATAACTGCCCCGTTGACTTCGACACGCCTACCAATATCATGCCCCTGTCTATATGCAAAAATATGAATATCTATCCTGAAAATACCGATTCCAGAAGCATTCAGCTATATAGGTCTCAAGTTCCCGTTGTGGGTGAGTTAAATAACGTTCTAACATGCCTCTCCTCTGAATCCCGATTCCATTAGTGCATCGACATAGTTTTCGTAGACATTCCTGAGGCCCATAGTTTAATACTAAGTGGAGATTGGTTGAGCAAGCTACAAGGTTACTTTGCCACAAACTAGTCTCATTTGTGGCTCCCGTACAAAGGGTGGAAAAACCAAATATGGGTCGATAACGAGCCATACATGAAGCACATTTCCACTGACCTAGAAGCAACCAATGAGACCGTTAGTTTTGTGTAAGAAGAATTGGGAATGTGCTTCTTAGAGGTTACATTTAGGCATTACTAGGACATCCAATCCCTGATCTCTCCGGACGCTCAATTAGAATTACTCCCTTGTCCTACACCTTGTCCCATGTTTAAAATTTCACCCAACACCTCTGTTCCGGGCACCCTGTCTATAAACACATGAAACCTGGAAGCACCCCAGAACGAAATTTTGACCCTATACTATGACGGCTCCAAGACTCATGACAGAGCTAGTGCTAGTTGTATCCTGATAGACCCTTCGAAGAACAAGTTTATGATCTCTTGTAGGCTGGATTTCCAATGAACCAACAATTCTACCGAGTATGAAGCACTAATGCTGGGGCTCCAGAAAGAAATGGATATCAAATTTAGTTGCCTAAAGGTAATCGATGACTCTGAAATCATCACCCGACAGGTACGCAACACCATCCACTATCTATCTCTGCATTTTAAAGGGTATCAACAAGAGGTATGGTGTTTTATTTCTGCTTTCCACGCTTTTGATATTAAGTCAGTACTTAGGATGCATAACTCGATGGCTGATACTTTAGCCAACATTGTCGCTAGGTTTATACCGTTAAGGGATGCTTTTTCTATTGAGATTGTATATAAGCCTGTGGTACTCAAAAATGTGACTAATTTCTGTGTTTTTAATAATGATCAGTAGGTGCTAGATTTCATGTTGAACGCAAACACGTTCAAAGATGATGTTATCAAAGAAGAGGAACATGAATTATCTTTCAAATGGAGAGGGAAGAAAACAAGGACAACCTTATACCCAAAGGGGTTGTCTCACTCGA
The DNA here is from genome assembly GCA_034641835.2 of Pinus albicaulis. Lineage (NCBI taxonomy): Eukaryota > Viridiplantae > Streptophyta > Pinopsida > Pinales > Pinaceae > Pinus > Pinus albicaulis. The sequence goes on from CM076582.1 coordinate 721,863,957, forward strand.
GAAATTATTTGATTTCCAAAACTACTTCCGAGGGCCTCCTAACACCAAAGCACAAAGCTCCACCTTATCACACGAGCAAGTGAACCTCAGAACAGACAATGATCCAAAGTTCATTAATAACAGTACCAAGTGCACCCCCAAGGAGAAGTGGTCATTTATTGATTTATTCAAGAAGTATTGAGACGTTTTTTCTTGGACAGACGACGAGTTGCGGACGTACGACACGCGGATTATCCAGCACGTGATACCGATGAAGAAAGGTGTCAAACCATTTCAAAAAAAGCTAAGGAAAGTGCATCCAACCATGGAGCCACTAATTCAGAAATAACTCAAGAAGATCCTCGATGCCTGCATTATTTTTAAGGTTCAGCATTTGACATGGGTGTCAAATTTTTTCCTCGTCCACAAGAAGTTTGGTGAAATCCGCTTATGTGTATACTTCTGAAATCTGAACTGGTCGTTCGAAAAGTAAAACTACCCTGTTCCCCCGATGGAGTAGACTATTCAAACTGTATCGGGCTCAGAGATGTTCTCGTTTCTGGATGGGTTCTTAGGATACAACTAGGTGATAGTTGCTCAACCCGACCATTTGAAGATGACATTCAGAACTAAGTGGGGAACGTTCGTATTGAGGCGCACGCCTTTCAGTTTAGTCAATGTCAGGGCGACCTTCCAAAGAGCCATTGACATCGCCTTCCAAGGATTAATGGGACATAGTGTGGTGGTCTACCTAGATGATGTAACCGTGTTCTATAAATGTAGGTATGACCACCTGCACCACCTAAAGCAGATCTTTGAAAGGTGCAGGAAGTACGAAATCTCATTAAATCCAAATAAAAGTATTTTCGCAGTATCATAAGGAAATATTTTGGGCCACATTATAACCAGAAATGGCATAGTGGTTGATTCAAACCACGTAAAGGCCATTGCATAGATTTCTCCCCCAAGTAGTAAGAAATCTATGCAGTCCTTCCTCGAGAAAATCAACTTCCTTCGAAAATTCATATAGAACTTTGCACAAATCGTGAAACCCCTACAGAACATGATCAAGAAAAACATGAGTTTCAAATGGAATCAACCCGAGAAATAGGTAATCGACAATATTAAGAAAGCCATCACGGAAGCACCAGCCCTTTACAACCCGGATTTTAGCAAAGGCTTTGTCTTGTATACTTTTGCCTCAGACTCATCACTAGTGGCCATTATTACCGAAAAGGACTACGACCATGATGAATGGCCCATATTATTCACAAGCAGAGGGTTACAAGGCACCGAGATGAACTATCCGTACATTGATAAGCAGGCGTATGTAGTATATAAGGCATTCAAGCATTTTAGGCCATATATCCTGAAGAACCATGTCACAGTGTTTGTCCCTCACCCAACGGTCCATTCGCTATTCATACAACAAGAGATGGGTGAGCGATTGGGTAACTGGATGGAATGCCTTCAAGAATATGACTTAGAATTCAAATTCGCACACACGGTTAAGGGGAAAGGGTTTTGCTAGATGGATGTTGAAGCTTCCAAACAGCGGAACAACGATGGAGAATGTTGGGAACATGAAATAGAAATGTACCATACTAAAAAAATACCCCCACATGGCTCCCCATCATGGTACTCAGATCTCTTGAAATATCTCGGCCACAGTACCTTGGATCCAACTCTGAAAGCCAAGAAGAAGAGAGCCATAAGGCTGAAAGCTGCATCCTATCAGATGTTACAAGGCAAGCTATTTTGCAAATATCACAATGACGTCTTGTTGTGTTTCTTGGAGTTTGAAGATGCCCAACGATTCCTAAAGGAACTACATGATGGCCCAACTAGGGGGAATTATGCAGGAGATGCTACAACTCATAAGGTCATGCAGGTTGATTTCTATTGGCCTACTCTGTTTAGAGATGCTCATGCATACGTTTGAAAGTTCCCCTCTTGTCAATTTTTTTCCGGCAGGGAAGCCCGACCATCCACTCCACTACAATCTGTTGCGGTAGAAGAACCATTCCAAAAATGGGTTTTGGATGTGATTGGAGAGATATTACCACACTCCTCGAAGAAACACCGATATATCCTCACAACCACAGATCATTTCACGAGGTGTGTTGTGGTGGTACCATTACACCAGATCAACGACCAGGAGGTAATAAATTTCATTACTCAACACCTCATGACCAGGTTCAGTGTGTTGATCTCTCTCGTCTTTGATAATGCTACGTATTTTTCATCATTTAAGCTATATTCTTTTGCTTTGGAAAATGGTATGTTTTTGAAGCATTCTACCAATTATTACCTGCAGGGGAATGGACTCGCCGAGTCAACCAACAAGAACCAAATCAAGATCATCAAGAAAACTTTGCTATCCCAACAACGAAACTGGCACAATGCCCTTAGCAATACCTTCTGGGCTGATTGTGTCACACCCAAGCCTTCTATGGGGACCTCCCCTTTCTTCCTGGTCTACGGGAAAGAAGCCTTCCTTCCCCCAAATATTTCCCTTCCTGCTCTTTCGTTATCCCAAGAAACGCATGGCACCCCATGTCCTACCTTGAAATCACGCATAGACACCCTCCTTAAACTAGAGTAGGAAAGACTAAAGGCTAGGGAAAAATTAGCCATTCACCAAAGCTTAATCAAATGATGGTTTGACAAAAAAATCGTCAAGAACAAGATGTTCGAGGTTGGCGATCTGGTCCTAAAATGGGACAAGGCTCATGAAGACAAAGGAAAGCATATTGAATTCCAAGCCTTGTGGATAGGACCATTTCATATCAAAGAAAATGTTGGCCAATACATGTATAGACTACAAACCTTGGAAGGGAGGATTGAAGCCCTCCCGGTGAACGACCACGACCTTAAACATTACTTCATCTGACAGCTCTTAGGCTATCTTCTCACCCTATATCATAGTCTTAATTTGTTTACTTTAACGCATGTGTGTTTTATTTGTTTTTGGTTGTTTTCAATAAATAAATTGCCTCGAGCAAGGTTCCAAAACATAACTCTTAAATGCCTTAGTTCTGAGGATCAACACAATTGTTGCTCAATCGAAAAGCTGCACCTGAATCTCTGCCTGCAAAGAATCAACCCTCAAGCCCATTTGGCCTAAGTAGGTATTGGAAAACCACCTTGTGGAGGTAACTCAACTGAATCAAGGGATCCTAGTGCGAGCGGTCGGTCCTGTGTGTTAACTCAAAAATTGCTGTTGAAAATTGACTGATGAGGTGGGCGATTGGGAGAAAGTGGAAAGAGCTATCTTGAATGGGGAAAGGGTATTCAAGAAAACCTAAACAAGTCTCTCAATAAAGGCCAGGAGCAACCTCTCTTGCAAGTAAAATAAGTTGGGATCCATCATCCACCAAGGCAGTATTTGCCACATATAAATAAGTTCCATGAGTAAATACAAATAAGTTCCTTGAGCACATAGAAATGAGTGCTATATGCAGATAAAATAAGGGTAAAGGATTGAGAAAGGCTTCTTCCGGCAGAGAGGCGATGCGACGACTCCGTCGGGGTACTATCTAGGCTCGCTGGCAGAGGAGTAATGTTTGTGACTCCGCCAAGGCTCTCTAGGCTTGCTGGTAGCATAGACACACAAGAGACAAATAAATTATACCGAATCCCTTGAAGCCCACGATATTACTCTGACCCCTTTCTGTCCGGTCTCCGGGATACAAAACATGGTGGGCAGCAATCTGGGTCAACGTGACCAAGGGAGGTCGACGCATGAAGGCCAAAGATGAGGCCAGTGGGACCCACAAAGGTGGAAGGAAGAGCATGCTAATCCCCCTTCCCCCCTAAGTGATTTAGTGCATGTAAATATTCAGGGTTCAACAAGTGAATCGCCAATTGTTGTAGGCGCTACAACACCCTCCACAATTTGGCATCAGTCTGAAATTTCACAGCCCCTGTTGTTTTTGGTGTCATGCATGAGCACAAGTTCATCACCATGCATCAAACCTTGTCCTAAAGGGTCCACCCCGGGCAGGTAACCTCAGATCAAAAGCTGGTTTTAGATGATTGATTTTTTCTTCCAAGTGTGGCCGCAAGGTCGCAATTTTCACTAATCTCGATCATGCACGACTCAACGACCTAGCGACCTAATCCAAGTCCCAAGGTCACAAATTCGCATTCTCTTCAAACTTCATCTTTTCATGACTTAGTGACCAAGCGACCTAGACTAGGTCGAAATGTCTCTAGGTTGTGAATCCGTTCAATAGCTAACCTTTACGACTTAGCGACCCAACGACCCTAAAGTCGCCAGGTCGCAAGGTTGCAAGGTCGCAAACGTATGAAAAGCACCACATTAGGGGAATTTTAAGGTATAAAATGGGCCTCCTAAGAAAAATGTACAACCAAAATAAACTTAATAATAACCAATAGGATTCAAGATGATGATGTCAACCATGGGGGATGATTCACCATTTTTGGAGTAAAAAAGTAAAAATAATAAAATAATAAAACTACTTTTTCAACTCGTATTTTCAACTTATCTCCTTAAGGTTTTACTCAAATTTCGAGTGAGAGTATACTTTTTATGAAAAATTTAATTCCTCATCCAATGAGTAGCCATATTTCATACTTTTGATGGACCCTACTACATGAAAAATGAGAAATACACGAAAAACGTGATTGTAATCACGTTTTTTCATGTATTTCTCATTTTTCGTGTAGCAGGGTCCACCAAAAATATGCAAAATGGGTATTCTGTGGATGAGGAATCAAATTTTTCATCCATGAGTGTTTCCACTCAAAATTTGAGTAAACCCATAGGGAGATAAGTTGAAAATAAGAGTCGAAAAATGTTTTTTTTTCTTTTCTCTCTCTAAATTTTAATGATGTAATCCAATATTATTTTATAATTTCCTTAGGAGGCCCATTTTAGACCTCAAAATCACCCTAATGTAACATGCGACCTTGTGACCGCCAATAAGGCTTGCACATGCGACCTCTTTATATATACAAGGGTCGCGTAGGTCGCATTCGACCTGCATGATGGAGCTTACAAGGTGCCTGACAGACTAATCAGAGAGCGTTTTTCTTCCAGGTAAGTCGCCAAAGCCTCCTAAATTTTACTCTTTTATCTGACTGCTTACCCTACCTAATCCTCCCCTCTTACCTAGATTATTAAACACCTTAGGCTCCTATCAATAGTGCTCCTCCTTAGACCATCTTTCCTTCTAAATCTCCTTTTTCTACCCTACTCATCCCATCATGCCCAGACTAACCCAGACCCTCCTGACTACCATTTGTTACCTTGTGCATCTATTCCCAAACCTCTTGTGACCTCCTCAACCCTGATTTCCTCCCTTTCCTTGTTGTTTCTCCATGTTTCATGAAGGTTGCGCCGACCTGTTTGACCCAAATAAGTCCTAATGTGACCTCGCAACCTCGTGACCTCGCAACCTTGCGACCTCACAACCTGGTCACTGGGTCGCCAAGTCACAAAGTTGCCACATCACTAAGGCCAGTTCTTTCACTCAAATGCGACTTAGCAACCCTACGGCTAGGTCACTAGGTCGCATACACTACACTCTAAGGCCTTTGCGACCATTACAGGTCACAGCTACCTAAAAATTCCTGGTGCGACCTATCCTTTTGTTCACTCGGTGTCCCAGATTGGCCAGGACATTAGTTGGTTTAGATAAGTGATTTTATCTATCATATTGTCGCCTCCATGCCGTCTATCTTATCATGGGATTGTTTCTTGAACATGTCAGGTGACGTTGAAGCTGAGCTTGATTGCATATCTGTGTCCTCGGCCTCAAGTGACATGGGGCCTCCAACAATCCGTAGACGACACAAGAGCCCAGAAATTGATCCACCAGAAGGCGATGTACCTCCAACGTTGACTCCCACCTACGGAGACACAACTTGCATCTTTTGAAAGAATGCAAAATTGTCTTGGTATGACATGTATGAAGAATTCACGAAACAGGAATTCCAGAAGGACCTAGAAAAACGCCACGTATACTTACAGGTAAACTACAATACATTGTAGCTCACCCTCCAATCTTCTAGTGTGTGGAAGTCATAGACTAGATTCTCCAAAGAACAGACTCGAAATATTGGATGATAAGAGACTCTGTTGTAGTAGCCTTCGCCAACCTTTCCCCTAGGGAGGCTATAGTGTATTAATCTCTACCTAGCAAAGAAGAATCCTTTAACACTCAATGGATAGCGACACATGACGTGACAGTGCACGACAACCTGAAGAGCTAGTGGGAAGACCCAGTGCACAACACCCTGCATGACACCCTGAAGATCTAGTGCTCCGAAATGGGTGGTTTTGTGTTTCGGTCCCACTCTAACATGGCACCCTCTCCTATTTTCGCCCCCCCCCCCCCCCCCCCGAAACCATTTACTGCTTTATACCCCCTCCGAAAAGCAGTTTTCCTCGCTAAGTGATAACAATTAAATTTCCCGTTGAACGCCAGTCATGTCACACCACCTGGACCCAGACATTGATAAATTTAATTCGCCCCTAAACGTTAATCCAACGAATCCGCTCCACCATCAATGGGAAAATGACCTATCTGTTTATGAATTCATCATGGATTAGACTTTAATCCTTTACCTTGCCATTTTTTCTATTATGTACAGGATTATTGCAGGTTGAAATAGCGCCAGTAAACCGATATGATCACTGTCAAAATGCTCTCTGAAACTATCACCATTCCTTCCTCATTACAAATAATTTACTCGGTCCTGAAATCCATTTGTCTTAACAAAAGCCCTCATTCACCATCAAAACAGATTTCATCATGCCTCCCAAGAAGAAAAGCCAAGGGGATCCCGTGAATCCATTGCTCCATCCCTCAACTAACCTTGATCATATACCTCTGGCAGACAGGGATTACAAAATCCATGAAACCTTATGTGAGTTAGAATTATTCGAAATGTATTGTTGGCTTCAAGACAAATTCATTGACAAAAATGATGACATTGGACTGTGGGAATAAAATTTTCCCCATTATATCTTTCCCCATACCCACAATTACCCTGAATTCATTAGGAAGTGTCAATCTTGTTATGTACCCAGTCAGAGAGCTATTATTTCCCCTTTAGGAGAGATTCTAATCACCTAACTACCCAAACCATATACCAAATGATGCAGGCCCCTATTACAGATAATGCCATTCCTTTTTCTCAAGAAGCACTCATTGTATTATATGAGAATCTAGACTTTGCAAAAAAGGGCTACAACCCTTGATATTTTTCTGGCTGAAGAAGCCCAACTACCTAAGAAGAACCCTCCCTATCCATCTTCCATGTTCCCTAATAGAACTAAGCATATCAGTACAGTCATCTCCCACCTCCTTGGTTATTACTTATATCAGTGGGTAGATGAGGCCATTATAGGATTCCTTTCCATTTTCTCCATAGATTCCAAGTCTTCTATCTTATTCAACTTCAACTATTTCCTTGAAGATTTCATTCATGAACAATTTTTCAAGTTCCACATTGAGGAGGTATTTAAATATGCCTCTGTTTTAGTATATTTGTTTGTATATTTTTTCAAGGAGACATGTTCAAATTTGCATTGCAGAAGTTGGATGATGATGAAAATCAAAAATCGGTCACCTTCTAGACTACAATGGTGATGAAGGAGCAGAAAGAATACTCATACAAACAGTTCATAGAACTATTTGTACATCCAACACTCAGTATTCTCAGCAACAATTCAGAGCCAAGAAGTAGCCAAGAAATCAGAAAATTCTTGCAGTTGTTAGACCAAACTAAAACAAGAGACTGTTACCTTTACCATAATTACAAAGAGCTAAGGATTTATGGATGTGATCTTGCCCCATATAATCTCCCAAAATTTCTCCCAATGAGGATTTTTTCCCTAGAATCCATCAGGAAAATTCTCAATGCCGATGAGGTCCATTTTGTATCTGCCAAGAAGAAATGTCATTTTAGAATCAAAACACAAATAGGACCCTTCATTTGTAACAACAGAGCAGCAGGGGAGGAAGCAATCAGATTACTAAAAGCAATGCAATTCAGCCTCAGTTTTACATGGTCATATGATCCATTAGGTGCCATATCCAAACTAAGGGTAGAGAACAAATCTACATGTTACCTTCATACCAACATACTAGAGATTGAGAGGTACTTGAATCAAATAGAATGGACTAAGAATACTTTACAAGAGGTTGAAGAACAATAATTTTCAACTTCAACATAACAGACTCTTATGCCACAAGAGAAAACAAGAAAAAGGATCAGAGAATAGGAGTCACCTTCAGTGACTGACGCTTCCAACAAAGAATTCATAATCATGTATAGGAAGAGGACTAAACTCAATCCAAAGGTGAACCCAAGCAAGGATTCAGAGCATGAAGTTATTATCATCACCGAGGAAACACCTACTTCCTCGCAAGTAGGTGGTCAAACCACACTCTCTCCTACTACCTCTACTGCTTCTTAGGATCAACAGTAAGCTAGTAAAACCAGCAAAATTGTTACAGGGGAGAAAGAGAAGACCATTTTTGATACATTCGGGGAGATTAAATTGAAAAATGAAGTTTTTAAGACCAGTACATATAATCAATTTTGGAAGTAGACTTCCAGCTCACAGAGTAGGCTATTGTCAGCCTTTGATTCAGAGAAAGGAAAAAATGCAGATGGCCTTTCTCCAAGCATAGATTCCTCAGTGCAATACATCAGCTGATTATAAAAAGACTTCATTTGAGTTTGATGTTAAATATATACATCGTATTGATAAAATGGAGATGCATAAGCAGACAGGTGAAATGATTTCATTTACACTCACTAACACTGCTATGAGTTTGTCCAAATTGCAGGTTTCTTTAGCTAATATCCAGTCACAACTCAAGAGGAAAAAATATCCTCTCTAGCCAAGGATTAAAGGATTAATTCTTTGGAAGACTTAGTAATCACGATTGGATATGATTCCTCCAATATCAGAGCTTCAGAAGAAGTGATTAAAAAGAAAAATGCTGACACAACAGCATTAAGGAAGCAGCTAAAGCTGCCAGCTATAGAGGACCCTTTGGCCAAATACATTGAAGAGACAAAGTCACAGAAATTAGACATGATGAAGCTCATCATGGATCAAAATGCTCAGCTGAGACATATGGAATCATAAATGGAAAAGATGATAAAGGAAAAAGAGTAAGCTGCCAAGTTGTCATTAGTTCCTTTGGAAGTTGTACCTCTTACATCTATTCCTACAACCACTACTTCTATAGCAAGTACAATAGATGGATTTGAACAACACACTAAAGTAGTGCAAAATGTGTCAATCCAAATACAAGAGATAAAGAAGCTTCAGGACCAAGTGAAAATGTTGGAGGAATAGAAGTGCAAGAGTGATAGCTCACATCCAGCTGAAACTCGGAGAGTACAGAAGTTGATAGAAAAGTTTCAGAACTCGAAGAAGGAGTCATCTATTTTAAATACCTTGGGGCAATTCAAAGAGATAATTTGGACATATATAATTGAGTCCATCAATGAAATATGGCCTTGCATTCAGATCATATTTTAACAGAAGGAGCTGATAGAGAAAGTCGATGATGCCATTACAAACATTAAAGAGGAGCTTGGAGACATGCCAACTATTTCTAACCACATTATCAAGTTCCTAAATTCAAAGAACATGTATGAGCTGGATGAGCTAGGAATTGAAGATATATCAGAGACAATTTTCGAGGTAAATAAGGTTCTTACAAAGAGAAACCTTATTGTACAGCTAGAGGAAAAATGTCATAGCTTAAAGTTTTTGTAAACAGATTTTTCAGTAGGATAGAACCTTAACTCAGAAAGGTCTTCCTTCCCTATTTGTAATAAATCAAAAACTAATTACCAGAGAGGATTATGTAAGGAAATTGAATGAAATTTCTAGGGATACATATAAATTTTCAAATATCAGGGGCACTATGACATGGAAATCATTTTTGGAGGCATTGGCTCATGAAATTTTCATCCAACATGAGATAAACAACATTTTTGTGCTAAAACCAACTTTTGTAAGTGTGCCGAGGTGGATGAAATATACAGGAGGGTCATCAAATCAACTATCCCAGAAGAAGAGAAATAGGATAAGTTAACTGAGTTCCATGAGTAAAAGTTAACAAAGAGAAGTCATTTACATCCAGCTCATAGGACAACACATCATACAACATTACAGCCATCGCAACCTACCAATAGGCTTACTCATCAACTGATTCCTTGAAAACAGTGCCAGAAATCCAGATCATCCACATCGAGCCTATTTTTTTTAACAGTTAGAGCTTATTGTTAGATTTAGGCTAATAATACACTGTCTGTTGAGACAACATTTATTCTAATAAATTTTTTAATATTTTAGTATAAATACTTCAGCGTTTGAAGTATTAGAGGTTGATTTTTGAACATATTTTTCCTACTGCGCAATTGTAAATTCCAAGTTTTGTTGGAGCATCAATAATACAAAGACTTCTTTCAGGATTCATGTGGTGTAATTATTGGTGAAGTGTTTCTACTGTTTCTATGTTTTCCACTATTATTTATTTTATCTGTTTATCAAAATTCTTAATTGTAAAACAAAAAGTGTGATGAATAGGTCATGTTATTTAAAACACCTTATTCTAGATGATTTTACAATTTAAATGTTTTCTACTTGAATTCAAACTGAAAAATATTTAAATTATTTTCAGTCTCAACTGATATTCACTCTTCTTCCATATACATTATTCATTTAAAAATATTAAAAGAATACAGTAAATACAACCTAGCTTTCCCTGTTGTAACTCTTTTAAAATTGATGCAAAAATCCAGTTTCATATTTTGACTCCATTGCCTAATGGGAAAATAAATATTTAATCAACCAAATCAATCAAAATCAAACAATCACCAAGTGCAGTCATAACTAGCCTAATATTTATCTAAAACAAAGTTAAATATGAAAGACATATCCCTCTATGATGTTGGTAGGGATATATCCCAGCTTCTAAAGTGATTTTGATGTTGTCTTATGTGATTTATTCTCCCAATATTAGAAATTACAGAAAGATAACATAGTGGTGATCATACTATGGTCAAATGGAAACAATTGTAATTTCCTTCGAATTCATAACTTTGGTTAAAGCATTGTATGATAGGAATACTTTAAGATTGATTTTATTTTAAATAGTGTAAATATTAAGTGTGTGTGTCTTTAGATTATAACTCTGGCTCCTAAAAGAGCCTATACTAGAGCTTATCCTAATCCAAATCCTGCAGATATTGTAGATGACCCGGAGAAAATATTGAAAAGAAAGAGCTTATCTGAAAGCCAAGGAAGTTCTAGTCCTCCTCATAGAGCATATTCACTCCCAAAATACTTTGTAACCCTGCAAGACATTGAGTTTGACTTACGCTTTAAAAAATTCCTATTAGAACTAAATCAACGAATTGGGCATATGACATAGTAGTAGATCAAGCTACATTGAGAAGAAATTCATCTGAAGCCCAACCTACTCCTGCTGATATATACCTTCAAATCCTTCAAGGCTTTGACAAATTGCAGGGTTTAGTCTAAGGATTATACCTTTTTGTTCATGAAGCTTATGTCCAGCAACCTATAGAACTTTCTCCTTTGAACTCTTATGTTGAATCACTCACCTAATCACAATCTGTGCATCCTAGATCAACAAGTCCTACCCCATCTGTAGTCTCCACAACTACTCTGATACTTCCCATAAATTGGTAAGCTCTACTCCTTCTGTAGTTTCCAAAACCACTCCAGTATTATCCCACCAAGAAACTCAAACTCCCTCTTCTCCCCAATCTTCAACTACAGTCCAACATTCATCTCCACCAAAACCTCAAGTTTCAACTCAGCCTTTACCTTTCATCTAGCCTCCACCTTTCATCCAACAACCAGATCATATTGTTCATCCTTGTGTCCCCATAATGGAAGCTAGATATTCTCCCCTTGTCCTTCAAGATCCTTTGGCAAACATGCCACAGGATTACCAAACAAGAATCCCTCAATTTGATGGAACTGGACCTATCACTGCCCAACAACATGTAGGCAGGATGAATGAAAGTTTTGACCTTCAGGAGGTAGATGAGGAGAGTGTAAAATTAAGGTTGTTTGCACAAAGTCTCACAAGAGAGGTGAGGAAATGGTTTAAAGCATTACCTGTTGCTAGTATTCATGATTTACCTGAAATTTATCAAACATTCCTTACTAGGTGGGAAATTAAGAAAAACCCTCTTCAGATTTTATTTGAATATGAAAGCATTAGGAGAGGACCAACCGAAAGTGTTCAATACTATTGCACTAGATTCAACAATGTATATAACGCAATCCCTGCTAATATCAAACCAACGCAAGGCTTAGCCCTAATCAAATTCCCAGATGGTTTTGAGGCAGACATGGCTTACCAGCTTAGGGAAATAATTTCATCCACATTAGAAGAAATGCAAAGGGATGCAGTAAGTGTAGAAGAAAAGCTATTAGCTAAGAGATCTAGACTTAGAAGTGAGAGAAGAGTAACCTTAAAAGAGGAACCCTCTACTTCTTCTGTCGATGCTAAAATTGATTCCTTAGTTAGAACAGTAGAAAGAATGGTGGAGAGGATTAATTTGAATGAGAGAGTTGCACCTAGGGAAAATCAACCTACACCTCAAAATCAAAATCCAATTCCTAGGATAAGTCCTCCCCAATTCAAACAAAGAGAGCAGAGGGGTCCTGATCGACATATAAGACCTCCTTTTCAAGAAAAATATGCCAATGAAAATGGAGAGGTGGTGGAGGAAGTAGAAGACAATCAGATAAATCTAATGGGTATCAATGATGATGAAACTATGTTTCTTACTCAGGAAGAACAAGAGTTGTTTCAATTATCCCAAACTGAACTTGATTTTGAGGAATCAGATGACTATAAGCAGCGATTTGAAAACTCTATCATGGAATTCCATAGACAATGCATTATTAGGAGTAAGAAAAAATTAGATACTCCAAAAAAAATACCAATGAAAGCCCTGTCAAGAAAATCTGTGACACCACTTCAGAGAAAACTGTAGAAAATGTTGCTAAGAAAACTCTTGATAGTTCTAGAAAAAAGACAATTGACATTCCTGCTAAAAATATTGTTGAGATTTCTTCCAAAAATACTCAAACAGACATTCCTACCACCAGTCACCAAAAATAACATGTGTCAAAAGAAATTGCTGATAAATCTGACTTTCTGAACTTAAATAAATTTCAAACATCATTCAATATTGAAAATGAACTATTAAGCTGAAAATTCCTATCCCTTTGACTGAGTTAATGAATAAAAATTTGTACAGAACTCAAGTTATGAAGGCTTTGAACATAGGAGAAAACAATGATACTGTCAATTTGAATGATGATCATCTTGAATTATTATTTGGTCCAGAAGTAGATGGTAAACCACAAGAAGGAGGAGTTCCTCCATTTTATATTAGTCTTAATGATCATGGTAAAATTATCCACAATGCTATGTTAGATTCAGGTGCCTCACATAATTTGATGCCAAAAGAAGTTATGCAGAAACTCAGTCTTGACATTACTAGGCCTTACAAAGACTTGTATTCATTCGATTCAAGCAAAGTAATATTTTTAGGTCTCATAAAGGATCTACGTGTCACTTTGGCTCAAATCCAAACTAACAGTCTAGTAATGGACATAGTAGTGGTTGATATTTCCCCAAATATGGCATGTTGTTGTCACACTCTTGGGGGGGAAACTACAAGGTACCCTACAAATGGATATGATTTATGCAACCATCCCAGTGTTTGGTCAAAACAGAAGATTGTAGAGGGAAACCTTGATGAAATATATGGTGAGTAGTCAGGAGAAGCCACATAACTACCCCCTTTACTCTGTCTACTATGATTTAGATTCCTTCATTTTGTATAATGATTGGGATATTGATGCTTAGGTCACCAGTGCTGAAAATGACATATGTTAAACACATGAAAATCAAACACAAATTGTACAACAAAACACCGAAACTGAACCTTTTTGGAATATGAGTTTTGATGGTTCTTGTAGTAGAGCAGGGTCAGGAGCAGGTGTGTGGGTCTCAAATTTAGGAAATAATCGCGTAGAAGGTCATCCATATAAACTAAATTTTCAATGTACCAACAACATAGCAGAATATGAAGCACTTCTTTTAGGCTTGCAATTATTGAATAAATTAGGTGCTAAAATAATTTCTATTAATGGAGATTCTAAATTGATTATTAAATACATTAAAGGAGAGTATGCTACAAAACATACTAGATTGAGAGCATACATAAATGTTGTGCTTGATTTCTTACACACCTTTCTAGAATATAATCTTGCTATGATACCCCAAAATCAGAATGTCCTTGCTAATGGTTTGGCTTTTTCAGCTAGCACATGTAAAATGCCTCATCCCAACAAACAATATATAGAATAGGTGTTACACAACTTTTTTTCACCGTCCCTGCAATCCCCATCCTGCACATTGGAGGACCATTTTTGTACTTATATGAAGTGTCATGCCATGAAAAAAGTGTCATCACATCCCTTTCCATGAGAAGAGCATTTCCTATGTTGACTTTTCCTAGAAGAGACCATCAAAAACACATGATTTTTGGTTGGTGCTGGCAGGAAGTTATGGCCTCTCCCAATAAAGGAAATTAACACTAGGCCACGTGCCCATTGGCACTCTGTCTCAGTGATCTACTAGCACCGAGATGTTTTTGGAAATTTTTTTAAATATAGAAGCAAATTTTCCATGCTAAATACTTCGTGAGCGAGTCAGCTTGGGTTGTTCGACTGAATAACGTCGAGCACCTTCCTTTGGCTTCTTGTTTCCTCCTTTTGGGGCAACATCCCAAAGGATAAGGCCTCCCTTCCACCATATGAGGGATCCTTCAGAAGTTTCCTACAAGTTGGCGACTCCGCTGGGGATTAGTGTGTGTTTTTCGTCTTGTTGTTTGTTGAGCATTTGGCTTGTCGAGTCGACTTTAGATGTTTAATCCTTTTTCTACTTTTCTTGACTTTCCCGACTGTTTTAAACCATCATTTTCAGTTCCAAAGTGTCAAGCATGACCTCTTCTAAGTGGTTTCATCTTTTTCCCATGGTTTTCTAGCTTGGCGCGGTTTTTCCTTGAACAATCGCGCTGATTGGTGCATGTTGCTTTTTTCACAGGTGCGCCAACCCCTGTTAGGCGTGGATAATAGCCTAACAGTCGCGCCGAATCCTGTAGGAATTGATTCAACCTCTTTGCTGAGTTTTTTCCAGTAGTGCTTGGCTCTGGATTGGTTTTTTACCTTGCAATTTGTCTATTGGGATTGTTTTGACTTTGTAGTCTCGGTCTTCTCAGTTGTTTGTCCATCATCTTATCAATGGAGTTTTTAGCCCTAGGATTTCTAGGTGTCTAGTGTTATTTGTTCGGCCCTCTCCTCACTGAGCCTTCTGAGTTAAGTTTGAGTCACTTTGTTTTTTTTCATTTCAATTCGTTGACTGATTGTGTTAGCCTTTCTCTCGATTCTTCATGTCTTTGGTTCGTTGAATGACAACTTTTGTTTTCGTTTTACTCTCCATTTTGTCACTTTGAGCATAGATTACATTTCTCGTTGGATCGTTTTGAAAGCCCTTCGTTCTCTTGGACGTGTGCATCTTTGTTTTGAGTGTATTTTATGTTTGTATTGCATTTGATTTATTCTTTTTAGATATTTATATTTGTAGTGCTAAAAACTAGTACTTGTTTTTCTTTTTAGTGTAACAATGCATTGTGTGCTTCATTCATCTAAAAAACAAAAAATTGAATTCTTTCGCTTGAATTGAAAATGGAAAAGTTCTTTTGCATAACTAGCTCTTAGCGAACTAGGAAAGAGTTTTCATTTTCTCGTTTGGTTGTATTCGATGCATTAGCAAAATTCTTCTTATGTTTTCATTGATTGCTACTTTGTCATAGATTTCTATCCTTCTCTTAGCTAGCATTCATTGAACGGAAATGATGTTCTTTTGTATGTAGTATGCATTTAGGAATTCGAGATCACATTTGGTAAGGCCTTGAAATCGAAACATTAATTTAAGATCAACCTTAAAATAAATTCAATCAACCTAAGGAAGCATTGAAACCTAACACATATCTTAGAGGTCTAGGCTAGTGACGTGTTCTGGCGTCATTAAACCTAGTAGCTGTCGTTCTCCACCTGGCATTAGACAGCACTAGTACGGACTTGTGCTCCCCAGAACATCGCATATATAAATGGAGACCCTCATATGTTGCAATCCTTTATCTATAGGAAGCCGAGTCTACTGCCCTATAACCATGATACACCGAACACAACATTCGGGGAGACTACCTACACGTATGTCAAGTCCTTGATCATTTCTTTTTCATTTGATCACCAAGGTGTATATGGAAGTTCACAGAAACTTGGTACACCCTCTTGCTTAGATTACCTGAGTATTCATTTTGATCATTTTGTGACTCTCTAAAAGTGAAAATATTATCGAGCACTTGTCCTTTCATGCTTGTTCAATCTGAAAATGACTAGAGTCATCTTTTTCCTGTTTGTTGACTCTTAAAACATGAAACAAAAAAGTTTTGTTTCAATGTCATAAAATATTAACTGCCCACGAAATACTCTTGGTTAAAGTTATCTTCCTTAGTGTTTTTCTTTATGTTTTTTTCTGGTGGGAACGTTTCTGGAGTTTACCAACCAAGGAATTCCCTCCGAAGGGAATCTTGGTCCTTTTCCTACTTTTGGGAATGTTGGTGCTCCTTATATGGAAACATTGTCCCTTCCTGGGTTAATTGTTGGTTTTCCTGTATGGTTATTCTCGAGCTTTGTGGTCTCGAGTATTCCGCACTCTGTACAACCATATCCTCCACCTGAACAACATCATGTTGATTCTAAGGTGGACCTCTCCCCTTCTTCGCCTATTTCTTCGTCCTCCTCTTCTACTTTTCTTGGTGAAAGTCTGGATTCTAGTAACCAAGTTTCTAATAAGAAGAAGAAGAAGATGAAAAAGAAGAAGTCGGATAAGAGAGAGGCCAACACTTCGGCTATTGCACCTCAGACACCTTCCCTTGATAAACCATCCAACCTTCCACGAAAATTCAAATTCCCTTGCATGTTTTGCAAAGGTGACCACCTTCTTCGAGACTGCCCTGGCATTCCCAAGGTACTTGAATTATGGTCCAATGGCCATCTTCCATTGCCTTGGGCTTTTGGAAGTCATATTGGTGGCACATCTTCGACTAGCAATGATAAGACTCATAAGAAACAGGGTAAGATTACGAATCCCTATAAGTTGTGTGAAGCGCATCATCCCATCCACCTTTGTCTGTATAGGGATGAAGCCACGAGAGTGTTGGACAACCCTATTGTTTATGCACCCTACCTTCCAGTTGGTTACCAGCTTTCTTTGAGTCCTCCGCTAGTTGATTCCACGATCGATCAAGATTCATCCTTGGTCGATCCTGTTCCCCCGGAAAATCAAATTCAAGAATCCGTTCCCAACCAACCATTGGTTGTGGAATCGATCGATCTAATCCTGCCTATGGTTCATCAGGTATTTTTCGTCGAGAGTGGATCAAACCCCCCTCATGTTCTTCTTGTTTCTTTAGATTCCCTGGACTTGGAGAAATATCCTCCCGTCACTGTGACTCAAGAAGTTTCTCTTCCTGCTCCCATGTTTGTGGTCTAGGAGGACAATCCTATTGCTCTGGTAACACCAGGGGATGACCATCTCAGTTCTATGGTACCCCCTCCAAGTATTTTGTTCGCTTCTTTCGATTGGATTCAATTTGTAGGATACCGTCTTCCTTCTTATGTGCCCTTTGAGATCACGGTACAAGCCTTTGATATGGTCGTACCTAGCACGATTATAGATGAAGGCACGACTGTTAGTATTCTGTCTTGAACTACCTGGCAAGATTTTGGTTCTCCATCGCTTATGCCTCTTACGCAGAATCGTTTGGCATTTAACAGAGGAACCAGTTAACCATTAGTGATCCTTCCAAAGTTGCCTATTACTTTGGGAGGGAAAATCGTCTATATAGACGTGATGGTGGTTCAAGGCCCCTTGGATTTGAATTTACTCTTGGAGCGCAACTACGCTTATGCCATGGGTGCACTTGTCTCTTCCTCTTTTGTGTGATCTGTTTTCCACACAAAGGTTGGATTGTGACCATTGCTCAGCTTTCATTCTTTGGTCCTGAGGTGGCAGAAGGTTGACCATCATCCTTGCTGGATCTTTATCCGCCGGTTGTATCTTCCCTGCCATGGGTTAATTATGTGGCCACTTGTTTGTTTCCCTCATTTAGTCATATTTCCATTGAGTACCATCTACCGAGGGCATTCGATCGCAATTTCCAATATGTTGTTCTCCCATCAGATGTGAACCTCTTGGAAGCCATGACCTCTTATTCGTCATGATGAAAGGTCATCAGAGCAGAGTTCCTTTTCTTGTGCCAAGCTCGTTAAAAAATGAAACAAGGTGTTATGAGGATGGTTCGTCTTCTATATCAACCTCATTAAAAAATTAATTAGGTCACGAGTATAGTTTTTTTAATGTGTCAACCTCATTAAAACAATGAAACACGTTCATGTTCAATTTGAGTCTTTGGTAATATCTCATAAGATCCCAGTCGATTCTTTCACTACTCTCATATTTTGAACCTTCATTCCATTCACTTTTCATTAACTGCCGATGGACTGAAGCTTGGGGGGCATGTACCTCGAATTGAGTCACCATGTTGGGGGAATGCCTGCTCTTCAAGCATAGTTTAACTTTGTTTTTAGGCTTGTGTAAAAATGAAATCAGTCTCAAGCATAATTTACCTTTGTTTTCGAGCTTGCGTAAAAATGAAATCCTTTTGGCTTGGTGTGCTTTGTGAGTGGTTTTTCCTACTTATTGGGTCATTTCTTATTATGCAAAGGACTGTCACTCCTTATTATCTTCAAATATTAAGATTGTATTTGCGTGTTCATTTACTGGAAAGACATTTTTATTACATTACATATCAACATATTCCTCGACAAATGAATGCATTAACTGATACAGTAGCTAACATTGTATTAGATAGACATTTGTGTAATTTGTAAGAAATCATCATCACGTGACAAGATCCATACAGGAAAATAGATGTGTATATATATATATATATATATATATATATATATATATATATATTGAGTGTCTAAGACCTGCGTGCAATCATAAGTTCGGTACAAAAGTTTAGGGTTGTATCTTACACATCACAAGACTTTAAAAAATATGAGGAAATAAAACCTAGGTGTCTACTTGGCGTGACGCTCATGATAAAACGTCACTTCTCGTACAAGCTACCTCAACAAGCGGTGAACACGGTTTGACACCCATGCAGTGTGTCTCTAGTATGCACGAGGAACATCATCGAATCGCGCATAGTCTAGGATCCCACGGGAGATTCCCTCCAAGTTGCGTATGATTTCCTCCTCCTTGCCTCCCTCACCATGAGGGGCCACATCAAAGTCGCGAGGAATCCACCGCACTATCGGGGACATACCTGCAGGTCTCTCTGGGCCAACATCTGTAATTACATGGATTAATGTCAGAAAATGCATATAAAAAAAATCATAATACTCATCAAAATAAAATAAAATGAGTCTTACACAGTACTTCATCCCAATCCTCTCCTTCTGGGAGTGGGAGATCTACATCACCAGTGAAATTTGTGCCAGAGTAGGGCCAATCCTCCACGAAAATCAGCTGTCGGTGGAGTCACTCAAAGAACTCCGGTCTCCAGGACATCTATTGACCGCCCCCTAACCTTGGCATCAGAGTTGCCCAAGGGGCCATCCGTGGCTCCTAGGTTGGTGGGGTTGGAACTATTACCTCCTAACGCTGGAAGATTGGTAGTCGTTCCAAGATGAATGATACCAATATGGACCCATAGCCAAACTGCTTCAACTTTGTTTTCTTGCATTTTGTCAGTTGACGCTACATGCTGATTGTTATCGCCTCTGCCCAGTTGTAGAGGGTCGGTGCCATGCAATCTACAACAAGAAGTAGTTGTGTTTTTGTGGCCTCATACGGCGCCTGTGATCCAACATCTCATGTGATGGTATGTAGCACTACCTTTAGTGCCAAATTCAGAATAGTTTAGATGTCCACTTTTTCACTTCCCGATCCTTTCCTTTCCCCTGGGCACACCCTGTCAATAACCATACTCATGTTCTCCATTGAGGGCCAGGTGCTGGTCAGGATTGGTACTGCCCCCCTCTGTGACAGTCTAGTAATGAAATAAACATCTGAGACTTCAACCTCAAGTTCCTAGTCGTGAATAATGAATCTTTCCTGATCAACGTCCCAGACATTGATCAAGTACTACAACAGCTTCGGTTGAGCTCTGAGACATGGTGCCATAAAGAATTTCTTGAGCCCGTAATCTCTAAGAGCTTCCATGCATCTCCTATTGCCCATGGCTTCCTCATCTTCTTCACTTTGTTCTCGTTCTTTCCATTCGATCACCATTTTGTCTTCTCACACCTGCAAAAACATCCATATGGTTGTCATTAGCCAAATCCAAAGCTTTTGAATAGTTAATTTGGACCTGATTGTTTGTGTTTACATTATAAACATGTCTGTCGTAGTTGGCACGACTTTTTTAGAAATAGTTGCGCCAATTGACGCGTCTTCGTTCAAATTTTAAGCCGATTGGCGTGAGTTTGTGGCCGATACCCGCGCCAACTAATGCACCCTAATTTTTGCAAAATCCCCCCACGGATCTACAAAATTGGGGTTGCAGGTAATGAAAGTACAATAAAAATGCAGAGAAGGATGTAATCTCTTACCTAGAACTGGCGGATTTGAGATTGGTCTTCCGAATTTCCCGTTGTCAACGCCGCAAAATCGCAGTGAAAAAGGGTAACAAGTTGCTCACAAGAGGTAAAAGTGAAAAGTAATTTGTTTTTTACCATATTTGGCATTTTATAACTTTTCAGAACCCTAATTAGGTTTTAAAGCATATTTTTCGACTATTTAGCTATGTTATTTTGAGAAATGGGTTTTACGTGTGTATTTTGTGCAACGACAGGTCCTCAACGTCACGGCGATGAAGTAATGAGTTGCATTTTATACTTTTTCAGACTCGGTAAAAACACGAAAAAGTCACTGTTGGAGTCATCTTTCAGCTCTTTTCTGATTCTCTAAAATTGAAACTATTTCTAAGACTCTTGTCATTTTGAACTCGTTAAATGGCTAGAAACGATATCTACCCAGTATACGTTTACCCCTTTTTCGTGCTGGGATATATTAGTTACGAAAAAGGAATACCTTAGCCTATTGTGACTAAGAGGTTATCTCAGACACAATTTTATACCTTTTCAAATATATGAGACTACCTACAAAAATGGACTTTCGAAGTTTTCTTTTCCACTTCTTTTCAAACTCTCTAAACATGAAAAGATGTTGATTTTTTCCTTTGTCAGACTTGTTAAACCCTAAATGACAACGAAAACCGTCACCATGACATCATCGAGTTCCTCCTTCCTAGGGCTCGTAAAATGTACTAGGATGGATTTTTCTGAAGGAAAAACTTACATGACAAGCACATGCTATCCCCTTCAAGCTTGTTTTCCAAAAATAATTGGGGTACTTGCCAGCAATGGTGGGGGAAAATGGAACCAATTCTCAGTCATGTCAGCAGTATGTCGCTCTTGAACATGACACTCATCTGCATTCGTGTCGGGTTGGGGACAACTCATTTTGTCATTTTTTCCTCCATGGGTTTGGGTAATCTGTTTTGACTTCTCACCTGCTCTTTGCCACGTCATCATGACCTCAGATCCCTTGATGTCAAATACTGCCAAATCTGGAGTCGTGTCGTTGATATGTTCAATATAAATTTGCATTTGTAGTTTTCAACCTCCATCTAATCCTCTTTTTGGTCCTGATTCACTATCATCATGTTCCTCTGTCTCATGTCGATGATGTGGGAAACATTATGGCCCTCCTTCCACTAGGTCACTTCCTGTCAACTTCAGCTCATTCTCCAGGAAGTTGATCTAGAGACTCCCTTGTGGTACCTTGGAACTTGCATGCCTCAATGGAAAGTTCTTCGCATTCGATGACAGGTCCACATCGTTAGCCTTCGATCGAGTGATTCTGCGGGTGTTCGATGCCAGATCACTGTTCACATTATGTGGATTGTACTAGTTATACCTTGAGAGCCATTGTCATTATTAGTGGTTTCTCTCGTGCATGTTAAAAACTTTCATCATTGGCTGGTAATCAAGTTAATTTCTTACATGTTCAACTTCAGCTCACATATTCGCATGCTTGAATTTGTACTTGTTCAGGTCGAGATGGAGTGCAAGACCCTAGGTTTTGTCTGATGAGATCCAGGCTGTGAGATATTTTGGTTTATCGTGACTATATGCATGAATATTTTTCTTGGATGGCTACGACCATACCTGAGTCTATTTGTTGATCCTTATTGCTAGATGGTTATGTCCATACCTCGGATCTCAATTTTTATGTACTCTATTATGGATGGCTGCACCCATGCCACATGTTCATATATCAAAGATATCATTTGTATTTGTATTTGCAGGTTTTCCAACAACAGTGTTTGGTTCGAACGCGTTCTCGTAAATCATTTCACTCCTCCCTCTCTCTCAGACCTCATGCTTTAGGGGGAATATGTTACACAGCATTTTGTCACCATCCCTGCAATCCACATCCTGCACATTGGAGGACCATTTCTGTGACTTATATGAAGTGTCATGCCTTTCAAAAAGTGTCATTGCATCCCTTGCCATGAGAAGAACATTTCCTCTATTGACTTTTCCTGGAACAAACCATCAAAAACACATGATTTTGGGTTGGTGCTGGTAGGAAGTTATGGCCTCGCGCCAATAAAGGAAATTAACACTAGGCCCCATGCCCGTTGGCACTCTGTCTCAGTGATCTGCCCGAGCCGAGCTATTTTTGGAAAGTTTTTTAAATATAGAAGCGAATTTTCCATGTTAATTACTTTGTGAGAAAGTCAGCTTGGGTTTTTCAACTGAATAACGTCGAGCACCTTCCTTTGGCTTCTTGTTTCCTCCTTTTGGGGAAACCTCCCAAAGGATAAGGCCTCTCTTCCACCATATGAGGGATCCCAACCTCCTCCTCTCCTTCTCTAAATACATCTCTCTCACATAGATGCAGCTAGCTGAATAGGAATTGCTGAACATTTTACTGAAATAATCTGATATAGGTGGTGTGAGATAGAGCAGAGAGAGACCCCTGTCAAGAGAGAGCTTAGGCTTATTTCCTCGCCACATCCAAATTACTCGACAAATGCTCAAGACACGTTTTGACTGGACCCACTGAAGGAGGTTGTGACGTCAAGGCTCATTTGGTTGTAATATCTTTCTTTCTCTTAATATATACATGACTGATGTTTTGGTTCCCATCTCGTGTTGATGTGATTGATCTTACGCAATACATTTAATTCTCCTTGACCAGTTATATAGTTATGAATGCAAACATTGTTTCGTATGCTACTTTCATTCTCTGATCTATGTGCAGGCGCCTAAGTACCATAGCTGAAGGACTGTGATGTGTCGGGATGAAGATCAGGAGACGGTTGCCACAACTACAACAACTGTGTTAGATCAAAGGTAGGACAATCTATCCCAACTTAGTTTCATTCATTAACTAGAAGTCGACGCATTAGCATGTCCTCTTGTTTTTAGACCCACCCTAGGGCTAGAGGGATAACCTCTATCCGCAGAGGGTATTTACCTACACATCAGAGGTCAAACACCGTCTAGGTGTACTAGACAACATGAGGTATTGGCAGGTATTTGGAAATGATAAGAAAATATAAAACTTTCTGCAATCCAAAGATAAGTGTGAGGAAAATAACATTGATTTAGATGGTCAAGTAGAAAATCAGATGGTTGTGCATAATAATGTAGATGATCAGTTTGTTGAATTAGATGTAAATATTTATGTAGATGAAGTAATACATAAATTAGAATTGCATGAAATTAATCGAGAAAAAGAAGAATTTGAAGTACTTCAGCTTAAAGATAATATTTTTCCTAGAGGTATAGTTCCATTAGAAGAAATTTTTTATTTTAATGATGGAGAAAAAAAGCCAAAAATAGAGCTCACAGGGGTAGATGTAGAAGAATGTAATATAGGTAGTGAACAAAATCCTAAAATGATAAAACTTTCAAAATCACTTCCTAGTGTCAAAAAACAAGAACACATAGCCTTATTCAAAGAGTTTGTTGATGTCTTTTCTTGGAGCTATGAGGATCTTAAACCATATGATACTAGTATCATACAACACAAAATCCTAGTTAAGGAAGATTAAAAAAAATTCAAACAAATGCTCCGTATAATAAATATTGTTTTAATTCCTTTGATTGAGAAAGAGGTCAAAAATATGTACGATGCTAAAATTATTTCCCCTCTCAGATACTCTAAATGGGTATCTAATATAGTACCTACTAGGAAGAAAACTGGATAAATCCAGTTATGTATTGATTTTAGAAATGTTAACAAAGTTTCTCTGAAAGACAACTGCCCTTTGCCCAAAATGGATTATATATTACAGAAGGTAGTAGGGTCTAGTCGAATACCCTTGTTAGATGGTTTCTCAGGTTATAACCAGGTCCTAGTGCATCTTGATGATCAAGATAAAACAACTTTCACTACTCCATGTGGGACCTTCATGTATGTGAAGATTCACTTTGGGTTAATGAATGTTGGGGCTACATTTCAAAGAGCAATGGATATTTCCTTTGTTGATGAAATTGGCCATTTTATTGTGATTTATCTTGATGACATTACTATATATTCAAAGTTTGATGAGGAACATTTGAGACATCTAAGGAGAGTGTTTGAAAAGTGTAGAAGGTTTGGTATCTCATTAAATCAGAAGAAAACATTGTTTGGCCTTGAGGAAGGTAAGCTTCTTGGTAATATTATTTCAAAGGATGGAATTAGGATTGATCCTAGTAGGATTGAAGAAATATTAAAAATCAGCCACCCTAGAAACATCAAAGAGCTTCAGTTTTTTATTGGAAAAATTAATTTCCTAAGGAGATTCATTCCTAATCTTGCAGAGCTTCTTAGAAATATAACCAACATGCTTAAAAAATATTCAGAAATTAGATGGATTATTGCGGCTAGATAGTCCTTTGATTTAGTTAAACATGCATTAACAAAAGCACCAGTGTTGATTAGTCCAGGTTTTATTATCTTTTCTTTTTCTTCTGAACACACTATTGCAACTATTTTATTGCAGAAAAATTAAGAATTATTTGAACATCCCATTGCATTTTTCAGTAAGGCTTTAAGAGATGCATCTTTAAAATACAATATCATGGAAAAACAGGCCTTTGCATTAGTTAAAGAAATAAAATATTTTAGAGTATTCATTTTGCATTCACTTATTATTGCATATGTACCTAATTCAGTTATAAAGGACATTTTGACACAGAATGGGCATGATGGAAAACGAGGAAAATGGATTGTTGTCATCCTTGAGTATGAATTATAAATCAAACCAACCAAGTTGATCAAAGGACAAGGAATGGCCAAACTGATGACAAAGTCTAATTTCCAAGCATTAGACATCAAATTTTTTGTTTTACTAGATGATCAAGAGACGACTCCACAGATCGATGAATCAATTTTGAACTCGCCCTGGTATGCAAACTTGTTGTATGTTTTATTCAATTTAAATGCTCCTCCCGGTCTAACAAAAACAAAGGAAATATTTCTAAAACTAAAGGCAGTTAATTTTTCATCATTGAAAATACTTTATATTGGAAATATTCTGGTGGCATTTTACTTAAGTGCTTGTTGAAGGATGATGTAGAGAAAATCATGCAGGAGTTCCAAGAAGGTGATTTTGGTGGCCACCTCTATTGGAAAACTACTGCCAATAAAATCCTCAGAGCTGGTTTTTACTGGCCTACCCTATTCCCTGACATTCATAAGAGGGTAACTTCATGCCATAAATGCCATATTTTTTAAGGGAAAAGAAAACCCTTACCCATGCCATTAGAACCTATTTCAATTGAGAGCCCTTTTCAACAATGGGGACTGGATTTCATTGGTGAAATTCATCCTCCTTCCTCTGGAAAACATAAGTGGATTCTTAGAGCCACATATTACTTTACTAAATGGATAGAGGCCACGCCTTCCAGATATTCTACTGATGTTGTTATTATAAAGTTTCTTGAGACCAATATCCTTTCTATATTTGTTTGTCCTAGAAAACTTATTACTGACAATGCAACAAATTTCAAATCTAAGAGAATGATTGAATTCTTTAACAAATACCACATTAATTTGGGACATTCAACAACCTATTACCCTCAGGACAATGGGTTGTCTGAATCTTCAAATAAGAGTATGGTAAATATCATTAAAAAAAATTTGGAAGACAATAAGAAATCTTGGCACAACAAGTTGGTTAATGCACTTTGGGCTGACAGACTTACTACAAAGAAATCAATTGGTATGTCACCATACCAATTGGTCTATGGAATGGATGATTTGTTCCCATCATCTTTAGGATTAGTATTCATGAATATAATACAAGAATTACAGGTTGAGCCAAAGGATGTACAAAGTAGAATCAATCAAACAATTCAGTTGCAGCAATCAAGGCAGGAGGTCTACAACAAAAATCAAGTAATTCACGAAAATGTCAAAAATATTTTTGACAGGAGGACTAAAGCAGATGATTTCAACATTAGAGAAAAATTTTTAAGGTGGGATTCTAGGACATAAGACAAAGGTAAACATGGAAAATTTGTAATGTCCCAAATGGGGAAATTTCTGCAATGCCAGGAATATCTTGAGATATTCCTATTTTCCACCTCCAGGAGTATTAACAATCAAAACTAAACTATTTAAGAGATTGACTGCAGGGGAATTTACTTGATATGTCATCTTCACAAGGAAGAATGAGATCCGGAGGCTACCTGGCCCTCTAGCAGACTCTGCCAATAGATCTTGTCAAAAGCAAATAATTCCCTTCAACGAATTTTTGCAACAGCTGCCCATGAGGACACTGTATAAGGAAAGGCAATCCAATGCTGGGATGCCTTAGAATATGTCTGGTGAAAACTCCCTGTAGAATATAAGCTCAAAGAAATAACCCTAAGCAGGTTATTCAGATCTCCCACCAACATGTATACTGAAACAATGCTCAATAAGGGAATCTTCAGCAGTATTAAACCTCCAATATGAACAGCAGTGAAGAATGCATCAAATAATGATAGAAGAGAAAAAATCTGATATATAATATGTAGCAGCAAATGTAATACAAATTCCTTGAGGAAAATGCCTCTCAAGGTGAGCTCAAGACTGCCTCAATAGGAAATGTACATGAAACAAGAGAACACACTGCTACATGACCCAGCTATTCTGTCACTGCGCAGTCTATGAGGTAAAATGACTGAAAACTGATATATATGAGATGATGTGACATTATGTGCTCAAATAAATATGGGGGAGCAATATCTCAACCCCGGAAAACATTATTATATCAATCCTCCAAGAGATTGGCTAAAATACATAAATTAGAAAAATGCCAGAGTTGCAGTGTAGCTGCTGCAACTCAAATAGAATAAAAAGTAGGAGAAGGAAGTATATTCTGCAATAAACAATAATACATCCTCCAATTATCTCCAAAATGAAGGGGTTGATCCCCTCACTGAAGAATTCACTCACTAGTGCACAAAATAAGCACCACCTGCAAACCCTCACTGAGAATAACACTATAAGAGAAAGGGACTGCGTTGGGCATGAGAGGAACATGTATGGCCTAATGCCAAATCTGCAATAAAGCTCTGATTTTGTCCTTTGCTGATCTCCTAGAGAAGGAATGAGCTTCCTTTCTACAAACTAGCTCCGAAAGTGGTGATGAAGGTCCCTCACTGCAACACCAGCAACTCCAGCATTCTCTTGCTGCAAGAATAACGCAGTAGCTGCAAATGACTGCTTTGGCCTTAAGCCATGGTGTGAGGAATATGAAGTACAATCTCTCCATGGCCTCCCATGGAAGAGAACGGCATTCCTAAACAGGAATCCCTCTTGTGCTAAGCAGCAACAAGTTGAAGAGAGCTTCAACTTCGAATTCTATTCCAAAACTGCCCTCCACAATGCTCTCCTTCATCTTTTATGCAATGTGTGCATGGACCCCACTCACATTAGGGTTTCTCTCTCATTTCAAATTTCCCTCCACTCCAACTACGCAATATTCTTGTGCAAGCTTTCCCTCTTGGGTACGTTGTTGACTTTATTCAACCATGGTTTAGCTCACCTGCTTTTGGCCCCTTTTCACACTTGGGTTGATATCTTAGCCACTTAAGTGACTTTTTTCACCTTAGGAGTGTTTATTAATTTTCTACATGGGTTCCCTCGCCCATTTTATTCCTTTTATTAAAATAAAAGCAATATTAATGTCCCAAATAATTTATTGCAAAATCTGGGACATTACAGTCCTCCCCGCCCAAAACTTGCTTGTCCTCAAGCAAGAGCAAGGATGAACTGAAAAAATTCCTCCACTCAAGGCATAGAGTCTAAAATATCCTCCTGTAGATCCTCCATCCTCAAGCAATCAACCATCAAAATGAGTCACCCTCCAACTAGGCAACTCTTAGAAGTACTCCTCCACCTTGTGCTCATGAAATCGGTGGGCTGAATTTCTGAACCTGGTAAGCTTCATAGCCTACCCCATGTTGTTCTCTTCTCCACTTATGGTGAATGTGGAGTGAAAGCTGAACTTGGGCTACAATAGTGTTGTCTTCAAGAGGAAAAATGAAGTCTAGATCCCCAAAAGATATCTCCTCCAACGCTGCAAATCAAGCTGGCCCAAATCATCTCATATGTGATGAGTTGGAATTCATCCACATATGGAATCCAAAAAACATATGGTCCACCTCATGGGAAAAACACATGGCTGCACATGGTGACCATATCATCTTCCATACTCCTCCTTGGAGCATGTGCTGCAAAAAGAGTGGAGGTCTTCTCTCCCAAAGGGTACATCTACCCCATGAGTCTCTCCCTCCTCATGATACATAAGGGCTGCTGCTGATATGTGGCTGAAATAAAGTGGTCTTCATGAGAGACCCAAGCCACCCCATCAATCATTCAAACCATGAAATGCCTCCTCCAAAATTTTGAACTCTCCAAATAACTCCTCCCACATGTAGGAAAGAGATGAAGCTTGGAAATCATGGGCTACCCATTGCTTCTCCTGAAAAATAAAACATGCAAAGTAGGGAGAATCATACTCCCAATGGGCATCTTAAATTTATATCCCATTCTCCAAATAATCTCCCCACGAACCAATAAAAAATTTCAATGCATGGAAGCAAGAATCAATAGAAGCAAGTTGTCTCATGACAACTAGAAAGTGGTTCATTGTTCCACCAAGGGTACCTGCGCAGTGCACTCCTGGCCTGCATCAAAATGAAAAATAACAAGTGCTTTAAAGCCACTTTTTTGCTGCCAGATTCATCCTGCAAAATGTGATCATGAAAACAAAATTTGGTGCCAAAGGTGCACACCAAAAATATGTGGCCTTCCCCCACAAACCACCACAAGATGGCCATTTTCCTGGCTGCAATAGACCATAAGCATGGCTAAACATAATGTGAAAGAAGGAAGGATCCTCCTTGATATAACATGTTGGTCATAAGAATAAGAGAGCACCAAACATAGAGAAAATGGTTACCTCCCTCATCAAGTACCTTGGCCTTTGAGCTAAACATGGCTCCAATGAAAATTCCCCCTTACTGCAACATAGCAGGGGAGTGGTTGTGCCAACCATCTCATCATCACTTGGACTATGCATCTAGCCAAATTATGATATACATCCATTAGAAATCCCTCCAAGTGGACTCCTCCATCAGTGAAGAATATGCATGGAAATGCATGAAATAAGAATCCATAAACATTGCATGTAGATTCCTCTTCTTGTGCTTGTGCAACCAAGCCAAGAAAATAAAAATGTAGTGAGGAATGCTTCCCTCCATTACTCTTTCATGCTCATCATCTACATGCCTCCAAAGTATATCACTTGTGAAGTGGCTTGAGAACACTTCAACAAGTAATCCAAGCTCTCGAGTGACAGCGTTGCTGGCCTTTGGAGTAGGGCCACTATCATCTCAAAGCTTCCATCTTCGACATGAGTCTTGCCAAAGACTCCTCTCATCATGTTGCTGCAAATGTAGAGCTCCTCCCATGAAGAAGGTGCTACTCGGTATCTAAGATCAAAGAGCAATCCTTTTGCACTGTGCTAGTGCCTCTTCTTGCTCCCGCAACATCAAACAAAATCTGAGCAACAAGAATGTTTGTTGCTCCCCTATACTTCCACCATACCCAATCTAAAATGGCAACATAATGAATGGTAAGAGAAATAATATCCCATCATGATGCACCCATGCTCTCCTCTTTTTCCATCAAGAGCAACAATTGTGAAATGATCCTGGGACCTGTGGGTTATGGATCCTCCACATTTCGGTTGTGCACACTCCATCCATAAGGCTCTGCTCTCTGGTGTAAGTATCCTACCACTTGGTACCTCTTTCACAAGGGCTACCATTTTCCCAAAACATACTTCTCCTTTTGCATTTCATTTCATGGGACATTGAAATGCAATCTCCTCCATGGTCTATGTCTCAAACCCCAACCTCATGTGTGGTGCATGACTCATCAAGGGTGTCTGAGAATAATGGCATAGCGCAGTGAAAGTACCCTCCTCAAGACAATCAACATGCAATAAAGTACAATCCTCCATGATAGATGAAAACTCATGCATACCTTGGTGAGATTTTGGAAGAATCTTGCTGCAAGAGTCTCTTCCTCAAGTGTGTTGGTTGCCTCAATAGCTGAAGGTGGAGGCTACTCCTCCATGAATGTAACAGCACTAGCATGTGCCTCTGGTGGTGAGGGCTCCTCCCTCCTATGGCCAAATCTTTTGATCAAGATCTAAGAATAATCAGCAAGAATAGAAACCCTTGCATTCCTCCCATGGCTGAACCACCAAGTTCTTTCCTCTTTCTGCTGAACAAGCGTGAAAAAGATAGAGCCTCTTGGAAGACTCCAGGTTTTGTTCCATATTCAGTAGGTACTCACTTAGAATTCGAATTCCAATTGTTCTCCATGCTTCTGCTCTACTCCTCTGTGAGAATAGGAAGTGCATGGTCCTTCCTCATCTCCTTCTTCTATTTCCTCAACCTCCTTGGAGAGGTTGTTGCTGGACCCAAAACTGATGAGATTGATCTCATCTTCTACATCATTCTGGCCTCTTCTTCTTTGAAATTTGAACTTCACAGGCTGAGCCAAGTTCGAAGCTCTGATACCACTGTAATGTACCAAATGGGGAAATTTCTGCAATTCCGGGAATATCTTGAGATATTCCTATTTTCCACCTCCAAGAGTATTAACAATCAACACTAAACTATTTCAAAGATTGACTGTAGCGGCATTTACTGGATATGTCATCTTCACAAGGAAGAATGAGATCTAGAGGCTGCCTGGCCCTCCAGCAAACTCTGTCAATAGATCTTGTCAAAAGCTAATAATTCCCTTCAACGAATTTCTGCAACAGCTGCCCATGAGGATGCTGTATAAGGAAGCCATTGTGAAAATAAGGCAATCCAATGCTGAGATGCCCTAGAATATGTCTGGTACAAACTCCCTGTAGAATATAAGCTCAAATAAATAACCCTAAGCATGTTATTCAGATCTCCCACCAACATGTATACCGAAACAATGCTCAATAAGGGAATCTTCAGCAGTATTAAACCTCCAATATGAACAGTAGTGAAGAATGCATCAAATAATGACAGAAGAGAAAAAATCTGATATATAATATGCAGCAGCAAATGTAATACAAATTCCTTGAGGAAAATTCCTCTCAAGGTGAGCTCAAGACTGCCTCAATAGGAAATGTACATGAAACAAGAGAATACACTACTACATGACCCAGCGATTCTGTCACTGCGTAGTCTATGAGGGAAAATGACTACAAACTAGTATATATGAGATGATATGACATTATGTGCTCAAATAAAGATGGGGGAGCAAGATCTCAACCCCGGAAAACATTATTACATCAATCCTCCAAGGGATTGGCTAAAATACATAAATTAGAAAAATGTCGGAGTTGCAGTGTAGCTGCTGCAACTCAAATACGATACAAAATAGGAGAAGGAAGTAGATGCTGCAATAAAAAATATTACCTCCTCCAATGATCTCCAAAATGAAGGGGCTGATCCCCTCACTGAAGAATGCACTCACTAGTGCACAAAATAAGCACCACCTACAAACCCTCACTGAGAATAACGCTGTAAGAGAAAGGGACTGCGCTGGGCATGAGAGGAACATGTATGGCCTGATTCCAAATCTGCAATAAAGCTCTGATGTGGTCCTTTGCTGATCTCCTAGAGAAGGAATGAGCTTCCTTTCTACAAACCAACTCCGGAAGTGGTGATGAAGGTCCCTCACTGCAACACCAGCAACTCCAGCATTCTCTTGCTACAAGAATAACACAGTAGCTGCAAATGACTGCTTTGGACTTAAGCCATGGTGTGAGGAAGATGAAGTACAATCTCTCCATGGCCTCCCATGGAAGATACGGTCATTCATAAACAGGAATCCCTCTTGTCCTAACCAGCAACAAGTTGAAGAGAGCTTCAACTTCGAATTCTATTCCAAAACTGCCCTCCACAATGCTCTCCTTCATCTTTTATGCAATGTGTGCATGGACCCCACTCACACTATGGTTTCTCTCTCATTTCAAATTTCCCTCCACTCCAACTACGCAATCTTCTTGTGCAAGCTTTCCCTCTTGGGTACGTTGTTGACTTTAGTCAACCATGGTTTAGCTCACTTGCTTTTGGCTCCTTTTCACACTTGGGCTTCTATCTTAGCCACTTAAGTGACTTTTTGCACGTTAGGAGTGTTTATTAATTTTCTACATGGGTTCCCTCACCCATTTTATTCTTTTTATTAAAATAAAAGCGAGATTAATGTCCCAAATACTTTATTTCAAAATTTGGGACATTACAAAATTTTATAACCTTTGGAAAGGGCCATACATTATTTATGCTTTCAGGGGAAATAATGCATTCTTCCTCAAGGATCTAGATGGAGCAGAGTTAAACTAGTGGTCCTGTCAATGGAAGGATGCTAAAGCACTACTTTTCTTAGCATTAAGAATTTTTATTACATCATTGTAAATATCACAGTCTATATTGAATTTATTGGATAACTTGCTGATTGGAGTTGAAGCCCACAGAGAAGGCCCTAAGCCCTAATTGACAATATATCATAAGTACCTTAAAAACAAAAGAAATAAGATGTAGACATTACAAACTTTAGATACTCAGGGCTACTGATCATATGTTCTTGAC
Organism: Pinus albicaulis; assembly: GCA_034641835.2. NCBI lineage: Eukaryota > Viridiplantae > Streptophyta > Pinopsida > Pinales > Pinaceae > Pinus > Pinus albicaulis. Next base: position 721,897,333 of record CM076582.1, read on the forward strand.
AATTCACAAGAACAAGTGCCATTCCCAACTAGAGCCACTGTTAGGGTCCTATATTTTATAGGATCTCAAGGTGATTGAGTATGTCATTATTTGTAATTTTAGATTGTAAATTATTTTCAATTTGCAAATGATTTCCAAAAAAAATTATGTATAAAAATAAAATCAAAAGAGGGCATTTCAAAAGGAAAATGAATATGAAGAAAAAAGTCAAAAAGAAGAAAATTGAAAAAAGAATAAAAAGAGAATAAAACCACACAAAAGAAAAAGAGAAATAATACTGAGAGTGCTGCAAATTTGAATGCCAATACTGTTAAATTAGTTTCCTTTATGTTAAAAATTCAATAAGAGTGTGTGCAGCTTGTCTAAAATGCCATAATGTCTAGATTTTGTTCCAATCATACAACTTAATCATGATGGAACAATTGTGAATTTCATGTCAAATAGGTTAGTGAATAAATATTTATCAAACAGTTTGATCTTGACAAACCAGTAGTTAGGTCGAAAATGAGATTGATTCAATAGTTTAAACCGAATCAATAGGAGAAATAAGTGATAGAGTGGGTTAGATTGTTATTAAAAAAAAAGGATATGTGGATTTTATAGCTCAAATGCACCCTAAAGAGATCAGATGAAAAAATGTTAGCATAGAAAAATAATTTAAAATGAAAGGGTAGGTAGAAATTTCATTATGGCTTTGAAAATCATGAAAAATGTTTATCCTAAGTGTTTAAACTTACAAATTCATTTCATGCGCAGGAAGGCAAAGGAATAAAATTTTTATCCTAAGTATAAAAGGTTTCGCATATGGAAATGAAAACTCGGCATATTATCCCCTATCCTAAGTTTTTTCCTTTTATCTAGCCCCCCCGCTACTCGACAAAACTTCTCATCAAACTCTACTGCTTCCCAACTAAGTCCCCTGGGTGAAATCCCGAAGTTGGGAAATACTTTTTGGCGGATGGTTAGAATTCGGGAAAAAAAATTAATTTCTCGGGCGAGAAAATAGTCAACTCAATTTCTCGACCGAGAGTTTTCAAAACTCTCGTCCGAGATATTTTAAATATTTCGGACGAGAGTTTGGTTGGGTTTAACCTGAGTTAAAATTCTCTCGGATGAGAGTTATGCATTTTCTCGTCCGAGAATTCTAGTGACATAAACTCTCGGGAAGACTTTCGGACGAGAGTTTTTTAACTCTCGTCCGAGATTTTTTTTAACTCTCGTCTGAGATTTTCTAACTCTCGTCCAAAATATTTTTAAACTCTCATCCAAGAGTTTTATTCTTATAATAAAAGCCCAAAATTCTTCATTCGTGGGGCATTCTGCACTATCGTTTTCGCGAATTCTTCGACTATAGCTGTCGAATTCTTGGACTGTAGCTATCGTTTTCGCGAATTTGGACTGTAGCTGTCGAATTCCCTGACTGTAGCTGTCGTTTTCGCAAATTCTTGGACTGTAGCTATCAAATTCTTGGACTGTAGCTTTTGTTTTCCCGAATTCTTGGACTGTAGCTGTCATTTTGAAGAGCTATTTTCTTTGTCGCCGGGATCTAGGTAAGCCTTTGTCTGCCCTGAATTGTGCATCTGCCTTGAACTATTGCAATTTTTGGGATTGTGGATCATTTTACTTAAGGACTTGGATAGAGAAGTGAAATGAAAAGGACATAAATCTCAACGAGAATCAATACAAGATGCAGGAGAGGAGCTAGTGAACTTTGGTTAAGTTATGGAGCTCCCAACCTTTTTTCCCCAATTTAAAAACCTTCTCAATGAAAATCCTCACATGGAATATTAGAGGACCTAGCAGCAAAAAAAACAAAGATATTTATGGGATCAATTAAAAGAATAAACGTTGACGGTGGTTATTCTAAAAGAAACCTAACTAGTAGGGGATAAATTGACAAAGATTTTTATTTTTGTTGGCAGGGTTGTCAATTCATGGCAGTAGATGCACAAGGTAGTTCTCGTAGGTTGGATGTCTTGGGGAATCCCTAGGAGGTTGTCTTTAAATACTAGTTGCAAGCCCACACATAATAAATGGATGATTATAATATTTGGCCACAAAAGACCTAGTTGCTTTAATAACAGTTTATGGACCCCTAGTGCTAACAGAGATGCCACAATTTTTAAGTCAAATTTCGTTTCATAAAAGATGTTTCCCATTTCTATTATGGGTTTAGGGGGAGATTTAAATCTCATTCGGTCCCTGTGAGAGAAAAAACTTGGAGGCCTATGAAGGCTTGAACCAGTTTCTAACAATTTTAATAACCTTATAAAAAAGTTGAAGTTAGTAGGTACACCTAGGGTTAATGGTAATTTTTCTTGGAATAGCAAAAGGAGTGAAAGACATTAAATACCTAGTTGTTTAGTTCATTTACTCATAACCAAAGAATTCTTACAAAGGGATATTTTCACAGAGGAAACCATCTTGCCTTGTCTAGGGTCAGACCATTGGTCGGTCAGACTAGAAATAGACTTAAAGGAAACACCAAAAAAACAGTTGTTTCATTTGGAATGTCCAGGGTTTTAACGAAGTTAAAAAAAAACATGGTTATTGAGAACTAAGGACGAAAGGTTTTCAATTTTCACTTTGCCCAGTAGGTCTACTACGAGGTTGGAGATGTCCTCAATGACCATCATTCACAACAACAGAACCAACAACATCAAGATCCCCATAAACATCATAGTCTCAATTGCAGAGATTAAGATGAAAGTGATGATCATCATTCACAACAACTGAACCAACAACAGCAATATCACCATCAACATCATAGTCTCATTTGAATAGATAAAGATGAAAGTGATGAACATCATCCACTTATGAAATATAGACCTCACATTGATGACCATTAGAAACTTATGAAATGGAGAGGGGACATGGTGAATCTCATGATTCAATTGGTTTGTTTTTTTTATTGAGGAATGTAATGGGAACAAGTCTAGTGCTCACGTGATGAAGGGAAAGTGGAAATATATTTCCAAAATATTGAAGGAGAAAGGATTTCATATTTATTGTCAGCAGTGCAAAGATAAATTCAATGACATGAACAAGAATTTTAAGGCACTAAATGATGTGCTTGGAAGAGACACATCAAAGGTTGTTGAGAATCATCATCTCATTTATTCTACGGATCATATTTTTGAGGGGACAAAAAATGGTCTGATGAAAATTATAGATTCCAATCACTTATTCTAGGAAGAAATGTGTTCTTATTCCAAGCTACATATCCTGGCAGATTATGGTATGCAGTCATCTTCTCCTAAGGGGAGAGAGAATCATGAGGCAAATGGGAAAACTAATGATGAAAATGGAGAAGATGTTGAAGAAGATAGTACAAGAATAGCATGGATGCAAAGACAACTTCTTGAGGTGAAAACGCTGAAAGTGGAGGTTCAGGCACAACAACTTGAGCTTGAGAAGCAGGGGTTTAAGGGGCCGGTAATTTGTAGGAGTAAGTAAATATAGTTGAAGAGACCGAAGTTAGAAAATGAAAATAATAAACTTGAATTCGAACTCATGGAAGTGCAGTTGAAGAAAAAGGAATTTGAGATCATGAAAGAGGCATAAATGACATAACATCTCTCTCTATTGGATTGTTTGTATGGAGTAAAACAAAATTAGGGGGTCAAGCTCCAATAGCTCAGTTTTTTGTGCCTCACTGTCTTCAGCCTTTCTGGAAATCATGAATTATTTTCAGTTGTTTATGTTTCATTGTCTTGATACTAATGTAATACATACACAGTGCATTTTCTCATTTATTTGGCAATTCTTTTTTGGTGAACTCATTAGGTATTTGTATTCCACATAATAGTTAACAACTTTCATTTTAACTTGAGTAAACTCATTTTTACACAAGTATTTGTATTTTTTTTCGATAATTTATTTCTTTTGGTACTTTAGATATAGTTCATGTAAATTCATTTAGTATTTATATTTGTTTGCAATAAGTATGTCAACACCAAAACTTGTCATTTTCTAGTCCTACTCTACTTTCTAAAAGGTTTTCCCACCTAGCTTCATTCTCTATTGTCAAATCGTTATAAAATCATGGGATCTACCTCATGGTGGCCAAGGTATTTGTAATTAGTGGTGGTGGAGAGAAGCGCTACCCACCTTGACTATTATATTCCTCTTACATGGTATACATTGTGAGTTGGGTTTTTTTAATCATCTGTATGTAAATTGAGGAGTCAACAATTTTCTCACATTAAGTTGGTTTTTTCCCACAACATTTTCACAATTATTTGGATTTTTTAAGGAGGTCATTGTTATTCTATCTTATTCCTAAGAAATATTGTTAGAGGGCTCGTCTTCTAATTGGTCATGGTTATACCTTCCTCAACGCTCCAAATATATCATTTTGTTGTCCTATCTTTCTTTATGGGGTATGGTATGTTTCTTACTCCTACATTTTAACATGGAAATTGAGGGTATGTGTGTTGTGTCCAATCCTTGTCTCTAGTGCATGGTATTCTTCAAATTTCATATATACATGTTAGATATTATGTGGGGTGTATCTAAGAGGGTGTTGCTGTAATTTTCCATCCCCTTAAAAATAATGAGTCTCTACTCTCACTAACAGTTCGATATTTTGGGTATGCTCTGGTCATGCGTTTAAAAAAATAGGTGCTACTCTTTCAATAGTCATATGTCCACGAAAACCAATTAGTGTACAATTGTGACTCAAGACTATACTTGAAAATTTTCATGGTTCAAACAACATCAAAATATTGGGTACACCCGACTAAAAATAGAATGTACTAGTCCCAAACTGACAAATTCATTGTTGGCAGCAAGGAGAAACAAATCAAAAAATGAAATTCCTCGTAGCATATTTTCTTATGGTATTTTTGTTGCAGGTAACCTTCATATTTTCGACCTACTGTAACAATAGATGATTTCACCCTTCATATGAAAAGTGTTCTTGAACTAGGCCAAATAATTTTGACTTCAAGGCTAATCTTTCACCATAATCTAGCTCGGATACCAAGTAATCTCAGGAGATTGAACAAGTCGGTTTTATTTTCTTTTGTCTTTGTTACAACTTTTGAGTTGAAGTAGTGAAGCCCCAGTCATGGTATATCTTTGTGATACCGTGGGAATTCTGAGAGAGATTTGCTAGTTGTTTTTCCTGTTACCTTGGAGACCTTATTGCATGAAATCTATCACTTTAATCATTAGGAAAGGCAATGTACTCAAAAGTAGAATCTAATCTAATGCCATGTGTCAAAAGATAAGTCACGGAATTGAAGTATAATCACACTGCAATGATGAATATAAGGACTGGAAAAATAAATCAGCTATAAATCTGAAGCTTGGTGCTTGAAATATGAGTCATGTGCTTGCAACCCTCATGAAGTTCAATAAAATGGTGCCATGTACTCATAAGCATATTCCTTGTACTTATTCAAATGGTTTCAATGGTGTGCTGAGTGCAACTAGTAGTGGTGGAGGAAGGTGGAATAAAACCAACAAAACTCTCTTGTTTGTGGAATTGAAAGTGAAACTGTGGGATGATTTTCATGAATGGGAGAAACATGTCTAAAGTGTTCCATAAAAATTATAGAGTTAGAGGAGGAACCTTGAAAATTATGGCTACATTTCTATAGAATCTCTCTCCTTGTTATGTTTTCCACCTTATCGTCATTTTCATATCTCACAGTTAAGATCTTATGGAGATATCCCTTCATTCTTTGATACCTCAATTTTGTATAAATCTGGTCTAAGTGACATTTAACCTTACTTTCTTCGAGGATTGTGACTATTCTCCTCATGCAAGGAATCTTGGTAACCCAACCAGCTTATAGATCTCCCTGCCAAAACAAATTCATTTAAACAAAATTTGATTATAGAATGAAAGATACTTAATTGATAAGTGAAGATAAAGTCTTCATCTTGATTTCTTCGATGGTGGAGAAAAGATGTGTTGGTGATTTCTCTTTGAATGATCTTCTTCAAGGGTAAGGATTAGATCTTGGTTGTAATGATGATAAAGCCTTCTTTTTTGCACTCTTCCGTACCAGTCCTAGGAAAGCTTGGTTCCTAGTCTTTAGATAATATTACTTTGACTTCTTCTTTACATAAGAATATAATTACATAGTCAACATGAAGACCGATCTAGTTATACTTTTCAACATGCCTATGCGTTCACACATAGTACCTATATAGTACTTGTTATCCATTGGTTGATGACATTCAACTGTCGATTGATAATTTGTTTTCTAATTTGTTTATGAGGGGCAGGCAAGCCCTATAGAGACCCCTCCATGGCATCAGGGGAGCCCTACAGAGACGCCTCCATGAGAGGAGGATTATCAGGTACATTGGTTGTTTAGTTATGTCATGTTTTCAAGTAGGTTATATTTATTGTTCGTTGTGAAAAATTGATTAATGTGAATTTTTTTTGTCCTGCACAGGTGGACGCACTCATCCGACTCGTTCACCCAGTCAAGGAATCGAACAAGAGGCGCCCTAAGGACATGTTCCCATTCACCCTGTTGCTGGTGAGGGGCAAAGGAGAACAATGTCTCAGCTTGTGGGATTCATCCCACAATTGGATACTTCTCCAGGTAAAATCTAAATGAAAATTTATTGTTTGATGTATGTTTAATTTCAAACTTATTGTGGTACTCATGTACCCAAATTCTAACAATTTAATGTTTTGTATAGTGGGTCATAGACACATTCATTCCTCACCAGGGGACCATGGTATGAACGAGGGTCTTATACATGGCATAGGTACACATTAGATCAATTGCTAGTTAAAATGTTCAATTTTACGTTATATTCAATGTTGAACAGGTGAATTTTTTTTTCAAATGACATGTGTTTAATGTGAAAAAATTATGCTCCATAGGTGCAAATGTTGGAGTTGGGGTTGGCCCTATTGCTAGTGAGGGGCAAAGGAGAACAATGTCTCAGCCTGTGGGATTCACCCCACAATTGGATACTTCTCCAGGTAAAATCTAAATGAAAATTTAGTGTTTGATGTATGTTTAATTTCAAACTTATTGTGGTACTCATGTACCCAAATTCTAACAATTTAATGTTTTGTATAGTGGGTCATAGACACGTTCATTCCTCGTCAGGGGACCATAGTATGAACGAAGAGGAAGAGATAGTTTTTCCAGCAGGTATTTTCAAATTACCAAACAAGTTTTTTAAATACAAATCTTCCTTATAAATTATTTAATTTTTTATATGTGCAATAATTTAACATGTTACAAGTGGTGGTGGTCGCCCTCCTAGGGGTAGAGGTCATAGGGTTCATGAGTTTGCTCGAAATCCGAGCTATGATCCCCTTTACACCCATCCCAGTGATATTCCTGAGCAGATGCCTTAGGAAGATACCATGTCCTTACTTACTGTTGATGGGATGAGGGAGCATTCCATGAGATTGTGCAATGAATTGCAAAGTTGCAATCTCTCTGCCCCTAGTCGAAATTGTCTCCAAATTGTTTTGCACAATTTGGAGAGTTTGATAGAGACTTATCGTGGACCCAAGTTTTTTTTGACATGATGCATAGGAGGAGAGCATCAATGATTGGTATCCACTCTACAATGAAGTCAAAATTAAGGTCACTAAAGAAATGGCCTTGTCACTATTTGACTTGCGGCCTAAAGACAAAAAATGTCTGAAGATTGCAAGATTCAATGATCCTATTATTGCACCCCATATTTATGAGAAGTTCATGTATGCATACGGGAAGTTCCCAAATAATGATGAGGTGCCGCAATATTTTGTTAGAATGTTTTTTTCTCAATTCCGAGAGCACATGGACCCTAACTATACAGATACTGGGTCCCAATTCTATAGAGTTGGAAAAGGTCGTACATATGAACGACCTGATGCTATGCGAGATGTTGGGTTTAGGCCTCCAGCACCTCGTTTAGCAGCTCGACCACCTATGGTAGTTACACTTCTAGAGGAGTTGGCCCTTATTTCCAGTGCTACATCAAAAATGAGGGATAAGATACAAGAACATATTGCAGCTGCTTTAGGAGGGGTGGAAGTCGGCTTAGGGATGAGCCAACCTTCATCTAATGCAGGAGGGCGTCCATTTGTGAGTATCCCAGATGATGTGTTGAGGGAGATGGAGCAAGATGAGCTTATTGAGTATGCAGCCTCATGTAGAGACCTCTATGAGCAATCCAGGACAATACAAATGCACACCATGGGCGAGGTATGTACAAACAGGTTTTGATCTAACATGTTTTTTTGGTGTATATATACATTTAGTCTCAAAAAACTGACGCCAATATATTTATTTAACTTATGCAGTTTACAACATTCCTAGAACAACATTTCCTTTCCCCTCATGCTCATTCTGTAGATAGTGGACATGATCATGTACAGGTGCCACAGCCATTACTCATTACTATCTATCTATATTTTTGTATGTCAAATTGAAATTGAATTTATGTCACATAAATTTATTGGTATGAGTCTTAACATTATGAAATTTTCAGGTTAGCGCTACACATGAAGGGTTGCCTGAAGAGATTATTCCTTCTGAGGTTCCAGTTGTGACACAGGTATTGATACTTTTCGTTAAGCATATTTATAGTGTTTATTATATTTCTTTTCGCAAACTTGACTGTTAACTTTGGTTTCTACTTTTCAGGGTATAGAGGATATTGACATGATGCAGACTGAGCCTCAAGGAGATCCTGCAGTCTCTGGGTCAAAGACTTTACATTAAACCATGGTAACCTCTTGCCCTTTCTTCGTTGCTATGGTATTCAAAAAATATCTGAGAGTGTACGAGGAGATTCAGCTGCCTTTTTTGTAGAATTTATATCCTAGTTTTGTATCTTTTCTTATTCAATCAAGAACTTTTTCCCAATTGTCTATGAAGTTATGGATAACTTTATTCAGTTATCAAGATCAATGTTCAAGGTTTATAGTCAACATTTTTTCTTTGATTATATTTGAATACAATGCAAGGCAGTGACTGATTTCAAATAATTGCTATTTTTATATTTCCCGCATTGGTTTATCATCAAGATTGAGTAAGGTATTTACTTTTAGATGCTTTGGAAATTTATTACCAACCTATTTAGTATTAAGTAGTGTCTTGCTCTGAATTCAAGGTTATCCAATCTTTATAGTTTACATATGAACCATAGGGATTCATGTGAAGATTTTCCAATATGTATTCTTGTGTGCTATTGAATTCATTTGAATAATGTCCATGGACTTTTTGTCCTATTAATAAAAATTAATTACTACCACATTCACTAGAATTTCTGATATTTTAATGTATTCTTTGAGTGCCAAAGATTTCCATCCCATTCCCATTGATACCTAAGACATCCTATTTTAATTTTTTATATATCATCCATATAATATACTTATTTTCATAATAATAGAGGAAGGAGTTTCTCTCTGTTTTAGGGGTATATTTCTTGTAGGTCTAAGCCACATGTGTTAGATTATCCTAGAAGGAGATTATCATTCTGCTCTAGGCCACAGAGAAGGGATTGCTTCTACAGCAACTCATAAAAGTCTGTTTTGAGGCCTAGCTTAGGCTGAAGTCATCCTAAGGTATAGTGCAGTTAAGATCAAGTATATTTTGTTATATATGAAGACCTTGATGTCACAAACACGTGAATTGTAGGAGGCTTGAGGAGGAGCCTTAAAGCCCTTCCAGACATGCTTTGAATTTCTTGTTGAACAAAATAAGGGGAAGTATAGTTGGTCATAAACTCACAGTGATTTGAAGTAGGGTTAAAAAAGCTTACTTTTCAAGGAAGTCTCTTAGATCTTCACTCTTGATACTGCACCTCTGAAATAATTGGATGTTTGTTAAATAGCTATGGTGTTGGTATGATTTGCCTATAATGTCATATGGCATATGCTTTAGTATGATTTTTTGCATTATGACATTTTGTCTTGCTTCAGTCATATATGTGTTTCTCATATTACTCTACATTGGTAAAGTTTCCCATATTGGCAATAATGGGTATAACCCATTCCTATATACTCTCAAATTTGTGTATGGATTTCACTGTGCAATAGCTACAATATGGTATTTCTATTAACAATAGTATAAGCTTGACCTCAATATCATCATTTGTATATGAATTATGGTATAGTACATGAATATATGGAAGTGCATCCATCAGTTCAAATATGGCTTCTCTGCTCTATTCATATTGTCTATATTCATTTAGTTTTTCATTGTATACAAAACAATAATATTTCCCTATATATGGTGTTAGGAATCCTATTCGAGAATGATGTTGCAGTGGAGTAGCTGCAATATCCTCCATCTAAAATATCAATGATCTTGATCATTTTGGGTCGTATTGATTTTCTTCACAATCACGTTCCTTCAATAGTGTCAGCATTCATATATACAGTCACAATTTGATCTTCTTAGCATCGTGCTTATCAATCCTTGTTCAGTTTCTAGAAGAATCAATTTTTTACTTTGAATAACAAGTGGTGAGCATCATTAAAGGAAGAAATTTTGTAGGTATCTGAAGACCAGACCTCCCTTGTGACAAGAATCACTACAAGAAGTCAGGTTGACCATTGGACCTTTCATTAGCATAACTCAAGGATGCAGCAAGTATTCAATATTTAATGACAAGCATCAGAAACCCTTGATTTTGATCACAAGATTACAATTACAGCACTATATATATATATATATATAAAGGCGAGTTTGCAAAGTTGGGATTGTACTTAAATTCAAACTCACCTCATCAAAGAAAATGGTTTAAACGTGAGGTACATGACTATTCAACATTAACTTGACCGATGCATGCTGAATTTGACACAACTCTTATTTAAATTTGCATGCTGAATTTGACACAACTCACTATGTCAATGGTGACTTGTTCCTCCCCTGTGCGGGATGTTGCTAAAGGAGAAACTATTATTAAGGAGAAAGAAGAAGAGTTGTATGCCTTACAAGAAAAAAATTTCAGTATGGAGAATGTGAGTTTCTTCTAAAAATGATCTATGTGGATGATTTATTAAATTGGAACATTTATTTTAAGCATTGTATCATCATGCATTTATTGTATTCCGATGTGAAATAAGATTAATAGGAGAATACTTTACCTTGCTTACTGTTAATCAACGCAAGAACTTTGTCTAGGATCCAATAGCTCCAGTTCCTTATTGTAATTATCTTCTGATTTTAGATATTGTTTTATTTTTTTAATTTTTTATGGGATTCCATAATAATCTTGTTGTTATTGCAGGAGGAGATCCAAAATATCATTGATGATCACAAGGCCACACTAGAAGCAAGGAAAACTGAGTTTGAAGCTGAGATTGAACAATGACAATATTTATGCAAAGAAAGAGAGGAAGCTTTAAGATTGTTTGAGCAGCTTAAGAAATTGAAAACAGAGTTAAATGTGATCAGGCTTGGTAGCTGACAATATGATACAGCTGGAAAGATTTATTGACGGTTCCTAAATTTGTACAAATGAAGGTTTATTGAACAAATTAGTGAGATTTAAAATTGGCTATACGCCTAATGAGATCAAATAAGAGGAATCTGTTCGTAGCCTTGCTATTTCTGTAATTAGTGAGATTTAAAATTGGCTATAAGCCTAATAAATAGTTCGTAGCCTTGCTATTTCTGTAATCTGTACTGCAAGAAAATTGGCAGAAACCAAGACTAAAAATATTTGATATATTTTGGAAATCGAGTTTCGGCAGTATAATATGGATTTCTTTTATTCAGATTGAAAAATATGTGTAGTGATGAACCTCATATTAATATTTATTATTATCTATTTTAATTTATGACAAGTGGTGAGTATCACAAATAAGGTGACTAAAATATATGTTTTTTTTCTTGTTTATTATACATTTTTTACTGTGTTGAAATCGAGTATAATTCATTTACAAATTTGTGCCAATATTTGAAGGCAATGTGCTTTCTTGTAGTGGTGCTAATGCATCGATGTTCACGGAAAATCTAAAGCAGGAGTTGATATGTGGATGAAAGAGACTCTTAACACATGTCCTAAGTTGGCTAGAAGAAGGCAATAAAACGGGGTTGATTGCCTCGAGAACGCACAATAAAGACAGGGTTAATTCGTGACAGGGGTTGCAAAAAGTACAGGGTTAATTGGTGGGAGGGGATGAATAGGTTTGAGGCTGCCAAATGATGCAACACAAGCACACATGTGGACATTGTCACTTGAGGTGCATGGTTGGTGGTTGAGGGCATGCTTGTGTGTGCAACAAACTCATGGTTAGGTCTCCTATCAAGTATGGTATTTTCTCCCCTCCTTCATCATAGGAAATGCCTCTTCCTAAGACTGGTTTTTATAGACTTTTTGTTTGTCTTATATCCTGTAGGTTTTTCCCTTTATCTTCACTATTGGAAATGCCTATTTCTAAGAACTGTGGTCTCTATAAGGTTTTTATCTCTACTAAATTGTGTAAGGTTTACCCTTATGATTGTTACAAGATGTACTTTATAGTGCCATTGAATTGTTTTGTCACTTGTTGACATTAGGATGACTTCCTTTCGTCTTCCTTTTGTCTTCTGAGTGTGTTAGCGATGTTGTCTAGCTCTAGAAAGCTCTCCTTTTTCAGTGTTTTTTGTTCATGTTAAAATAGAAGTAGCTAAATATAGGAAATAGATAATTAGGAGTTACCTTCGAGAATCGAAACAAATGAACAATTTATCTTTGAAACAAATAAACCACTGCAGTTTGTGGACGTGCAATTAGAGAAGAATGCAACTAGATAAGAGGATAGGATAAGATTAGCATCAATAGTTAAATGGAAAGTTTGATGCATTATAAATATATGGCTTGTGATAAAATACAACTGTTGTGTAATGTCATGGCTTTTCATGGTATTAGAGCAAGGAAAGCAATGGGAGAAGCTAAATGATGTTGAAGTAAGCTCAAGATGCTACAAAGTAACATGGAAAGATGCTAAAGAGTGTTATGTTTAAGTTATAAGAATTTTTTGGGATATTGTCATAGAAATTTGTACAAAATTGTTGCATTTCCATAAATCTATAAGGAATTGTTAGAGAGATTAAACATTTATTAGTTTCTGGGCATGAGCAGTGTTCTAAAGAGTTTGAAGGATAGAAAAATGTGCACAGTCACTATAATGGAAATCTTAGAGGCTTTTAGAATGATTTAATGGTAGTGGATTTCACATGTGGAGTCTTAGAATGATGATGTTGTTGTTCAACCTAATTTTAATAGTTGAAGGGGTGGATATGAAGTCATCCTAGGACTAAGAAGCAAGTTGTAAGTGGGAGGTGTTGCAACTCAACCTCTCATTTAAAGGTAAAAGTCTTAGTCCTAGTTGGATAGCCAAGGAGCCAAATATCAGGAAAGCCACCCATTGTCACTTGCGGGTGCATGGTTGGTGGCTGAGGGCATGCTTGTGTGTGCAACAAACTCATGGTTAGGTCTCAAGTATGGTATTTTCAACAAACTCAATTGCATGATATACCAATACTGTCCCAAGGTCTCCTATCAAGTATGGTATTTTCAACTGTCTGGTATTGTCTCATCACCTTCATCATAGGAAATTCCTCTTCCTAAGACTGGTTTTTATAGACCTTTTTGTTTGTAATATATCCTGTAGGTTTTTCCCTTTATCTTCATTATTGGAAATGCCTATTTCTAAGAGTGGTCTCTATAAGGTTTTTATCTCTACAAATCTAGGAAAAGGTTGTTTTCCTTTGTAAGCATGCTCATGGTTGAAGCCTAAGTCTTTTTTCTTTGATGATTAAGGTGATCAGATGTGAAATCTGAATTTGAAACCCAGTTTCCTAGTAGACTGAGATGATATTGAAGAAATAAGGAAGATTGATGTATATTTACATGTGCGAACATTGGAACAGAATTTGGTGGGGCCAAACGGAGCTCAGATTTGAACCAACATGTGCATCCAAAGCCCAAGGCCGACTTATAAAAGCCCTAACATTGGTTCAAGTAATGATGTATCCATAGCTAGGAGAATTTTTGGCATGATGAAGACCCATACATTCACCATTGAAGGAGGATTGAGAGTTTTATTGGCATGATTGGTGGAGAAAAACAACCATTGAGGATTACCATTCACTTGGGAAACACACATCTACACTCAAAAGGAGACTTGGAGAAAATTTGGAAGGCTTGCTTGTGTTTCTTGCAACAAAATTCACCTTGAAGGGCCTTTGGAGGTTGGATGCTGCATGTTGAAGCCCAATTTTCAATTAGTGATGGAGTTGTCCCCCTGTTTGGGGAGCTATTTAGTGTAGATTATTGTACATTTGGCATGAAAAGCTTGTCTTTTTGTATATTTTAGAGTAATTAATTAGTGAAGAAGGATTTTACGCCTCCCTAGGGATTGTATATTTGTATATATAGTGCTATTTGATAATTTATCAAGAGCAGATTATACTGAAATTTTGAAAGAAAGTATTATGATTAAATGAGCAGGAACATTTTAGCTACAATAGTGGCATATTAAAGATAAGTTCACTAACACACCTGGAACAAGCTATAGGAAGTTTAGAACAGAAAAATAAGCCAATGACAAATGAGTTACATAAGGGAAAAAGTTCGCTTAGAGAATTTTTGAGAAGGCATATTAAATGAGTTACACTAACCAACAGGGGACAACAAGCTACAAGAGGTTTATGATAGACAAATAAGCTAGTGACAGATGGGTACACAAGGGAAAAAGCTCACTTTGAAAGTGGACAAGTTCTCTAGGCAAACTTTTCCCTCCTATACCCATCTATCACTACAACTTATTTGTATGTCATAAAACTCCTGTAGCTTGCTTATCTGATGGTGGTGAGTATTCTTTAATATGCCTCCACTGCTCATCTAATTTCACCTTGAATTAGCATTTACATTACCCAAGTTGGGTCCACCCAATAAAATCCAAAGAAAATTCTGAAGTGCATGATAAGCGTATTGAAAAACACTATCATAACATGGCATTTCATCTCACATTTCCAAAATAAGAAACAACTTTCCAAATTAGGGAACATGTTTCGAGGCCATATCATATGTGTTTCCACATTTCACTGTGTTTTTGGTGATGGTACCAACCATGTACTTGTGTTTCCCACAACATAACCAAATATTTATATTGGTGCAAAGTTCAAACAGACATCACTCTCAATTTATTGAAGCAACATGAGCCAAAATCTTCACATTTTGAGGATATTCTGTTACAGCCTTGGTCTAGAAGCTAACCTATGCAAAAAAGAAGATCATGACTTTCAATATGTCCAATAATTTTTTTCCAGATGGTCACTCTTATAAAGGTGACAATAGTATAAGGGGTATCTTCCTATACCTAACTAGGCGTTCATTTTATGTCTCTAGCTTTGGAGATGAGATTGTCTAAGGCTTACATTGTCCTTCATATACTAGAAAGGTGTTACCCACCATGTGCATTTCAAACACTTTAATCAATCATCATCAATTCCATCATCAATTAGTTCCATCCACTCGGGATTGCAAATCATATTTGAAAAAATGGAACCAAAATCCACCTTGTGGTCAATTCAAGAAAAGACTTCAGCCATAGCAGTATTGTTGTTGATCCTACATGATTTACAAATGGACCAACAGGTCATAAAATAAGGCATCATGGAAACAATAAGGAATGGAAGCAACTAGAAATGTACAGAAGCCTGGAATAGTAGTAGCCAAATTCAAGATGGAGAAAAGTCCAATTTCCTTAGTCCTCAGCATTAAATTATATTCAAGATGAGCACTAGATGATGAGATGAGACTTTGAGGCTCGTAGAGAAAAATCCCACACCAAATCGAGTAGAACATGTAGTTGTTATAGGTTATCTTACTCATGTCAAATTTGTGATCAATGTACTATGGTACAGGTGGGAAGTTCTTTGCTTGTTTGATTTTAATAATAGAGTTCTGGTACACGACACAATTATAGTGAATGTGTTTGCACATTCACAAATTTATGCCACATTCAATGTAATTACACAAAGTTTCTCATTTTTTTAACAACAGTTGTGGTTACAATATAGTTCAAGCAGTTGAAAAATGTTAATTCAATTGACATCTAGCACACAAGATTGAATCAAACGTTCTCCTAAGTAGAACATTTTAAAAGTGGGTGTTTCCCATCTGATGTAACATTTTAGTTGTAAAATTTTACATGGCCATTGTTTCAAAAGCATTCTTAAATATCCCCGTCATTTTGTTTTAGTGTAAAGAATCAAAGATTAATTGAGATAGATTTTATATTAATAATATCTTTGTTTTCTGGCTGTTGACAAAGTCCAAAGGAATTTTATTGTTCTAGTCTTGGTTGAGAGATATTCTTGCAAAAGAAAAATAAACTTTCATCTTTGATTTCTTTAAATTCCCTAAGCATCTATGGTCTTATCTTGTATGTATTTCTTGCTTCTAATTTTCTTGTGAGAGACTAAACTCCCACACTCTACATTGCCATAGTAGTACTAGCATGATGAAGATGTAAATGATTTTTTCCACGACTATTACACTGTTATCCTTTCCAAAACAACTGTCTAGTCTCATCTTGTTTTTTTTCTTTGGTATTGTTGCACTTGCAAACTTATTGGGGAATAAATTCAGTGATACATAATTGTAGTGTTCTATTTTCGCAAAACTTTCAAGATATTGAAATCGATTTGGCTAAAAGAGAGGACTCTTTTAGATCTAGTTTCACATTTATTTTAAATTCAAATCTGAACCAGTAAAGAAGCTAAGAATTGACAGCTTTTTGGTCACCATCATGACATTGACACTTCAAGCAACATTATATTGACTAGATAGAGTAGAAGGATTATAGTTATGGATCCATAGATTATTCTTTGGCAATCAACCTCCAAATATTATCAAACTTTTTAATATATTATTTACACGATATAATTGCACTATTAATGCTTTGGGATATATAATCTCCAAAAGTCACACATTGGGTGTTGTCACTGGCAGCGAATGTCACCTTGTCACTAACAAATGGGTGTTGTTTATAGGGTTGCAGTTTCAGGGCTAGGTTTGCAAGGTTGCCTTCGAATCCCTCATTTCTCTGTCAATGGCTTTGAAAGGCTAAGAGAACAGTGGAGCCCAGGGTGTTATAGTTCTGGTCCATGGCATTGTCATGTTCTAGAATCGAGAGACTTCTTCCTGGAGTAGCCTCTGTTTATGCTTTTCTAAGGAATATTTATGCAGGGATAAGAAATTATTCAACCAATGATGTAGAGTTCTTATTTTCGCATGGTTAAGGAATGTTTTAGATTGTGACATTCATGAAGTTGTTTTGGAAGATCCTCAACATTCCTTCAGCTATGGTGAACTTCATTTGTCATTTGATCGGCCTCATTGTTATAATTTTCAAGGACAGCCTGGATGATATTCATGTGAGAAGTCCCCATTTTCTTGCTCGTACAAAAATTAAAATGGTGCGATGCCAAGCTTTATGGTTATCTATGTCTAGAAACTGCCTTCAATCAATTTTTCCCCCTTACCTTAGCTTCTACTGAAGGGCAAGGAATTCCAACATGAGTCCTTTTGTATTTTCCAAATAGTAATTCCCAGTTAAATTTATTTTGGGTACATGTGTTATGATATGGAAAGTAATGAGACATTTTTTTCTCCATCAAAATACTTTAATTTGATATTTCAAAGGTTGAAATCAGAATATACATAGTACTGTCTTTTCAGATCTTGCTGAGCCTTAAGGACTAGATAAAATATCACAAATTCCAGTTTGTCATCTATTCCCATTAGTTACACTCTTCCTGTATCAATTAAGAGCCTGGAATGTGCATTAAAACAACAAAAAGGGTACATACGTGAGGATTTTATGCATTTCCATACTCATAAGTTGCCATTTTAGTATTACAAAGAAAAACAAAACTCCTCTGAAGAAGTTAATACTGGAGAAGAAACAATTTCGTGCTGGAGTTCTCCATACTTGAAATCCTTCACAGAAAAGGGTCCAGCCATATTTGTCAATATATATGGTGGGTCCAGAACCAAGCCATTCTTCACAAGTTTATTACACTCGAAGATACAAGTGGCCTCATTGAAAAGTAAGTCAAGGACGTTAAAACATAGACTATGAGAAATTCGGGTTCGAATAATGCCAGATCTGAACAAAGACATTCCAAGGGTTTCTTTGATAGCACCAAACAAGGAGATCCCCTGCATTGTGGTGTTGGAGCAGTATTGTTAATCAAAATAACCATTGCCTCCTCAAATATGCTCCTGGGCAAGGTACCAATACCAATGCTGAATTTACAGGTTTATGCATCTCCTATTATACACAGCTAGTCATCTGGAGTAAAAAAGATGCAAGTTCTAAGGTGACTCTAAGTTTGTGATTGATTGGGATTGATTGGGCTAACAAAAAAGCTGAGGTAAATGTTCTAAAATTCAATCATATCCTTTGGGATATCACTCTTGAGAGGAAAGGCTGAGATAAATGTTCTAAAAATCAACCATATCCTTTGGGACATCACTCTTGAGAGGAAAATCTCGAAATGACCTCTTCCATGCATATCTACAGAGAATTGAATGAACAAGCCGACAAACATTCCAAAAATGCATTACAATTGCAAACTGGATCTTTTGGACAATATGAACTTTGGAACGACTAAGAGATCAATGGAAATGGCATTCTATTTTTAGTTGATAATTGTTTTTACAGAGTCTATTTTATTCCTACAGTTTTGAGGATATCTATTTTTTTTTTAAAAGTCATAGACAGTAAATACCTCCCAGGTATAGCGAATTGAATGAACAAGCTGCCAAACTTTCCTTGAAACAACTACAATTGCCAGCTGGAACTTTGGGATGACCAAGAGATCAATGGAAATGGAATTCCATTTTTAGTTTCATCAACTATTTTTACATAGTAATTTTCATTTCTACAATTTAACGATTTCTTGTTTTCTTTTTTTTAAAGGTCATGGACAGTAAATACCTCCCAAGTATAGATATCGGTATTTCAAGACAGTTCTTACGGACCACATTATGTATATTTTGAATATGAAATATAAGTTTTTTTTTGGGATGTATATAATATATATCAAAAGAAACATGCCAAAATAAAATTTCCTATGGGAACTGAAAGTGTTCACAGCCAAAATTTGTGTGTAGAGCCTCTGATCTCAAAGCATTCCAAAAGTAAACCATGTCAAAGGTGTGGTATGATTAAAATTAGTTCACAATTAACCAAATTTTGAGTATTCAAAAGTAAACCATGTCACAGGAGTGGTCCGATTAAACTTGTAGTGTAACCAAAGAAGTTTAGAAAACTCTCGGCGAGAGTTTGGGAAACTCTCGGGAAACGGAGCTCTCGGCGGGAGATTTTTAAAACTTCATTGAGAGTTTTTCACAAGGTTAAGGCCGCTTTAGGTGGTCTCGAAAGTAGAGAGTTTGCACTTGGGATTAAAAGGTAAATTTAGGTGGGTTAAACTCTCAGTGACACGCTTCTAATTTCGGTTGAGGATTTATAAATTTCTCGTCCGAGACATTATCTCGGTCGAGAGTTTCTGGTCAACGAAAAACACAGAAAATTCTGCAGTTTTCAGGAACCTGCAACTTTGGAGGGGCAGAACACCTACAAAAACAAAATGTTATATGTCGGACAAAGTACCATTAGATTCATCTCTAAATCTAGTTTCTGATGATATGAGATTTGTGGAGTTTCATTAAAAAATTCAATTTTTTATTAATTTTTTACTAAACTGTGTCACTGTGGAATTTCATTGTTCGAAAAATTGCACTAAATGAAAATTCAATAACTTTCAAATGAGGACACCAAAAAATTCAAAAAAATCATATTGCATTTCCTCTCCCTGTCTACTTCAAAAGGGTACTGTCATTTTTCTTATTGACAATCACATTGAAAAGAAAATCTAAGGATCATAAAATGTACTGAAACATCACTATTTTTTTGTATTCTTCCATTTCAAAAAATAATAAAAAATAGTGATTTAATCCGAAAATTACCGAAAAATAATCTGGGCACTAGTGCAATATATGCAGATTATGATGCTATGGTTTTTTTTCTAAAAAATGAATAACCTTCCTTAAAAAAAGTTAGGGATCATAAAGTGACTATTTATGTTTTACACAAGTATTTAGGTAAGACAATTCTCTACAATTCTTTTTTTTATGTCAAGCGTAATTTGCGTAAAAATATGAGTTTAGTGGAGTTGAAGTTGAAAAACATAGAAAATTACAATTTTCAACGTCGAAAAAGGACAAAAAGTGTTTCCCAACTTCACATTTCACCCCGATCTGCAGATTCAAAATGCCTGATTCCCTGTGGATATTAGGCCAATGTATTCATTCTCTTGGTGTCTGTGGCATATCATACTTCCTTTCCCATATGCGTTCCCATAAAGCCGGGCCACCTTACAACTAACACCACCACAGTTTTACCCTCATAACCTGATTGAGGATGAAAAGATTAATTCATATTAAATGATGATTAATGATCAACTTTACTTATGATAAATTTTACCATTTAAATAATAATATATAAATTACAAAAATATTAATTTTCATTATAAAAATGAAAATATATCTACGACAGTCATAGATGAAAAACCAAAAATATACCGATATCAAACTTTGTTTATATAGATCTTTTACATGTCCATATTTACATATATATATATATATATATAAACTAAAATATACACTCCTATATACAATACCTAAGAGATTTTTTTTTTTCATTTTTAAGAAAACTCTATAAAGCTCCAAAAAAACAAAATGAAGACAATCATCATGGAAGATTTATCCTTGCTATTACCAACCCTGTAACAGTATGTCACCTATCAACTTAGTAACTTGCCAAATTTCCAATGGCATATTCACTCCCGTCTTTGATAAAGAGTTAGTGGATGAATTTATTTCTTGGTAGATGTGAGGAGAAGAAATGTGGTTAAAAAGTGGTTTAAATGCATAACTTTTTTTAAATAGGAACTAGTGTATCTGTAACATTTTTTTAATATTATTAAATTATGCATAACTTTTTCTAAAATAGGAACTAGTGTATAGATGACATTTTTTAATATTAATTAATTAATTAATTAATAATGATAATGGAATTACTAAAAATTGGTAACCATTTCTTTTCAATAGTAAATAAGAAAAGAAGATTAAGGTTTAAAATTTATGCATCATTGTTTGAACTTCTATCCAATTCACTCCAGATGCTGAAAAAGTAATTACCTCCATCACAAACAATGTTTTCACATCTATATATATAATTTATATTGTTTTGTTAAAAAAAATACATTTTTTTTATAATTTCTAAAATAATATTTTAAATAATTTAATATAATCTAATTAAAAATTACTTACTTTTTTACCTAATAATTTCGTTGAATATTAATAAAATTCATTTATATTATTTTATTTTAAAAAATATTATCCTTAAAATGAAAAGCATGTGTTCTTTTAAAAAGACTAAAGCCATAATTTATGATGAATATTTCAGAGCACATTTAAATATCAAGTTTTTAAAAATATTAAATATCATACAACTATTAACATTAATGTACCAGCATTAAGTACTCGAAACCTACCATTTAGAAAATTACAAATTTTTAGAGATTTTGTGAATGATTGGATTTTTTTATGATGAACAATATCAATGCAAGAGATTACACACTAAAAACTATTAATATTTTCTTTTTGTTTGATCAAAGAAAAAATTATAACATATTTTAAAAAATTTCACATATTTAAATAACATATAACATAATCATGTTAATAAGACTTAAATATAAATAGAGAAATTATCATTAAATCTTCCCAATCCTTTAAAATACATTTAATTAACCAATAAAACAAATAAATAATTTACCAAATTTAATATCAATTTAAAATATTCAATATTAATAATTTAATATAAAAACAAAATAGCAATAATTTAATACATATAAATATTTGATAAAAACATTAATCGTACAATCAACTCTCTGAAATTTTTTTTAACCAATAAAACAAATAAATAACTTACTCCACATTTAACATTCAAAAGCTGTACCACATTTAATATCAATTTAAAAAATATTAAATTTTAATAATTTAATATAGAAACAAAATATCAATAATTTAATACATATAAATATTGATAGAAACATCAATTATACAATCAACTCTCTGAATTTTTTTTAACTCGACGATAAATTACAGCTGGAATCAACTAGAACATCCGACTAACCGGTAACCCAAGGTAACCCGACAACGCACAAAATATTTAGAATATTAAACACCAAAAAAGAGAGACATAATAAACACTAGAAAACACAGATATATCCAACACAGACTTGGACATGCATGTATGCATGTATTATTTAGGATGAAGCAATTCCATGGCTTCTTGTGCGAGGGAGAGAATGGGGATGCTGTGCCTGTTCAACCCCTTACTGCCCGAGAAGGCGCTATAATATTCCCAGTCAGACGTCGTCTCCATCACTCCTTCCAAGGCCTTCTCTAAATCATGCACCAATTCTGGTCTCTGCTCTAATGAAGCAGCTTTGACCCTCTTCAAAACAGCTATGAGGACCTCGATGCTGTACCTCCTGACATTGGGAACCATCTTCAATGGATATGGGTGACTCTCAAAAACCTTCACCAGTTTCAACAACAATTCCATTGTCAATTCTGGGAACAAATCATGATCGAAATCCCATTTGGTCATAAACCGTGCAGCCAATCCTATGGCTGCTTCCTGATACTCGCATGAATGTTTCTCCCTCAATCCCATGGGTTCCCGTCTATGCTTGCATGAATGTTCGTCCCTCGCAAACTTCAAAAGCTGACAACACATCACAACGAAGTTAAATGATTAGTTGAAATTGTTTTCAGAACAAACTACAAAGCAACACTTTAATTTTCAAATGAAAAGTTAAGATTTGAATACAATCTTCTACCTGCTCTGCCAACTGTTTAATGATTTCACTCGATACACAATTTGTTTCAGTCGATACGCAATTTGCATTTGCGTATTCAAAAAGATTTCGAAGAATTCTTGCTGCTTGAATACCCCTAACTGCGTCGTTCAGCATGGAGATCAGGGTTGCGAGTAAATTGGGGTGACCGTCCAGATTAATGCTCATCATTATTTTACAGGTAGGCTCCGACTCCAGCGAAAGAAGACCCAGGGCTTCTCCTGCTCTCTTGACAAGTTTCTCCTTTTCATCATTATCCTCGAAAAACAGAGAGAAGAGTTTACGCAGAATTCCGCCGGTACGGCCGATGCTTTCACGCGCCTTGTGTTCGTGAGCAAGAGATGTTAACGTCTCGATCGCCAGGATTTGCAGATCATCTCTTTTTGTCCACAGAACAACGTTTCTGAGATTGCTTATGGCGAAGACTATCTTCAGGATCCTTTCCCTCACGTCCTTCCCCGTCGAGCCTGTAGTGCTTGCCAGAGTTTTCACGATCTCTAGAGCGAGCTTTACCACCTCCGTTGCGAACGCGATCTTCCTCACATTCCCCTTGATTTTCAATTGGAACTCGTTGAGTTCGAACTGCGACTGGTTAGGTTCCAAGTCGGTGAGTGAAACAATTTTAGGAATTAGCCCTCTGCTGCTATTTATTTTATGGCGGTTGGAGCGCTCATCTGCCAGCTTTTTTACTATGGTTAGCCCCAGCCAAACAAAACCTCCCTCATTTGGGTCGTTTGAGAACAGTAGAGTGGCTACGGATTCCAACAACCCAGTGATGGCCGTCACCGAAATGCAATTCCGCTTGTTCTCCACCAATTTGGAGATGATTTGTGCAGCCGCTTTTCGAATCTCCTCCTCGTCAACGTTCTTGAAATTGAAATTCAGCATGTCGATCAGCCTCTCCACCACGTCTCTCATGGTTCCGATTGCCCTCAAAGTTCTTTCTGCAAACTGCTTATTTCTCGCAAGCGCGGACAGTACTCGAGCACCCGTGAGCTGTCCCTCGGCACTGCTGGACTGAAGCAACTCTACGCTGTATGACACAAATTCCAACTTCGAATAGTAAAAAATGTCACCTTTCATACACCGCGAATATGTATCATACAGAAAACGTCGGACAGTGTGGAGCTGATCACGACCGTCGAAGTCGAAGCCATAAGCATCGTTCACCTCCGTCAGAAATTTCGTTGCACTCATCTTCCAGTAGGTCTTCTCCAACATAAACAGAAACGCTTCGGCCAGAGACAGGGCGTACAAAATTATGAGAGACAATTTCAGATTCATGTCATCCTTACCTGAATCTACGTCGATGTAGTTATGCCATACTAACCGAAAGAGAGACAAACCGACGATTGCCGAAGCGGACAACAATTGCAGGCAGTAGAGAAATCTGACCATTGACAATGACCAACTTTTCTTCTGATAATCATCATGATCAGAATCTTCTTCCCCGTTTTCAGAGCTCCAGCATCCGAAGATCTTACAGATTGAGATGGAGTAGCAGATATTATAGAAGGCGCTACCTAGCCGTCTAGCTTCCTCGCTGAGAGTTGCCATGGATTCTAGGGTGTTCTCATGGTGCCACACGACCTCTTGGCTTCGGCTGAAGATCCGAACACCTTCTGTCAACAATATTATAGTGACGCACCAGAAGTCCATCGTTTTTAAATTTCCTGCAAATCCTCCAAGGACCACGGCGGTGGCCCAGAGGAAGGCCAACTTTCCGAGCCCGCTAGCTACCTTCTCCAGAGAGGCAAGCTTAAACGCAAACCAAGTTATTTTATTCTCTGGGAATGCCACATTGTCTCTGGGCATGACATTCCTATTGACATCCAGAACTGCCCGCGTTTCTGGAAGAGGTACAATCCAATGACCGGCTGTGGGATTCTCCGTCATATCGCGAAATTTGTGCTCCCAACTATGCTGCCAGAGGACAGGAATGTTGTGAGGAGAGAGGAATTTGTGCTAATATCTATTGATTCCTGGAAGGAGCACACAAAAAAACACCTCAATGCGGCGGTGCTCCTGAGTTGTAAAGAGAGAACTGTTGTCATATAAAAGCCTGCGGGGAAGATGGAGGTATCCGAACGGCAATTACAGAGGCAAGTGAAGGGAATTGCAAGGCGATGGCAAAGAAATGTATGGAAATTTTCCTTGATTTTCGGAGATTCGGAGTATCGTGCAGCTCTCAATAAAGTTATTGAAAATATTGTAGCCCGTACCACGACAAACTTCAAGGAAAGGTCGCTTGCCATCTCCAACAGGAATTGAACTGGGAAAATTTCAATAAAGTTATTGAAAAAATTGTGGCCCGGCCCACCACAACTTCGTCGAAAGGTCGCTTGTCATTTCCAACCGGAGTTGTCTTTAGGAGATTCGGAGTATCGTGCTTCAAAGCTTGAGCTCTCAATAAAGTTATTGAAAATATTGTGGCCCGTACCACGACAAACTTCATGGAAAGGTCGCTTGCCATCTCCAACAGGAATTGAACTGGGAAAATTTCAATAAAGTTATTGAAAAAATTGTGGCGCGGCCCACCACAACTTCGTCGGAAGGTCGCTTGTCATTTCCAGCAGGACGTATTCAAGTAAAAGGAATATTTTGATTTCTACAACACTAAATAGTTTATGAACTATTTGATTTTTTTTTAAGCACCTCATTCGTAAAATAATAATATAATATACCTAGCATTTGCCCCTAAGGGTGCAAAGGTACACCGAAGGAGTAGACTTTGTATTAACTCTTGTGCCTATCAAAGAGTTTGGCCTGGTCGTGCATGTTTTGATTGAGATTAACAATTGACATTTTCGAATAAATTAAATGTTAAGAATAATGAAATATTATTTATAGTTTAAATATATAAAGATTTATTTTATTTTTAATAATTATATGTTAGTTGATTCAAAACTCATAACATCAGTTACCTTATTTTATAAGTAATTTTATTTAAGCTTAAGAAAGAATATAAAAAAATTTATATATATATATATATATATATATATATATATATATATATAAAATAAATTAGAAATAAAAATATAAAATATATAAAATATAAATATAAATAAATAAATAAATAAAAATAAAATAAATAAATAGAGAAAAATAAAATAAAAACGAATAAAATGAAAAATATAAAAATAAACGAATAAAATAATCAGGATTACCCACAGTCTCGGTTTTCTGATTATTTCAATCTCAATTCGTGTGTAAAATTCCTCGAAAGTTTCATTGCCCAACCAGTTCCACCAATTTGCAAACTCACACTGTTCATGTTACTTGAATTGGAAATTTCAATAAATCTGTTGCTTTTAGATTCAGATATTAATTTAAAATTCCCCCTTAATTATGAACTCCTTAAGCATATAAAAATATTTCTTTTACAATAACCCCGCAAAAGAACCAATCTCGTATCCAAAACCCTCAGCACACCTTATAGACATACATATATCGACCACCAGGGTTTATCCGTTCGCAAGATCTCCTAAGGTTCAAGCCGTTACTCAACCCACATGTATGGCCAACTCTGTTTATTCGATGGCCAACGCAATCCATACATTTTCGAATTGCTCTCTGTATACTTATACAATCAACCTATTTAATTATTGTCAAAAAATGTGATGTCCACTGCAATTCCTTATCTTTTTTCAATTCTCTATATTGTTAATCCATATATCCAATATCGTCTTATCCACCCATGAAATCAATACTACCATCGTTGTAAGTTGTCACAACATTGAAAATAACCGTAGAGTAAAGGTAATTGAGTAAATGTTGCAACCAACCAAGGTAACAAATTCAGGTTAATGCAAAAATCAAAAATCAAAAGTTAAATAAAACGTGACCTTTGACCAACCAAGTTTTAACTTTTATCAGGTAAATTAAAGGTGAAGTATCAAAAAGGGTTAACAAATTTACATTAAGTTAAAAATCTATTACACGATATGAATTAGTGACACACGAAGAAGTATTGAAAAAGGTAAAGGGAGAATAAATTTTGATATTTTCAAATATTTCCAACCTTACTCAACCTCCTGCAGACGTATATATTAAATCATCTTCTATTACCCCATAAACCTTAGTTTGAAAATTCCCAATCAACATAATTTAAACCGGGGCTCAGCACTGACGAGCCTTCCACATTCGATGGCGGACAACACATCGCACGGCTTCAGATGATCCGACAGATATCGCTTGGCTTAGATGCACGAACGATAATGTGCGATGGCGCGCGATGAAAGTGGTTTTCCAAATTCGCTCAGGGGCACGCGTCACCCAATCTATGGGATCGATCCAAATTCTCAAATACTACTTAGTCCACAAAGGCGGTGCGATCAAACTGCCAGTTCAGCTCTAAACCGTGTTCACTGTTCATCTTTCTGGTTCCGCCCTTTTGCCTCGGGGTTCCGCAGCATTCAAATTACATAGTTCTTTTGTGTTGTGACTAACACGCTCTTCTCCTCGTTAAACAGTGCTCATCCTTAAGATGGGAAGCTTAAACTACCTAAATTGAAGGCCAAGTGAGAAGATACTTACCAGTGTAGAACCCGCACCAACCCATACTTGATTCATTCGTTGCCATCAGTTCATAATGATCTGCATCGTGTCTGGTTTAAACAAAACGTTCGTTGCCATTAGTTCATAATGCTCTGCGGTATGGATCAAGGTAATACAATTATTAAACATCACTGTGATATGGTTGGATAGCTCGATAGAGGATTTTTCAGATGCCGGACATCGCTAAATTCAGGCTCTAGTACGAAGGTTTGCAAGCTTAGCTACAGAGATGTCGATTGAGTGAAAAATTGTAAATTTAATCGCCTTGATTTTTTCTTTTTGAAGCCAGAAATATAATTCAGGTTATTATAGTAATAAATACTAAAGAGGATCGTTTTGATTGAATTTTTTTAACTTTATTGAAATCGCCCTGACATATTCTTTTCTTTGTGGAAATTTGAAGCCGGAAGTGTTTAAATTTTGTTTCTACTGGGAATACTTTAGTATTTAGATACGAAGAGGTCATTTTGAGTGAATGATGAAAATTTACTAGTACTATGTTCTTTCGTTTAAACTTAACATTCGCAATTTGCACACAGCATAACGATTTCGGATGAACTCTGAGATTCTGACATCACTATGTGTTTTAGGCCTCAAAGGGGTTTGTATTGAGCTAAAAACCTGTAGATATTGAGTTTGCCGTATTTTGTTGTTTCTTTTAGACTGAAATATTGTTACATTAGGTTCTGACAAGTAATATTCTTATTCGTAATATTTCAAGGGGAGGCATAAGTGTTGGGAGTGGAGAGGTCAAGGGGGGATCATGACTTTGGTGTTTCTTTTTCTATTAGTTTAGCCCATGCAGAGGAAAGAGTGAGAGGGGGGGTCGAAATAAGGGAAGAAACCAAGAGAGATTAAATATGAACTTGGAAAGTGAAATTGTAGTGGGAGTGGCGTTGGATTGAGATCTCAAGCACACTACAAATCTGGTTGGACTTGTGCTCAGAAAGTTAGTGAACTTGTGGAGGTTCTTTGGGCTAAGAAGTCAGATAGACTTTCCTAGTTGACAAGGGGTCCTAGCAACACCACAATCGGGCCACAATGACCATTTATTCTTCTTGTTCTTCTTTAATTTATGTAAATTTCCATAAATAAAATTCTTTACATGTTTTTAATATGTTATAATATGCACACACACATACACATATATTGAATTTCCAAATATGATTTTTTTTTTCTTGTGAAATTATGTGAAAAAAATGGTGACAAGACCCAGGTAGAGAAAAATTCAAAATATGGACCATAAATCCACCACAACAACTTACATCTCGTATTGGGATTTTCCCTTGCACTAGAAAATTATTCACTTATTCTCAGAGGGCTAGGTAACTTGTGGAGGTTTTGGCTTGGAAGTCAAATAGACTTTCCTAGTTTTCATATCCAATCAGGTGGACCCAGTGGGAACACTGCTTAGGGCCTGATGGCGATGTATTCTTCTTGTTCTTATGTAAGTTATGTAAGTTTTCATAAATCAATTTAATTTATTGTTTTTAATATGTTTATAACACACACACACACATTGAATTTAGAATATGTTTTCTTTTTGTTGTGAAATCATGTGAAAAATGAGTAGGAAGACCATGTAGAACAAATTCAACATCTAGATCCTAAACCCACCGAAAACTAACATATCATATCGATTCTCCCTTACTGCTGGAAAATTATTTTCATAATATACATGACACCATTGCATTTATAAACGACTCTCGTTATAAAGTATAAACCATCGCGGATGATTTGTTTCTTCTCAGCCATTTGATATTTCCAACATCTCCCATAATTTGTTTTGGGTAAGTCAAGAAACAGAAATGGGAGATTGCCTTTCATGAGCACATTCAATGAATTCTTGAATTGGTGGATGTCCATGTTGATGGTTCAACCACTTGGCCTCTGATATCCTACAAAGTAAATATAGAACCAATGATTGTTCTTTCTGCTTGTTTCATCATCATATAGCGAAAGTGAGTAAGCCAATCCGCTCCCAACTATGTTGCGAGAGGAGCCTGAATTTCACTCCAATATGTTGTAAGAGGGAATTCAATGTTTTCAAAGGAGAGGAATCCAATATTCATTTCACTCCAATATGTTGTAAGAGGGAATTCAATGTTTTCAAAGGAGAGGAATCCAATATTCCTGAAGAAAATAGGCCAAACGACTCCTAAAATGTTGTTAAAAAGGAGTTGTTGGAAAGCAGAATTGTATGTGTGATTACAAAGAAACCAGAATGCACACCATTTTTTTTTCATTGATTTAATTACAAATATGATGCACACATATAGTTGGAGGTAGATCCAACTAATTCCAAAAATGAATATGGGGTTGAGATATTCTCTCAACCAAATCCTAAACCAATTCTAAACTTATTATCTAAGAATTATCTCCAAGTCCCTCTCTTAATGCTTAAATGTCAAAATTAACATCACAAAAAATCAATACACAAAAATGACAAATTACAGTTCACATATATGTCACATATGTATGATATGGCTTCACTAGCATTTCTACCCACTATGAAATTTCATGGACCATGCTCTTTCTTCACCACAATCCTCAAGCTTCTCACTTGACTCATTTAAGGGAGAAATGTATCTAACCATCATTGACGAACTTGCATGATCAACAATATTACCATACTTTATTCTACCAAATTACATAGCTCGTTGAAGTTGTCATAAAAAATATCAAAGTAAACCATCCTATGAACATGCTTCCATCTATCAGATGACATAACTCGTTGGATGTAGTAGTTATCTAGGATAGTTGTGTGGGTACTGAATGTGCTCAAAATTTTATCATACAATTTGACCTTTCTCTCACACACACACTTAACAACATATAAGGATAACCTATAGCTTATGCTCCTAGCTTTACATGCTTTACATGACCTATCAATTTTATAACAAACTGTAAACGTAGACAAATCGGTATATACACGGGAACCAAGGGAATGACAGAACAATAGTGGGGAAAGGTAGGTGGGCGTCCCACTTAACGCCACCACATACCACGAGCATTAAAATATGGGTCATTCCATATGAAAGTGGGTGGCGTCATGGGTGACAAAGCCGGCGGGTGGAATATGGCAAGGTGCATTCCTTGCATGCAAAAGAAATTTTGTAATGTCTAGAGCTTGAGCGAGAAGGAAAGGAGGGTAAGGGCACTCTGAAACTAGTAACTAAGGAAACATATCAATGTTGAGATATCCAATGCGATGGAAAGAAGCGGGCTCTGGTATGTAGTGCAGAACCTCTCCTTTCTTGCAATCGTGGTCAAGAGGAATGAAATGATGGGAAAATGGTCATGATTGCTTCTTTTTTTTCATGGGGTTATAGGCATAGGAATTAGGATGTTGTCAGTTTGTAACATGAATTCATGGAAATCATTGCATGAGGGAATTGGGTGTGAGATAAGGACGTTATTGTCAACCCTCGGGTTTTCGTCCTCTGTTAAATCTAGTCATTAGGTGGTTTGGTTAGGAGAAAATGGGAAATCGGGGATTGGTATAGCCGACCTAATTTCAATTTTGGTTGTTACCTTTGGTACGGGGAGTCAATGTAGGTTTCCAAGGGTTCAGGGCATTGTGTGGAATCCAAGTGCAACTCATCTGGGTGAAGGGGGAACCAGGGAGGACTTGGGTCCTGTGGGTAGTTTTGAGTTGGTGGAAAAGAACCCCACAGGAAAAAGTCTAGGGTGTTAGAGTCTTGGCAGGGTTGCTAATCAAGTAGGGAGCCAGGAAGGGGGTATGGTATTATGTCAACTGAATTGGTTAGCTACCAACCTTAAGGAACTGGCCGAGAGAACAAGGACTCTCAATCTAGTCCATGGTCCAT
The DNA here is from genome assembly GCA_034641835.2 of Pinus albicaulis. NCBI lineage: Eukaryota > Viridiplantae > Streptophyta > Pinopsida > Pinales > Pinaceae > Pinus > Pinus albicaulis. Next base: position 721,928,636 of record CM076582.1, read on the forward strand.
CCATGACCGAGGGCCATGGAATGGAGTATCTTCGAGAAAAGGCGCGAGGTGACGAGTATATATGGCTGCATAGTCTTAACAATGCTTCTGTCTGCAAAATCCTTTTAGGTTAGCCTAACTTAATTAATCCTCTGCCTTCCGCTTTGCTGGTGATAGCCTTAGAGAGGGCACCAGAGGAATTGAAGTTGTGGAAATAATTTGATATCCAAAGAATGAAAGTTGAGGTAGCAGGGGGTAGGAGACGTTGTTGCGGCAGTTGCAACCCGAGCAGAGAAAAAATGAAGGCACAAGCCTCCACCATCTGTCCGCAAAGTAAAAGAGGTAGGAGGACTGGGGAGAAAACTATGCAGAACCTGTTGCATGCTTATAGTGAAAGATCCCTGGCACATGTAAAAGAGTAAATTTCGAGATGGGAAGTAGAACAGAAAGTGGATGCAACAAAGGAACCGCTCCATGCGAAAGATTGGGAACCCTTGGTAGTCGACCCAAGAAACACTCGAGGCACGCAAACCTTGTTCAAACAGGTCATCCAAACTTATTGGATTATGAAAAGCCTCCTGGAAAGAGCAATGATGGATATGCAACAACAAAGGGAAGTACCTCACCAAATAGACCATCACCAACCCGTGCAAGAAGACTCGAGCCTGTCAGTCATTTAGAAGGACATTCAGTCAGTTCAGGTGCAACTGTTCCACCTGAGTGTCTGTCTCAAACTCATGGAAAACAATTTCAGAGTATGTAGCAATAAGAGATGTCAGGATCAAGTGCTAAGAAACTGGCCCGAGTGGAATCATTTGATGATTTACTTCTGCCAGTCATGAGGTATTAGAAAACTTCTATTGTTTTGTTTTTAATGATTTCATATAGAATTTACATTTACAACACCTAATCCTAAGGGATTGGGCGAAATTTTACATTAATGTAAAATAGGAAATAAGGAAGTTGAATAGACGCAGGGAAATGAATCCAAAGAGTCTCGCCTCCATGCATATATTAATAAGCATCCTTAATCAATTCATATGAGGTTTTTGGTGGAGTTACCTCCTAGCCTGACATGGTATTAGAACCAGTTTTGTTTCTGGCATTACTTCCCGTGTAACTCCCTCTCTGCCTCTCTGTCATCACCTAGCAGAACTGTCACTGTCATACAATCTGCTGCCTTCTCTATCGAATTTAGTGGATAATATGCAATATTTTTGGTGTGAAAACAATCATGTGGCACTCCTACTTGCACCTCCATTGAGCTTCGTCGTGGCAATGTCTTGACCTCCTCTGTGCAGGCCTCAATCGACTCCCCATCGACTCTCCTGCAAACTTATCACACTGCTTCCCTTTCTTCCACACCATGACCTGCTCCTTGACACTCCAAACGCCGCTCCTCAGCTTATAGTTGTTCCCTCCCATCAACTCCTCTGTGTTCCCACTAACCCTCTACGGTGCCCCTCCATACACCATTGTCGGCTCAACTGCGCCACACCTCCCTCACACCATCTCTACTCCACACCTACCTCATGCCAGCTCCCTTGTGCCCCAGCTCCCTCCTTCCCCTTCAACTCACCTATGCCACGCCTCCCTCACGTCGTCTTTGCTCCACACCTCCCTCACGTCAGCTCGCTTGTGCCTTAGCTCCCTCCCTCACATCGGCTCGCTTGTGCCTCGACTCCCTCCCTCCTCGACGGCTCACCCATGTTTCCCTCTGCCAGCTGCCTCCCGCTGTGCCCTTCATGGTCACCACTTCCTGCCATACTCCATGTTCTATCGGCCCCTCCCCAACTCGATCCCTCCCTAGATCCTATCTCCCCCAACTTGATTACTCCCCATATCTTACCTCCCCCAGTCCAAACCCTCCCCAGATAACACCTCCCCCAATTGACAACTTCCCCAGTTGTCAAATCCCCTAGATATCACCTCTGTTATAACAAAAACACAATTTTTTTGCAATTTTTTTTTTTTTTTGCACAATTCCCTTTTACACCAAAAATACAATTTTTTTCTCTTCCACCAGAACTGCATTTTTTTGCCACCATAAGTACACATATATTCTAATGCATTTATTGATATCAATTGTTGGATTAGTTCTCTCTGGAAAAGAGAACTATTCTAAGTGGTCCCGAAAGATAAAACACACACTCATTTTTAATGAGTTGTGGAGAGGAATTTGTGAAGGAGAATGAGAAAATGCATGTGCAAAACCCACCTCAGACAAGGAGATAGCCATTTTGGAAAACATGAATTGCAAGGCCTATGCCTTGATTGCAGCATCTATAAATGAAGAGGTGAGTCGCCATATTCCACCAATTTCAAATGCCTATGAAGCCTTGACGAAATTGAAAGAAATCTATGACTCGCATTCAGAACTTTAAGTTGTTTTTTTAATAATTAAGCTATTCAACCTTGAATTGAGAAATGATGACTCTCTTGCTTTAGCATCGGAGGTAGGATCTATCATGCATGACATTAAAAACACCGGTGTAGAAATTGACATACCTCTCATAGCTTATGTCAAGGCATTGTATCCCACTTACTCACACTATCCTGATTCATTGCAAGCAAGTGGAAACTTCAAGGAGATCACCTTTGACTCCCTTGAGAAAAAGTTTTCAGAAAGAGAGAAGGCTTTTGGAAAGAAGACAACCCCTCAATCTTTTGAAGAAACTGTATGTGTTTCACATTGGGAGAAGAATCATGCTCCATATTCTTCCAGAGGGAGAGGTGGCTGAAGAGGACGAGGACGAAGAAATTTCAGAGGAATGGGGGGGGGGGGGGGGCAGACAAGCTCAAAGTGAAAATTTTGATCTTCATTGCATACACTGCAATAGAGATTGGCATGATGCATCTACATGTAAGCTGCCTTAGGACAGAATTGAGCAGGAAAGAAATCAAGAAAAAGGTAAAACTCGTTACAGAGACAAAGGTAAAGCACATGAATCTGCTCATTATATTGTACCAAATTGTAATATTGGAGTAACTAAAGACTTGTTTAATGTTGCACTTACTTCTTAGAGAAATGATTGGTTGCTAGATTTAGGAGTGACATGTCACATGGATTTTAGAAAATATTTTATTGAAGAGTTTACTGACAAGGTTTATGGAGCAGTATACTTTGCAGAAAAATCTAAACTCAAACCATTAGGGCTTGGCACAATTAGACTTAAGTTGTCTGGTCTTCCAAAACTTCTTATACATGAGGTTCTATACCTCCCTGAGTGGAGGAGAAAATTTATTTTCTTGCTCCACATCTGCCAGCAAGGACACTCCATTCACATGTTTTATGGCAAGGTTGAGGCCAGAAAAGCATCATATTGCTCACTTGTCATGACAGGGATAGAACAAGGAAGACTCCTAAAGCTACAAGGTACATCTGCTCATGCAAAAAACTTTGCATTTATTTCTCACTATGATGAAGGTACATTCCCATCAAGTCTTTTATGGCATGCTAGATTTGGACTCTTAAACTATGAAAAACTTCGATTGTTGAAGAAAAATGGTGTTATTGGATTGCCTATAATTCCTAGGAAACTTAAGAAATGTGATGCCTATATTCTAGGAAAGGATAGAAAACAATGTTTTCATGATTCACATTCCAGAGCACATAGAAAAATTGAGCCTATTCATTCATATTTATGTGGCCCCATGCATGCTCCTTCTGCAAATGGAAATAAATATATGATGACATTCACTGATGACTAAAACATAATGTGTTGGGTTTACTTATTGAAGAACAAATATGATGTTTTTAAAACATTCAAGAACTTTCATGCATGGATTGAAAATGATGCACAAACTTATATTGACTCTTTACACACTGATAATGGAAAATAATACACTTGAAATGAATTTGAAAACTATCTTTTCCAACATGGGATAAAACATCAAACAACCGTGCCCTAGAATCCCCAATAGAACGATGTAACTTAGAGAATGGACCTGATAATTTTAAATATGGTTCGCTCCATGATGTTTTTCAAGAACATAAAATTCATGTTTTGGGTTGACGCAGTTATCTGTGATGTATACATAAAGAATAGGTGTTCTTATAATGAAATTAGAAATAAAACTCCTTATGAAATGTGGCATGGCCATATTCCTTCGGTAAATCATTTCAGGGTCTTTGGTTCTACCTGTTATGCTTTGATATCTAAGGAACAAAGAAATAAAATTGGTTCTAGAAGTCAAAAATGTATCTTCTTGTGGTATTCCAATACCTCCAAAGGATATCATCTCTATGATGAAGTGAATAAGAAGTTTGTAGTATCTAGAGATGTCATATTCCTTGAATCTTCCAAGACTGACAATGTTGTTGAGAGGTAGCTTGATCTCTTGGATAGATTCGCACATGCAAAGTCATTTTAAGAATTTGATAATTAGATTCTAAATCTTGAAGGGGGGATTACTACACTGAATCAATCTATGCAATCATCTTACAAAGCACTCTCTCCCCCACATGAAGAACCAACCACGAATGAAACATTGAATGATGTGATTGACATAATTGGGAGACTAAATCTTGATTCAATCCCAAATCAGTCAAATGAGCAGCCTTGGCCATGTTAAAAAGGTCCTCCAAAATGGCTTATAAAGACACTGGAAAATATTTTCCCCAAAGAGGTTGGAAATATAGGAACAAGAAGTTCCACCAGGAAAAATGGAGATGATGTAGATGATTCTGATTCACCTGTTGATATGGATGTTTCTTATAATTGTGAATTGAATTTGTCTACAGATCTTGAGCAAAATTCCTTCAAAGAAGTAGCTTCTCATGATGAATGGAATGAAGAGATGCAAAAGGAGTGTGATGCCTTGATAAAGAATGGCACTTGGAAACTAGTTGATCCTCCATTGAGAACGAAACCAATTGAATGCAAGTGGGTCTACAAGAATAAGTACAAAGCTGATGGCTCACTTGACAAGCACAAAGTCAGACTTGTGGAAAAATATTTTTCACAGAAAAAAGGGGTCGACTATGAGAAAAATTTCCCCCCCACAACAAAATGGTATACCATCAGACATTCTTTGCCTTAGAAACATAGAATTGTTGGAAAGTCCATCAGATGGATACAAAAATTTCTTTTCTGAATGGAGATCTAAAGGAGAATTTTTTTATGTCCCAACTAGAAGGATTTGTTGTGAACAGCCAAGAACACAAAGTATGCAAGCTTATAGAATCCTTGTATGGCCTCAAGCAAGCACCGCAAGCATGGTATGAGAAGTTAATTGAACATATTATGAAACTTAATTTCAAAAATTATGATCTTGATGATACAACTTTTTTTGTCAAGAAAGTTCGAAAAAAAGTTGTATATATTGTGGTGTATGTAGATGATCTTTTAATGACAGGGAACAATGAGAGTTATATTGCATCCATAAACAAGGAACTGAAGAAATTTTTTTAAAGGAATGATCTGTGCTATGTTCACTACTATCTTGGTATTGAAGTGACTCAACATCCTAAATTTATATTCCTTTCTCAGAAGAAGTACATTGGAGATCTATTGAACAGGTTTGGCATGGTTGGATGCAATCCTTTGACAACTCCAATGGAACAAAATTTGAAGCTCACATCCATTGAAGGGAAAGAATTTGAGGATGCAACGAAGTATAGACAACTTGTAGGAAGTCTCATCTACTTGACTACTACCAGACCAGACATCTCATTTGTTGTTGGAATCCTCTCTAGGTTTATGAAAAAACCGTGTGAATGACATTGTTCTGCTACAAAAAGAGTTCTAAAGTACTTGAAAGGGACTCAAGGCTTTGGACTCAAATATACACAGGTGGGTGACTTCAGCTTGATTGGATACTCTGATTAAGACTTTGATAGAGACAAAGAAACTGGGGTATCTACTTTAGGTTATACTATGAGTCTTGGATCAGGAGTCGTCTCTTGGATATCATGCAAACAGTCACTTCCAACAGATACCAAAACCGAGGCAGAATATGTGGAATCAGCTGAAGCGACAAAGGAAATTGTGTGGCTCGTGAAAATCCCGGAAGGTTTGCAGATGAAACAAATACATTCAACTCCACTCATGATCGATAAAAATTCTACAATAAATTTGGCAAAGAACCCAAAGTTCCATGAGTGAACGAAGCACATCAATATAAAATACCATCTAATTTGACATCAAGTTGAGGCCAAAATAATCCATCTACATCATTGTTACACAAATGAGCAGATTATAGACATCTTCACCAAAGCACTTCGAAGAGAAAAGTTTGAAAAATTCAGAACGATGCTTGGACCCACCAACATTCCTTTAGATTAAGGGGGGGAATGCTGACACCTAATCCTAAGGGATTGGGTGAAATTGTACATTAATGTAAAATAGGAAATAAGGAAGTTGAAGAGACGTTGGGAAATGAATCCCAAGATTCTCACCTCCATGTATATATTCATACGAATCCTTAATCAGTTCATATGATTTTTTTGGTGGAGTTACCTCATGGCTCAACATACAGTAGAAAGAATAGTTGGACAGTAGACATGGTAGCTTTCAAAGCTTGGTTGGACATGCTCGAACTATTTAAATTTTTGATGGCTTATGACTTTTATTGGTGGCCAACAGACCTGGTTTTCTTCAGGAAGGTTGAGGTCACCGGATACATATTTTGTCACCTGCTTTACATATGATTAATAGAAAGGTACTTCCAATCTTACAAAAAAAAATAAAATTACAAATCGTTTACAAATGGACTTAATTAAAATCTACTTAAAATATATCGAAAATATATTTAGACTTTGGGGGCTTCTCGTTTGCAATGCACTCCCCAAGCATAGTAATTATTTTTCACTTCTAATACAAGTGGATTTGTATAGTTCAAGAACCTTTAAAAGAGTCCTTCCATTTTTAATTATTGGTTTTAATTTCATTCTCAACATCCAAAACAAGCATTGATGAAGAAGCACTCAAATCAAACAACCAATTTCAACAACAATTGCATGGTGAGATGGTGAATATGTAACTGTGGTGCCTTTTACCGTTTCTCTAAGTGAGGAACAAATCATCTCTAAAATATATGCAAATAAAGCTCCTCTCCTAAAAATAAATTGCAAATAAATTTTTTTTTTCTCGTTAATTAACACTCTCATGAATAAGTACTGACACTAATTCCTTCCAGATTCAGAATCGATTCTAGTAGGGACAACCAATGTATCTGAGATTTGTCATTCCAATCTCTTTTGGAGAAGAAAATTCATTGAGAGAGGAGCCACCCTTGAATTAACAATGTGATAGTTAGGAGAGAGGATGAATTTGAAGTAGGAGAGAATCAAAATATTTTATTAATTCAGGGGTCAACATTCCAATTCCTCGAGGCAATTGTAAACCTGTTGTACTATAAAAAAACAAATATTTGGATTGGTATGTTATGTTATATCACAATTATTGCAGATCCATATCAAAGAAGTTATGGCTATAAAATTTTCATCACCGACAATGTATTCACAAAGCACACTGCAAGCAGCTACAATCTTATTTTGATACGAAAGTGATTTGATGGATCTCCACGTAGGCTTCATAGCAATTAAATTCCTAAAACGAGACATAAATAATTACATCTACGTATCCCCGGACCCTCTTACGCAGGTCTAACCATGAATTCTTACTTAAAAATCATTCACACACATATAATTCTGAAATTACACACCAATCATATGCTCATAAACTCTCATGAAATAATTAATTAATAAATAAAATATTTACTAGAGGATTATTGGCCTCATGCTTGGCCTCTCATTCCTGACACTCACACCTTATACACCTCTACATACATACATGATTCATGGGCTCACCTAGATTTATAAAAATGGATTAGAATCCAAGTAGGTTCTAGATCCATAAACTAACTCCAAAAATATCTCTCATAATCCATAAAATCTCACATCTAATCCTTTATCCCTAGATAAAATCCAACTATCCCTTAAATCTCTCAAAACCTTCCAAAATACTCTCGAATCTTCTCTTATTTACAAGAATTGTCATTTTCTCCTAAAACTATAGGAACAAAACATTCAATAATTAAATCCTAACTTTGTAAACTAACTCCTCTGGTAAACAGTTGATCCTAGGTCAGATGCAACTGCGTTAGACTCCCCAGGTAAAAGAAAATCATGGTCTCCTGACCATCAATATTTATAAGATGATAAAAACCCTCTTGGATCCCAAACTTTTACTTGCAATAAATCAATTTTTTTATCATGTTGTTGATGTTCTATGCTTTTCCTTTTCTGTTTTCCAAGTTTCCAAACTTTATGTTCCAATTCTCCTCTTGATTTCCTAATGTATTCTTGCATAATCATTAGTAATATGTTGTCATCCTTGTTTTTTATATGTTCAATGAACATATTTTGAGATTCTTCCTACATTAGCATCTTCATCTATTCAATTTCGATATCTAACTTGTCTTCTGGCTGGTTTGAATTACTATTACTTTGTTGAACTTTGTTGTCCATCTCTACGCTTCTGTTGTGTCTGATTTTTTGATTTGAAGGTCTGTCTCTGGCTTCAGATTATATAACCATTATTCTATGAATTTTAGTTTTGCTGCAATATCTCTCATGTTGACATTTGACCCATTTTCCATTTTATCATCAACATATCCCGCATCCACACACCAATTATTAGATTTAAAAATATAAGGCTTGATAAATGACTGTGTCTTCAGGTATTTATGTTGGTCTTCCGAACAATTTGTGGTGACATCTGTGGGAATCAAACCCTCGTTCACATCATCATCGTTGTCATCAAACAATGGTCCTTGATCTGGTAATCTAGAGATAAGATCTAAGTATTTCTGAAAGCTTTTAAACTTATCTGGTAATCTAGAGATAAGATCTAAGTATTTCTGAAAGCTTTTAAACTTTCTAAAATACTCTCGAATATTTTCTATTTACAAGAATTATCATTCTCTCCTAAAACTATAGGAAAAATTCATTACATAATTAAATCATGAATTTGTAAACTAACTACTCTAGTAAACATTTGATTCTACCTCACATGCACATGCATCAAACCGCAAACCAACTCTAAACTTATCATATGAGGATTATCTCCAAATAGACTATCATAATTAACTTTTACTTCTTTTACTTGTAATCCTTTCCATTTAGAAACAATGTAATTCTTGCAATTAACTTTCACCCTTGTGCTTTTACTTTTGGAAATTTAAACTTCATCCAAATTAAGCTTTTACTTTTGGAAATTTAAACTTCACCCAAATTAAACTTGTTTAAATCTCATAAATAAGATATACAATAATAAAATTGTCCCAAAAAAAGATTTGATCCCTTTCCAGACTTCATAAATCCAGAATTAAGATAGATCTAGACTGATTTATATGTTAAAACACTTATTGTTTTATATTTGGATAAAATTTACCTCACACAAGACATTTTAACTATAACATTAATTTACATTATATTTAATATAACTAAAAAACAATTAAATAAAATATTTTTCAAAACATTAAATTTAAATTAAGTTAAACCATAAATTTAATAAATATTTTAAAGACATTCGAATCTAGGCAAAATTTTAAATTAATTCAGGTTGTATTTGCTATAAAGTATGTCCCAAAAAAATTACATCAATATAAATCATTAAAAATTAAATCAAAATTCTACATAAATAAAAACTCTAATATTTTAATTGTAAAAAAAAACAAAATTATATAATTCGTAAACTTAATAATTTAAATAACACTCCATATCAAATAATACTTTTAAAATTTAAGACAATTAACCAAATAAATTATTTCACACTAATTATCTTTTTAAAATTTTCATTTAATAATTAAAACTTAAATAAAATTTATCCATCTAAAAACTCTTGAAATCATACAAATTGTGCAGCTGAACAAAATAAAAATAATGTAAAGCTACATAAAATAAAATTCTAACCACTTTGTTATGTGATTCGGCTGATATCAATGGTATCTAATATTAGGTGAGGAACAACCTAATTTCAAACCATTGAACACATTTAACATTGAAATGTAAACCCTAAATGTTTAGATTAATACAAATTTCAATCATACACTAACAACCCCACTAAACAACGAAAACAAAAGGTGTTAGAGTATCCTTTTATATGACTTATTTTGAGGCTACACCACATGCACTCATAATGACAAGTTATTAATTAATTTATTACTTTTTAGGGAAATCAATATATATAATGCTTTGGATTTTCGACTTGTTTAAGTGTAAGGGGTGACATGTACTATTTCTACCTCTACCCATTTATAACCCTATAACAGTATATATTGATAGAGGTTGAACTTAAAAACAATAGAATTTGAATTTAATATAAAAAGTATTATTGAAATACAAATATTTTTACATAGCGAAGCATTAAATATGGCCCATGTATTAGTAATGGTCCTTTAGTTATATCAATTTAATGATTTGTTTTCTAACAAAATATACATAAATATTTTATTTCTTATTCTTAACTAAATGATGTTTATGAATATATAATTTAGATTTATTTGTAATTATTTTATTAAAAAAACATAAATATAATTTAAGGTAAGTATTACTAATATTATGTTAATTTTTTTTATATAATATAATGTCTTATTTTTTAATATAATAATGAAATACATTAGATATTTTATAATAATATTAATAACATTCTTATTATATATTGGAAAGTTTATAATAATTTAGTTGTCAAATTAATAATGGAACAATCATTACTAATTGTTATGAGTGACTAGTGATGAGTGAATGTAAGTTGACTTATCACTATTATTCAAGGAAAACCATACCATCTTGAATTATAGAAAATATACTTTCATTGTTGTCCAAAAAAGATAAACCCTTAAATGATGTATTATGATAATATTATGTATTTATAATTATTTTATTAAAGAATTATAAATATAATTTAATGTTCATACTATTAATATATCATATTAATCATTCTTTATTATGCACATTTTTATTACTTTTGTGCCAAGATGTGCCAAATATGAGGAAAATGTTGTCAAGTAACCATTACATTTATAAATAATAAATAATAGTTACATTAAATAAAAATAGTAATAACAAAAAAAAGGTAATGTCAACTATAAATAAAATACTTAAGTTTCACATTAACTTTACATCATATTTAATAGAGAGATAAATTAATTTAAAATTTAAAAATAAAAAATAAAAAATAAAATATTTTGTACTAAGGGCCTAAAGGGACCAAATATCTCAAGATACAGATCACTTTATGAGTGCAAAACTCCAGGAAAGGTTTGTACCTCAAGAGATTTGATCCCTCTCAATTCTTAGTAGATCCATAATTAGATGAGGCTATGTTGGTTTTGAATAACACACTAATAAAATGGTTTATTTTAACTTGTTTTAAATGATATTGGAAATATTTTATTTTTGACTCAAATTTTCCACTTTAAAACATTAATATGCATGTTACTTCATACATGCAAATAGAAAACATATATCAATATAATGTAATCTCTCTCTCAAAAGATATGATCCTCTCAATTCTTGATAGATCCAAAATTATATAGAATTCAGTTGGTTTTGAACAAATCACTCATACAAAGTTTTAAATATAATACATTTTTTATTTATCCAAAATTAGATATATCTAAGTTGGTTTTGAACAACTCACTAATAAAATGCTTTAATTATAATACATTTTTTATTTTAGCTTGTTTTAAATGATATATACAATATTGAAATATTGTGTTTATGACTTAAATTCTCCATGTATTAACTACCTAATATTTGGAAAGAGAAAACATATATCCATAAAATTTAATCTTTCTATGTGTATGGAATTATTATTTTTGTTAATAATTTTTCCCTTTATGCATAATTATTTTCATTATTAATATTTTTTTTAGAACACTACATATCAAAATCCTCCTCAATTCAATAATGTTATTGATCTTTAATGATGTGTATTTCATTATATCTTCAATTTACATGTAATATTTAACCCAACAATATATTAATTAAGAAACATATTTTACTATCAGACACAAGTAAAATATTCCAATGTCCATATTAAGAGTGTTGTAGGGAAGTTTATTCCTCCCACTCAAGTTAGAAATTATGCTTTGCTAAAAATTACATAAAAATTTATAAATGCTAAATTAATAGAATTCAATAAACAAATAATATCCTATAGACTTTTGGCAAGAAGTAATAAATTGAGATGTGAAGTGGATAGATTAATTGTTTGTTGAAACACAAGGGCTTGCATAAATTTCCGTGGATAGTAACTACTCGTAAATCTACACATTTACTAAATTGAGATGTGAAGTAGATAAATTAATTTTTTGTTGAAGCACAAGGGCTGATCCTTCTAGACACTTAGTAAATCCAAAATTAAGATAAATTTAAAATGACATTAATTTAATGATTTTCTATTATACACATTTCCATTATATCAATTTAATAAAAAAAAATTAATATAATAATAAAATGTATGAATATTTTATATGTTTATAAATATAAATGTAAAATATATTCATATATATTCTATTAAAAAGATATAAATTTAATTTAATATTCGTTACATTAATGGTTTTCTATTATAATATAATAATATGTAAATTTAAAAAAAATATATCACGCAATAATTAATTTGCATTCTTTCTATTATAATATAATAATATTTAATAAATATTATATATATTTATGAAGATTGTTCTAAGATATCAATCTAGAAAAACAAAACTCTAGGCAAATTAAGTAATTTGCATCTTACAAATTACGGCCACTAACTAATTTCCCATCAATTCTTTTATAAATACTGAAAAAAAAAGCACAGAAATTTGAATGACTTTGAAGTTTTGACGTTTTGTCAAACTCCATCGTCCTTAATTTCTTGAGTTGGAAAGAGGAGAGAACAAGTGTCATCTTAATTTCTTGAGTTGGAAAGAGGAGAGAACAAGTGTCATCTAAAGCCTCCAGGGCAAACGAAAGATGGAGAGGATTCGAACGGCAATTACAGAGGTGGCGGAAGGAAATTGCAAGGTAATAACAGAGAAATGAGCGCACTCACTTCTCCAAAGAAATGAGGGCGAAAGTTTCTTTAACACGATAGAAAATCGAAGCGTCCTTCGAAGATGTTGACTTGAGTTTAGTGGAGCTAAAACACTGGGCGAGCCTTATATCTCAGTCGATCAGCCCATAAATGCATCGAGACAAAATGGGAGCCTTATATATCAGTCTATCAGCCCATAAATGTATCTAGAGACAAAATGGCTACTGTTAGATTAAAGCAATAAATGATCCTACTGTGGCCATTTCGTCTCTCAGTGCATTTATGGGTCGACAGACTGAAAACATTTATGGACCGATAGACTGAAATATAAGACTCGCCAAAAGTATTTCAATAAAGTATTTGAAAACATTTCCTACGCTTCCTTTTTATCTGTGGGAGCTGCTGAAAGATGAAACACTTTTCGATAAACCTGTAAGGGTGAATATAAAGACCGGCCAGTATGAGCCTGTGCTGGGAAAAGACCCCGACATGAATGCATCGGTCAGGTACAGTGTACTTATCGATGGAATTCCGACTGATTTCTTTAGAGCTGAACGAGGGCTTAGGCAAGTTTGTCATTATGGTGCTGGTTTAAAGTTGTATATATTTATATTGGATAATATATTTGCTTAATTTCAATGATGAGCATAAATAAATTAGAATATTAATAAACAATAACACAATTTGCCGATCTGCCTAACCTTTAAGCTTTGGAGTATGGTAGAAGCGAGAGAAGTTAAAATTCTAATAAAAAAACCATTGGAGATGACAACCAACCTTTAGGCCTGGGAGCTGTAGGGCAAGAAACGGTGTGGGAATTTCAAAACAGTTTCAGTAATTAAATTTGACAGTTTTCACAACGGTCTTTTAATTCAAAGTGTAAATAATAGACAAATCTGATGGGCAATTTGCCGTTAAATTCCATCCATCCCTGCCCGGTCCACACAGACGAAAAGAAAGGGCAAGAAACCTCTTAAAACAGCCGGAAAACCATCATAATTCAGTTGTCGTTAAAAGAATCCTTTATTTTAACCATAGTTGAAGAAAATTTCTACAATTTTTATTTATAAAATATAAATTTTCTTCATTACCTATTTTGCTTTTGATTTCATATCCAATTAAACTTTATTAAATCTTTATCGGAGTCTGTATTTTAAAAATGTTTTTAATAAATCTAAAAGTAGATATCAGAAATGAATGTAAAACAAAATTCCAACCATGCGATTTTTCGAAAAGCTTCCTCCAGTGAAATTAAATCCATATGAACAATTCAGTGGCTTTGAAAAGACGCTGCAAGCCGCCGAGCCTTCTTGTCACGTCAGTACTCTGGTTTTCTCTTTATTATGGCGGAATAATGTAGCCAGGCGAGACGAAATTGTCGCTGGTTGGAAACAGATCAGTCCTGACACAGACGAAAAGAAAGGGTAGGAAATGTTTTCAATAACTATCTTTTCGCTCCACTCAACAGCGCCGGTTTTAAAGGAGGCCAGAGCCTAGAAGAACCTTCTTAAAACACCAGGAAAACCATCACAATTCAATTGTGGCTAAAATCATCTTTTATTTTTACTTAGTTGTACATTTTTTTTTTTTTTAATTTAATTTTTTTTTCTTATTTTTATTTTAATTTTATATTTTGATGGTAGTTTTGTATTCTAGAATATTTTAATAAATCTAAGGGTTAAATATCTACTTCTTATATAAAAGTAATGGATAGCTAATTTAATTTAATTTAAATGTTTAAAAATAAAAACTTTCAAAAACAATATATATTACATAATAATCATAAACCCAATTTAAAACAACCTTATATATTATATAATATAATATAATATAATATAATATTATATTTATATATTTTAAAATTAAATAATAATAATTATTATTATTCAAAAAATATATTAAAAATATTAATACATAAATTTTGAAATACAATATCAATATTTTTCATATAAAATACATATGAAAATAAATAAATTAAACATTTTCTAAATAAATAAATTATATTTAAAAATAATTATGGCAATAAACTATTTTAAATGAATATGGTAATAGAGTTGTTTTTAATGTCACTTTTTGGATTTTACCGTATAGGAATGGTGCTGAAAATTTTGAGGGGTCTACAAGAGAAACTTCCTAAAAATAACATTAAAAACAACTCCTATTGAAACTAGAAAATATGTTTTAAAAAAAAATCTAAATAATTTATGCAAATAAATTAATTGAATTGAATATTGTAACTAAATAAAATATATGGTTATTTATTTTTTAATCTTAAATTCATTATCCAATTATTAATTAAAAATTGTCAAATTTCCTGAATGTGGGTGTTAGATGACGAGAAGGAGAGCCACTTAGGCGCTATGTGGTAGGGCACTTGTCCTCCCCACGCACCTGCACATGGCCACCCAACGCATGATAAATGTTGGAGCATGGCTCATTTATTCGCCACCCCGGCTAGCTTCCCTTCGATGTCCTTCGTCTGATGTTCAATAACTCTACTCGTCCTGCCTTGAACAACTCCCATGGCCTTTAAATCCGCCACCCCCGCTCCACCCTCCATTCGTCTTTCCCTTCGGCTCTGTGCAATTTCCTCCGGCGTCTCTATCGTGCCTCATCCCCTCTGCTCTGTTTCGTTTCCCTGTGGTTGCTTCTTCGTGAAGTCTGACACCTCGGCTGCTCCAGAGATCTCCCCCTCTGCTCTATTCTCCTCTCATTTGCTTGCCTCTACCATGCCAAGACGACACAGTATGCATTGCTACAGAGCTGGAGGGCAAGGCCTCCACTCCAGGGTTCCTTCCTCGACCGCCGCGGGCAGGGAGGTGAATCTCTTCGTGGACTGGGAGGAGCCAGACCTATTCGACCCTGTAAATCTCAATGCCCATTTGTCCCTTCATCTCCCTAGCTCTCCCCCTGATCCCTCTGGTTCCGGCCTCCGACCCAAAAAGCGACTCTGCAAATCCACCATTCAGTCTGCTCCAGTCTTCTCTCCTCTAAAAATGAAGGCCTTGCTTGTGCAGAGCACTTCTAGCAGTGGTCATGGTTCAAGCTCGGACGAGGATGGAAAGGACGTCGGGGCCAGCACTCATGCAGCCTCCTCCATTTCGCCAGATTCCCAAGTGTTGATTCTCCCTCCATCAATGGCCCACGAGTCCAAGAAGGAGGAGGACGAGTCAAACTATGTGTGCATGATTGTGGAAGAGCCACCCAACCTCCAGAAAAGAATGACAACTCACCATCAGCCTAATTGTTGGGTGCTTGTCTCTTTTTCCAGTTATCTTCTGGCGTTTTCTAGATTTTCTGTGTTTTGGCACTATTTTCTGTTATGGTTATGTATCAGACTTATAACTTGTCAAGCTGGTTTCGAGCTTTGGGCAGCTCATTATCATCTCTTCTCTTGGGCTGGTTTCCTCGTTTGGGGTAGCCCCTATTTTGCTGTTTTGCTTTTGAAACTTCCCTCTGGAATTGGCCTGCCAACTCTAGAGGACGAAAATTGTAATATTTTGACTTGTATGATATAATACAAGTAGCCTAATTTAGAAAAAAAAAAAAAAAAATTGTCAAATTAAAAATAATATAATATAATATATTAATGAGTATATTTATTGTCTTCCTAAATTTTTATTAGGAAAATTATATAGTAAAAATAAATATTAAAAAAGTGAGCTGTAAAATTAAATTACTAAGCATAAATATTTAGATTTGATAAATATATTTTCTTAGTTGAATAAAATATAAATACCATTAGTCTTAAGTGAGAAGTTTTGAAAAGTTTTCCAATTTGTTTTTGTGATCTAATTTGTCTAAAGTCTAGCATGAATTCATTGAAATCACAAGTTTGATGGGTAAGTTTTGCACAATCCAAGAGCTCTAGGGATTTTCAAGAGTGTTAAATCCATATATGTAGTAAAAAAAAACCAATTTAAATAACAAAAATCAAGATTTCACCTCAAATATTTCAATGACCATAAAATCCACAATAAACTCTAAAAAATTGCATTAAAAACAACTCCATATATAATAAAATCACAAATATCAATATAAAACAAAATTCCAACAACTCCATATATATATATATATATAATCGCAAATATCAATGTAAAACAAAATTCCAACATCAATGTGCCTTTTCCAAAAATAAATCCAAATTAAATCCGTACGGAAAATTCACGGAGAAAAAACATATAGTTTCATATTATCTATGGGGAGTATACATATAATTTCATATATATATATATATAAATATAAACACTTTCATATATATCTTTATGCTTAATTAATGTGTAATTGTGTATTCTGGTAATGAAGTTTCAGAGTTGATTACGTCTTGGATATATTATTTTTGTGTGGATTTATTAGGCATTGCAAGTCTTTCTTTTGCCTTTATTGAGTTGTTTTTGCAGAGAGTGGGTTGGTTTTTTCGACATGGTTGATATGTAAAGAGTGACTATCGTGTACTTATGAGGTTTTTAAGTTCGGTGCAAGATCAGCTTTTGAATTATTTTGGTTCCGTGCCAAGGTTAGCTTTTGAAATGTAATTTCAATTAAGTATCCAAGTACATTATTTAAAATAAAAATTTATGTTAAAAGATAATGAAAATCTAAAGTGAATAAGTTAGACTAGAATGTGGTTGATATAAGTTTATAGGCATATATAAAAATCATTTACAACCACAATAGTAAGGATAAGTTTATTGAGGTTGAGGAATTCCTGGCACAATCAAAAGTGGTTGGACGATCAAAAGTAGTGGGAATCTGGGAATTTTTTTTCAAAAAATCTAGCGCTAACAGTGTTTGAATTATGTTTTTGATGGTGGAAATGGATTCAACACCATCAAAAACCTCTGAGGCATCCAAAATCTCGAAGTTTAAAAGCTATAACCTAGATTTACAAAAAATTCCTACTCAATTTTGTTAAGTCTTTCGAGAATTTCGATAATTTTCAGGGGAAAAAAACAAGTTTGTTAGACTACAGACATTAGTAAATGTGGTTGATAAACTAGGATAAACATGTAATCATATTAATATATAATATATTATAACTATGTTAAGCTCTAATACATTATATTATTAATATTACAATACAATATAATCTTTCAAACTATAATATAATTAACATATATAACATAATAATAGCATTTACTTATTAGTAATAATATTTATTTATCTCTCGGCATTATGTTATGGTAAATAATTACTACATGTTTATTAATAAATTATATATATATATATATATATATATATATATATATATATATATATATATATATATAGTTGGAGTATACTAATAATATTAACTATATATATATATATATATAAACCAAAAAACCAATATTATTACAAAATATTAACAAAATGTATTAAATATAAAACAAAGGATTAATAAACCAAAGGCATTAATATAGATGATGATGATGATGGTTATCGTCTGTTAAGACCAATGCGGCCTATCAGACCTTAAGAAAGGAAAAAGAATCTAAGTTTGATTCTTTAAAATCTTGTTTCTATGATCAAAGATAAGGGAAATAAGTGCTCCAAGATCACTATAGGTGGGTTGGCTTAATAGGTAAAGAAGTTTGGAAGTGTTATATATGTTAGGGAATTGAGAGCGAATGTGAGTAAGAGTCGGGTAGTCTAAAAGGAAGTTTTTTTCATCTTCAACTTGCTTAGTGTCGCAAATTTGATAGATTCTATCGTTCCAAGGAGTCTTGGGAGTAGACCATCACCTAATCTCACTCTGAAACTCATGAGAATTATTTCTTATCCTAGCGATGTTTATTTTTTTCTTAGTGTTGGTCAACACAGAGAGATAATTTTGATTATCAAGGGTGGGGTTGATCACCTCCTTATAGTATCTTATCTTCCTTTTACCCTCTATCTCATGATCCTCCCACAACTTGTCTTTAAACTTGGAGGTAAAAGTATTGTTTACACTATCTTTTCTTCCCACATTGAGGTCCTTATTAATTCCCCAATGGTTGAGCCAAGACTATGCATCCTTATGCCACCCGTGCTTGAAGTAGAGGTGGGGGTTTTGACTAAAGTTAGAAGCAATTTTTGGGAGCATTTTTTATTCCATGTTGTAAATATTCTTCTTATACATTAGATATCTAAGCATAGTCGTACTTTCAATGGGGGACAAACCGTATTGGATAAATATGATAGGATAGGGAGTATTTCCATTGACCTTAAGGTTGTAGGTTATGAATTGCTTTTGAATCATCTCAATCTTCCTCCATGACTCTCTAGATATACTACAACCCGAAACTTCACATCTGTATAAGACAACAGGGGTGATGATGGTCCCAAAGAGGAACTTATTTATTACACAGCAATTTGTCACCGTCCCTACAATTCCCCGTCCTGCACATTGGAGGGCTCTTTCCATGACCTGTGAGCAGTGACATAACTTGAAAACACTTTCATGGAATTCCCCTAGACATGTCCTTTCCTTTCCCTGAAAGATAAATCCTTGTGAAAAACCCTAAAAATAGCCTTTTTGCATTGGCGTGGGTACATAGTTTAGCCCTCGCGCCAAGGGGGCAAATCCTCCAAAGAGGGTGCACCAATTGGCGCTCTATCTCAGAGCCACACCCGTGCCAGGCTTAATAAAGGGTGTTTTTTAAAAATAAATGGCGAAAGATTGACCCCAACCAATTCCTAAACTGGTCTCTAATTTGAGTTGGCAGGTTGGCTTCGAATTTCCATGTAGAGGAAATAGCTTTCCACCTCTCATGGAAGCTTCCTTGAGCATAGGGCCAATCCCATGGTTGTAGGGATCCCAACTCCCCTTCCTCCATCTATATAAGCTTGCCATTTTCCTTTGCAAGCTAATCTCCAAGAGCCTTCATAGCCCAAAGAATGCTGCAAGAGATTTGATAGTCCTCATAAGTGCCAAATCCATAGCAAGGAGATTGAAGATCGAAGAGAGAGGCTTGTACCCATTCTTGACAAGCTTTACCGAGACGTATTCTGCTGACGACCCGCTGAAGGAAGGTTCAGCGTCAGAGCCAAGTTGTATTTTCCTTTGTATGAATTAATGATAAGCGACTATTGGTTATGGTTCCACTCGTATTGTTCATTATGATCATGAGTTGTGTCTTCTCTGACTGATACATAATTTCATATATCAAGTTTTACGCTTGTGTTTGTCATGTTTCTTGTGCGTGCAGGTGTTCGATCGCAGCGAGCGAGAGGATTGTGATCCACTGGGGCAAGGAAACGAGAGCATCATCTCTTCTACAAACGATAGCGTTAGACTTGAGGTAGGCCTTCTTCGCAATTAGTGGGGGGCAAATGCTCCAAATGGATTGTTATCCTTCAGGAGTTCGACTTAGAGTTTACCACTGCTAAGTCGACCAAATCACTGGTTTTTTCCGATCTCATTTGCTGCCTCCCGACAGACTCCACCCCATCTCATTCCGAGGATCATATCCCGGACGAAACACTCTTCCTTATCAGCACTCGCGACCCATCGCACAACGACATTATTGTCTATCTTCAAACATCAACATTTCGGTCTGAGTTAACCAAAGATGCCTGACGTCGGATTCGGCATCAGTCTCAACCCTACCGCATTGTAGGAGATACGTTATACTAGGTTGGGGTAGATTTGGTGCTCCACCGGTGCTTGACCCTGGAAGAGGTTGAAAGAGTCTTGAATGAATGTCACAGTGGCGCCTGTGGTGGTCACATGTCTGGATATACCACCGCCCAGAAGATTCTGCGTGCGGGTTACTTCTGGGCATCAATCTTCAAAGACTGTATTGTCGCAGTTCACAAATGTCATGTGTGCCAGGTTTTTCAGCGCAAGATGTGCGCGCCACCTCTCCCTCTGCACCCTGTTATTACCATCGGCCCTTTTGCAAAATGGGGCATAGATTTTATGACGTGTAACCCTCATTCGGCCAGGGGGCACTCATATATAATCGTCGATGTCGACTACTTTACTAAGTGGGCCGAAGCGATGCCTACACTAGCCACTGATGGTAAAACAACTACCCAGTTTATTTTCAACCACATTATCGCACATTTTGGGGTCCCTCAGGCCATTGTAACCGATCATGGCACTCACTTTCGAGATTACATGATGGCTGAGCTGACATCAAGATTGAGCTTATGACATGATAGCTCAACGCCATATTACCCCCAGGAAAATGGCCAAGTTGAGGCTATGAACAAAGTTCTGGTCACAATGCTTCAACGAACAGTTGGGATTCATAAGTCCAATTGGCACCTCTAATTGTTCTCAGCTCTATGGGCCTACCAGACGTCAGCAAAGAGTGCAACTGGATTCACACCATTCCAGTTGGTGTATGGTCTGGAAGCAACTCTTCCGGTTGAGTGCAAAATTCCTTCCTTAAAGTTGGTTGTGGAACTTTTGCCCGGTACTTCTCCTGAAGAAGAGTGTCTCTTGTATTTGGAACGGCTGGATGAAACCCACTGCTTGGCTCCTTTAGTCATTGAGGCAAAAAAGAAGTGGGTCAAAGCTCACTTTGATCAATCAGTCTCTCCACGTTCCTTTGTCGAAGGGGATCTTGTTCCCCTATACGACCAAGCACACGACAAACTTGGAGCAGGAAAGTTCCAACCCATGTGGCATGGGCCCTACATAGTAAAACGAGTATTGAAAAATGGGGCTTATGAGCTCATTGATTACGAAGGAGTTCCATTAGCGCAGCCTAGGAATGGGCTGTACCTTAAAAAATACTACGCTTGAAGTTATTTTTGGTGTGGTGTGTGTACATGTGTGTGTATATTCATTTGTGTGCATGTGTGGTGTGGTGTGCGATGTAAGCATCTTTCTGCTGATCGAGTCTTCCTGATTGTGCAGATGTCTATTACTCCGTTTGTGGGTTTTGCAGATGGTGCCTCCCGTAGTACCAGGAATCTGTCCTTGGCAGCCTAGGTAATCTATGATCCTGCAGGTGAGTTGGTTGACCTGCAAGGTGTGTGTATGGGTCCTGCTACAAATAATATCGTGGAATATAGTGTCGTGTTGGAATTATTAACCGAGGCTGTGGACCTCGACATTCATGAATTACTTGTGTATCTAGACTCGCAACTTGTAGTATTATAGCTTAATGGTCACTATTCAGTTATAAACCCATCCATTTTACGTCTGTATCTGCGTATTCGTCTACTGGAAAGGAATTTTGATTATATCACATATCAACATATACCCAGGCACATGAATACAATAATAGATGCAGTAGCTAATTTGGTTTTAGATAGACATTTGCGCAATTTATAAAACAAAAACGTCATCACATGTAAAGAGATCCATCCAGAAATAGGTATATATATATATGTGTGTGTGTGTGTGTGTGTGTGTCGAAATGTTTACATAGTGTGCATCACATAAAATAAAAAATATACATGTTCGTCTTAATACATCCGGAGATGACATGTCTCTCAAAACATATGTAAGAGAAGCCCTAGATGTCTAATCTGCATGGTGCTCGTGGTAACAAGCCACCGCA
The DNA here is from genome assembly GCA_034641835.2 of Pinus albicaulis. Lineage (NCBI taxonomy): Eukaryota > Viridiplantae > Streptophyta > Pinopsida > Pinales > Pinaceae > Pinus > Pinus albicaulis. The sequence goes on from CM076582.1 coordinate 721,951,125, forward strand.
CGCACTAAGCGTCTCAGTAGTCAGTGGAGGAGACTGAGCACCCCCACAGTGTGTCGCTGGTATGCTAGCGGAACATCTGTTAGTCATGCATAGTCCGGGATCCCCAGGACGATGCCCTCCAGGTTCTGAATCAGTTCACCTCCCTCGCCACCTTCAGCCTAAGGGTCATGTTTGGCATGGGTTCTCCGCGCAATGGGCGACATGCCCACGAGCCTCTCTAGGCCGACGTCTGCATACACATAAAACTGTTATTAGAATGAACATGTATTACCAAAAAAAATCATAAATACATAAAAATCAAAAAGAGAGTATCGTACCCAACTCCTCAACCCAATCCTTCCCCTCCGGGAGCGGAAGATCGGGATCTCCGGTGAAATCGGTCCCAGCATAGGGCCAATCTTCGACCACGATCAACTGTCGCCGTAACCACCCAAAAAACTCGGGCCTCAAAGAAATCTGTTGGCCTCCTCCTGACATGGGCATAAGTGCTGCCTAGCGAGCCATCCTCGGCTCCCTTGGTACTGGCTCAGAACTATGGCCCCTTGGCCCTGGAAAATGGGTAGTCGTTCAAAGACGAACGACACCAAAATGGAACCGTAGCCAAACTGCTTTAGTTTGACTTGCTTGCATCTTGTCAGCTGCCTCTTGATATTGCTCATCAATGTGGTAGCCCAATAGAACAATGTGGGGTTCATACACTCGGAGGCTAGTATGAGTTGGGCCTTCGTTGCCTCATGCAGAGCTTGTGATCCTGCAGCGCGTGTAATGGTGTGTAACACTACTCTGAGTGCTAGATCACGGATAGTGTGAATGTCCACCTTTCCACTTCCCGATCCGGTTCGTGCCCCTGGGCACACCCTTGCCACTACTTGTTCCATCTTCTCCCCGAAAGGTCTGTTGCCCATCAAAATGGGTACTGGGCCTCTACGCGACAACCCGGTGATGAAATATACGTCGGAAAGCTCAAGTTCCAACACTTGGTCCCGAAGTTTAAACACTTCCTCATTTTCCTCCCATATACTGACCAAGTATTGTAGCAGCTCAGGTTGAGCTCGTAAACATGGAGTAAGAAAGAATTTTTTGAGTCCACAGTTCTTCAGTGCATTCATACAGGCTTCATTCTCCATAACCATTTCATCTTCCTCCCCATTTTCCCTCTCCTTCCATTCAATAACCACTGTGTTTGGTTACCTGCATCAACATGATAAAAAACCCTTGTTATATCTCTGTCATGCTTAAAAAATCCATATGGATGCCTCACTGTTTGGTTATCTAAAACGGAAAATTATGGCGTGGGTGGGTGCTCGATACTCGCGCCAATGGCGGAGCCCTAAAATTTTAAAATGTCTCCTCTAGAGATCGACTGTGCAATGAAAACTCATAAAAAATGGATTAAAATGGAGCTTAAGGGAACACCTTTTACCTGGAACAACCGAGGAGCTGAATGACGTCCTGATCAATCGCAATCACCGCTGCAAGTTTGCACACCAACAGACCATTGTTGCTCTCCAAGTAAGGTAAAAAGTAAAAGTAAATTTGTTTTACCATTTGAAGCCTATTTATAACTTTTTAAGTCAAAAATTAGGTTTTAAGTGTCATTTTTCCCAATATTTTAATATATTTTGTCGAAAATGGATTTTACACTTGCTTCTATGTGTAGCGACAGGTTTTTTGCGCGACTTGGATAGTGATACGAGTTGTATTTTATACTTTTTCGGACTCGGTAAAGACACGAAAAAGTTATTTTGGAGTCATCTTTCAGCGCTTTTCTGACTCCCTAAACATGAAAAGATTGCCGAGTCCGTTGTTTTTTTTTATCTCGTTAAAGTGGACACGAAACGGCATCTACCCAGTATACATTTACCCCTTTTTCGGGCTGGGATAGATTATTTACGAAAAAGGAATACCCTAGCCTATCGAGATTAGGAGGTTTTCTTAGATATTGTTTTCTACCTTTTCGAGTCTGAGGAACTATTTACGAAAAGGGACCGTTGGATTTTACTTTTCCGCTGTCTTTTCAAACTCTCTAAACATGAAAAGACGTCGAGTTCTCCCTTTGTCAGACTCGTTAAAACCTGATGACATTGGATTTAGTCATAATGACGATATTCGAGTTCCTCCTTCCTAGGGCTCGTTAAATGTATTAGGTTGGATTTATATAACAAGCATATGGTATCCTCTTCAATCTTGTATAAAAATAAAGAGGTACTTGCCAGAAATCGTGGGGAAAATGGAACCAGCATCATTGTCGTGTCAACAGTATGTCGCTCTTGAACATGGCACTTGTCTGCATTCGTGTCGGGTTGGGGACATCTCATCTCATTTTCCAATTGCCTCCGTGGGTTTGGGTGATCCATTTTGACCTCTCATTTTCTCTTTGTCCCATCATCATGACCTCTGATCTGTTGATGTCAAATACTGCCAAACTCACTATCGTGCTGCCTTATGTTCAAGAGAAGTTGACCTCTGCAAATTTCAACCTTCCTCTGATTGTCATATGATCTTGATTCACAAATACATTATGTTCCTCTGTCTCATGTCGATGATGTGGGAAACACTATGGCCCACCTTCGATCAAGGTCACTTCCTGTCGACTTCAACTCATTATCCAGGAAGCTGATCTAGAGACTCCCTCCTGGTACCTTGGAGCCTGCATGCCTCAATGGCAGGTTCTTCGCATTCGACGTGAGGTTTTCACCACTGGCCTCTGATCGAGTGATTCTACGAGTGTTTGACGTCAACTCATTGATTCACATGCCGTGGATTGTACTTATAGTACCTTGAGGGCCATTTTCATTATTGGTGGTACCTCCATCTATTAATATGTTGTTTTTTTCCTCTTTGTTGATGTGTGTCTCTGTATTCACATGCTTGGACTTGTACTTTGTTCGGGTCGAGATGGAGCGCAAGACCCTGGATTCATGTCTGTTATAATCCAGGCTGCGATTTTGTGTATTATCATGATTAGTTACATGACTCACTGATTGGATGGTTGCGACCATACCTAAGTCTATTTATCGATCCTTACTCGATGGCTGCGTCCATGCCTTGGATCTAGATTATTGTATACTCTGTTATGGATGGTTGCACCCATACCACATATATATCATGTATCTGAGATATCCGTTGTACTTCTCTACGCAGGTTTTCCAACAGCAGTGTTTTCAATCGGACACGTTCTCGTAAAGCATTTCACCCCTCTCTCTCTTTCCGGCCTCATGCTTTAGGGGGCATCTATTACACAACAATTCACCCCTCTCTCTCTTTCCGGCCTCATGCTTTAGGGGGCATCTATTACACAGCAATTCCCCATCCCGCACATTGGAGGGCTCTTTCCGTGACCTGTGAGCAGTGACATAACTTGAAAACACTTTCATGGCATTCCCCTAGACATGTACTTTCATTGCCCTGAAGATAACCCCTTGTGAAAAACCCTAAAAATAGCCTTTTTGCATTGGCGCGGGTATACAGTTCAGCCCTCGTGCCAAGGGGGAAAATCCTCCAAAGAGGGCATGCTAATTGGCACTCTGTCTCAGAGCTGCACTGACGCCAGGCTTAATAAAGGGTATTTAAAAAAAATAAATGGCAGAAGATTGACCCCAACCAATTCCTAAACTAGTCTCTAATTTGAGTTGGGAGGTTGGCTTCGAATTTCCATGTAGAGGAAATAACTTTACACCTCTCATGGAAGCTTCCTTGAGGATAGGGCCAATCCCATGGTTGTAGGGATCCCAACTCCCCTTCCTCCATCTATATAAGCTTGCCTTTTTCCTTTGCAAGCTAATCTCCAAGAGCCTTCATAGCCCAAAGAATGCTGCAAGAGCTTTGATAGTCCTCATAAGTGCCAAATCCATAGCAAGGAGATTGATGATCGAAGAGAGAGGCTTGTCCCCATTCCCGACAAGCTTTATCAAGACGTATTCCATTGACGACCCGCCGAAGGAAGGTTCAGCGTCAGAGCCAGGTTGTATTTTCCTTTGTATGAATTAATGATAAGCGACTATTGGTTATGGTTCCACTCGTATTGTTCATTATGATCATGAGTTGTGTCTTCTCTGACTTATACATAATTTCATATATCAAGTTTTACGCTTGTGTTTGTCGTGTTTCTTGTGCGTGCAGGTGTTTGATCGTGGCGAGCGAGAGGATTGTGATCCGCTGGGGCAAGGAAACGGGAGCATCATCTCTTCTACAAACGATAGCGTTGCACTTGAGGTAGGCCTTCTTCACAATTTGGTCTATTGAAATTAGGAACTTGTGCCGTAGCATGTTACGATTGTTGCTAGACCCGATCTAGGCTAGTAGGGATCGCCTCTATCTGCAGAGGGGATTTACCTCTACAACACTATTTTAACTCCAAATGTAAATAGCAATCGACTTATAATTGTTTTCAAGCTCATAATAGGTTTTTTGGCCCCTAATAATCCTTTTCTCGATGCTATAATTCTAGTTGAGTTGATGAGGGAATTCAATGCCCAAATATTTATAAGAAGAAACCTACTTTAAGCATTGGTTATTATACAAAAAACTACCATGGGTGATATTTTTGGATTTAATGATCATGACTTTAGTCTTGTCGGTATTAACTGTCATACCCATCTTGGAGCAGTAGTCATGAAGATTCTGAAGCTTCTTGTCAAGGTCATCATGGATTTTTGCAAGAAGAACGATATCATCATCATAAAGAAGAAGAGTAATGAGAAAACTAGCAAACTTGGTGACCTTGCATCTCGCATATTCCAGACACACCTCTAACTTTTCGATGTATATGCAAAAAATTTGTAGTGGATAGGGGAAACCCTTTCTTAACTCCAATATTGCATTTAATGTCTTTAAACCACCCCTCATTGGTCTTAAGCTTGGTAGTGAAGGTATCACAACAATCCTCAGCTCCGGACGGCCCATGATCTCTTTAAGTTTGTCCCAAAGTTTCTCTCAAGGAACAATGTCGAAAGTTTTTCTAAAGTCAACAAAACAACATAAGATATCAAATTTACTATTGCTACATTCCTCCACAATGATTTTGAGAGTGAAAAGATGATCAATAATTCAGTGATGACTCCTAAAACCAGCTTGTCCTTTAACTCTTTTCCCCTGGCTTTCAAGCCAAAGGCTAAGCTTCTTTTCCAAAATGAGCACATAAAGCTTTCCCAGGATGTGGCTAATCATAATGGTCATGTAGTTAGATGGAACACTCTTGTCCCCATTTTTAAAGATATGCACAATAAAGCTTTGCATCCAAAGTTGAGGAAAGCCATATGTTACAACCAAATTGAGAAGCTTGTAGAGATGAGGAATGAGGATATATCTTCCCATTATAAGGATCTCAACTTGGTATCCTTCAATATATTTAGCTTTCCCATTAGTGAGCTTATTCATACCAGACTCAATGCCATCTAGAGAGAATGCATCCTCCTTAATTGGAGTGATTAAGGTGGTGCCCATAGTGTCCGGAGAGTCATACAACTTCTTAAGTTAGTTGTCCTAGTTTTCTAAGGGGATAGCATGGTTATCTTTGGCTTTATGGACAAGAACATTCTACCAAAATTTTTTGGGTGTGACTTTATAAAGGTGGATAAGATAATCTCGTATTTTATTAATATTTGATATTTTCTTCCTCTTGATGAGATTTTTGTATATATTGATATTCTGTAGCTTAATGATTTTATTAGGAGCGTCTTTGATCGCTTTCCTGGCAATTTTACAATCTTTGTCATACCATGGATTGGAAGTTCTATTAGAGTCCTTAAATGAAATATCATTAGAAAAATTGCTAATGTTATTGGAAAGGATAATAGTGAGATGATAACAAATTTGATCAATTTTATTAATATAATTCATGGAGCCTAAATACCTTAAGACGAGGTTGACTTTACTTATACCAAAGTGAATGTGTCTTTTGTTTCCATTGGTCTCCTGCATGTGGGTGGTATGCATAGCAAGATTGAGGGATAGAGACAGAGGTATGTGATTAGAGTGAGGTTTCAATCCATTAAGTAGCTCAAATTTTGTAATGCGGTTAAGGACAAGGATGTCAGAAATCACATAATCCGCAACACTGCTACCCAGCTCAGGGAAACAGGTCATATGACTAGAGAGGGGCCACTTGTAAACACCATTAAAAAGCTAGGTGATTAATATTATAAAACCATTATATTAAAAAATCAAAGAGTTTAATAATATAAATTCAAGGGAATAATAAACCCAAGGGATTATTAATATTATAAAATGAAGGGATCAATAATGTACACCAAACATAATATTAGTATTACAAACCCAAGAAATTAACCAATCCAAGTGATTAATATTATAGACCCTCGGTATTATTTTTTTTTTTTTTGGTAATTGATGCTAAACTATATTAATTCGAAAATAAAATTGTACATATGCTACAGGCTAAATTGGTAAGCAGCACTTAACCAATCCTAGCATTTTTTGTGTAAGTATAGGGGTTGCCTCCTTCGAGGAAACTAGCCTGGATAAAACATCAAACAGAAAATTTCAAAGTGTGCCATAGCACCAGTGAAAATAGAGGTTCCTTGATAATAACAACCATGAAAAAAAACTAAGAAGAGATGAGTTTTTGCACAGTCATCAGTATTCTTCATCATCATCGCTATCTGGATCTTCCTCCATGATGGGACATGAGAACTCTTGCGCAATGACTTCCTCTTCAACAGTAGGTTGACACGGAGGCCCGGTAGAAGGTGCGCAGAGGATGGGAGCAACCGGGTACTTGGCATCCAGCACTCACATCCAAGTGCCTTTCGAGTCCATTATCCAAACGTCTATGTCATCCCCTTCAACCTCCTATGCTGGAAGAGGCTCAGTCTTGCGGGGCAAGGGGTGCTCCTGGTGTGCCATGGTGGATTTCTTTGGTCTACTTCTGCCTCACTGCATTACATGAGTGGGGGCCTCCTCCTCCTGGTCAAGTTCAGGGCTCTGGGGGGTCTCTCTAACATGACTACCCGAGGAGGAGCCTTCAACGAATTCCAAGCGGTTATCTAGCCCTTAGTGGTAGCGACCAGGCAGCGCACCTCTTTGGCCTCCTCTGATTGTTCTTTGGCACAGTCTAGGAGCCATGGTCAGATGAAGCAGGGGGTTGATGGGGGTATAAGAGGTGGGGAGGAGCAGCTCTGACCTGAGACAAGAAGTGCGTAGCGAGGTGCTATTGGAAAGGGAGGTAATCCAATGGAGGATGCACAACAATGGGCATAGGATAATGGGAGCATAGAGGCTGGTGAAACTATCTAGGGAGGTGGAGCTGAGGTGAGGCGCACATCTAGGGGGGTATGTAGCCTGGGGGATTATGTGCAACACAGCACTGGGGGGAGGCTGCGCGGCAGACTGGGCACGCAGGAAGGCTAGAACTGAAGAAAAAAAACCAGAAGGATCAGACTGTGAGTGGCTTTGTGCTATAGGTCCTCCCGTTTTTTAGGCCCGTGACACATGTGAAGATGTTGAGCATTATTATGCCTTGCTTGCAGCTGCATGTTGTAACTATTTTCATGAGTAGGCATGTGCCTAGAGTTATGGTCGAACGTCATATCCATCCAGGAGATCATTCAAGATATTGTAGGAGAGAGTTTCCCTGTGGGGGGATGTTGTTGTCTTTGCGTGTCTTCATGATGCTTGGTCTCTATAATCTCATGCGAATTAATGCAGGAGTGTGGATCCACGTCAAGTGAAGGCCTGCGCTGTAGATCTTCATCATCTCAAGCATGGGAGAAACGTTTTTAATGCGTGCTTCTACTGTCACCTGCATCCGGGGAGAAAAAGTTCGGATAAGAGTTTGGCATTCTCTTCTTAAAGAATCATCCTCAATATTTGTGAGATTGGAATAATGCATCTCTCTGTGACTTTCCATGCCCTTGTTCGCTAGAAGGTCCGCAACAGTGTTCCCTTTCTTGTGTGCATGGTGAAAAGTTATCGCCTTCTGATTTTGTATCAGCTGTTCCAGGAGTTTGAGCTTGTTGGAAAGCCTCCAGCTAGTGGATACCTTTGTGGAGGCAGAGCCATGGATAATTCTTATGGCTGCCAGAGTGATTATTTGGGAATATCCCTCCATTTTTAGGGGAAAATAGTTAAACTCAATGGCTCTGGAGATGCCATGGATGAGTCCCTCTAGCTTCGCGGAGTTGTTGTTGTCCCATCCCATATTTCCATAGTATATCAGAAGGGGCTCGCTCTGGGAGTTCCTGAAGATACCTCTGAATCCTGCATTTCCAGGGTTTCCTTCTGAGGCACCATCGAAGTTACATTGAAGAAGCCATTTGGGGGTGGACTCCATTCCTCAGGAGCTATGGTTCTTCTTGCGTTCCTTGGGGGGTTGTCCAGGGGGGTGTTTATGCTCATATGCCAGTTGCTCCATATGTTACGCTTCGTAGTAGAGGTGGGGAGATATTCCTTACTCTAGGAAGTAATGGCTAGGGTTTCAATGAGGTTGTCGTGTATCCTTGCCCAGATTTTCTCTTGATTGGATACCTTGTCTTTCAAGATCCTATTGTTCCTTTCCATATGTTCCAGATCATGAGGCTCATAATTATCTTCCAGAGTCTGTTCAGAAGGTTGCTAGAGTATGTGTTTTCCGTCCACCTATTGATGGTGTTGATGATTTTTCTCCTTTCTCTGTTGGTGCATATGCGTAGGATTGTGATCTTTTCCCACAGGGCATTGGAAGTAGGGCATAGGTCGAAAAAGTGGTCGATGGTTTCAAAATTATCCTAGCATAGTGGGCATCTTGAGGATCCTACAAACCCTCGCTTCAATATTTTCTCCCATGTGAGAATGCGTCGTTTACTGAGCAGCCATAAAAAGGTGGCTACTTTGGGCCAGAGCTTGCACTAGTAGAAAATGATGAAATTAATGACTAGGTGACTAAAACATTTAGTCACCGCAATTATTTCTAGTGAATTACTACTAAATTTGAGCAATTTTAAGTGACCGAACTAAAAATGGCTAACTTAAATGACTAATTTAGTCTAGGGATAAAATATACGACTACATAATAAGTGACTAAAATAAAAGCGACTAACTTAAATGACTAATTTAGTCTAGGGATAAAATATACGACTAGATAATAAGTGACTAAACTAAAAGTGACTAACTTAAATGACTAATTTAGTCTAGGATTAAAATATACGACTAGATAATAAGTGGATTAATGAAAATGACTATTATAGTCCAAGAATAAAAATATGACCAAATAACAAGTACAACATGTATATGAATTAGTCATTTATGTTAGTAATTTTTAATTCTCACTCCATGAATGGAAATTGCAATTTTGATATCGAAGTGTTACATTTCACTACAGGGGTCTTTGAATCCATTTGCAATGTTAACATTTAGAGACGAAGGGGTCTCTGAATCCATCTAGAGTGTTAAAATTTCGAATACCTTTTTGTCTCTAAATTTTAACACTATAGATGGACTCATCTACAATTAACATAATAGCATGTATCATCTATCTAATTTACACTAATTCCTTCATTATAGTGGTCTCCTCAACATCTGCCAAATGACATATTCACTGAGTACCTTAAGGTAGCCATGGGTACCCTAATAGTGTGCAAGGCACACATAACATTGATTGCACATAGAAATCTGTATTAAATCCTACACATGTTATCCTTAAGGCTCACCAAAAATAGGGAGGATTATCAATATATAACCAATTTGTAATGTCATTATTATTTCATGGGAGATGTGGGCGGAAACGTGAAGTTGGGTTACACTTTTGTGAGAATCGGGGGCCAAAATTTTTTTTCAACAATAGTTCGGCCGGACATTTTACAAAGTTCGGCCGAAATTTGCAATAGTTCGGCCGAAATTTTTAATAAAGTTCGACCTAAATCGTGATTCTGTTTAGATTGACGCACACTGACGGTGCGGGCAAACAAAAATTTTTCCAGGAATTGGAAAACCGGCATCAAAAGTTTGGCCGAACTGTTTTTTATAAATAAGTCACCCGCGAAGGTTAACATTTTATAGTTTTCATTGTGCACGCGTTTTTTTTTCACTCTGGCTGCGTTGGTGCTGCTCCTGGTCGCCTTGGTGCTGCTCCTGGTCGTCGTGCTGAATCCAGTAGAACTTCTCCGGTATGTCACAAATTCTTTGGATTTCTTCGCTATTATCAAATGCCCCGCCAGAATTGCAGTTCTGTGAGCAAAATATTTAATAAACAGATTGGTTTTTCAATGCTAGCTACCTTTGCTTCTCTTCTCGTGCTAATAGACTTCAATGGCATTTATTTCTTAACGTATTATGAATGACTAATTTAAAATTAGGAAAATTGTACTATAACTTCTTCAATTGGCAGTTGGAAAGCTCCACTAACATTGGTATGAATTTTGTTTCTGGGTGTGAGAAGCTGTGAGAAGCCGCGAGTTCGATTCTCGTAGTGCCCTAAACCTTTATAATTGTTTGTTTGGAAAATCATAGGCAAATTCTATTCCGAACAATGTTTTTATTCAATGCCAAAAGCCCGGCTACAGATTGTGTTACAATTTGGTGCAACTCTCCTGTTTGTTATACTTCCCCATATTTTTTCTCTTGCTAATGAAAAAATAATGTCGAAAAGGAACATGCGTCATACAGGCAGCCACCACAGGGAAAAATCAAGAAACATTAAAATCTCCAGAATGTTGAAACCAACCAACAATGTGGGTCGGTCTTGTATATCCAATTTTAAAGCCTTTTGGACACGAAACATCATGATCAACCCACTGTTTTTTGAGCTTATCAGAGGGATAGGGAGAAATTAATTGCAGAGAATTATGGCATTATTTTATCCATTCTAAAAATGCCTTCGAACATCATTCTTTTTGGGTTGTAAGGGCGAAATTATGGGAGACGTTGAGACACAAGTTAAATTAACAGAGAAAAGGATAAATTTAGAACTGCAAGGCGTTTTTAGAGCGCTTCAACAGTGATATCACATCAAAATAGTTATCCTCCTCTGTGCCACACTGTCTCCTGTTTACATCAATAAGCTATATAGGAATGTATAAACAAGAACTATAAGGGAGGGGTGAACATAGCAAGGATTATCATAAAAATGTTGTTGTTGTATGTAGATGTTGTGGCACTAATTACTAGGACACAATGTAGCCAAAGCTAGCCTATAAGCTTTGGGGTCTTTTTACGCACAAAGTTGAAATCACTATTAGCACAAGAAAACCAGCAAAAATAAAACAATAGTCTTCGAGAATAGAGTAAACAATAGTCTTCTTTATTAAAGATAGAGTAAAGAATAGTAAAATAATTCTGTGCAGAAGATCTTAAGTCTTCCCCCTTAACCTCTCGGGCAAACCAGCTTGTTGAAATTTTAGGCACCATAAATATATTTGACTAAATAGGGAGAGAAATCCAAGGAAAATATTCTATCTATTTGACTAACTATTCTTTACTCTATCTTTAATAAAGAAGCAACCAATATTGTGTTTCTTTTTTCATTATATCTTTAATAAAGAAGCAAACTGATATTGTGCTTCTTTCTTCATTATAGATACAAAAGCTTATACATCTCAATAAATGTCATTTTATTTTTTTTTATAAAAAAGTTATGCTGTCTTCTTACATATCAGAATGGTTAAATGGGCCTAATGATTAAGAACATGTGTTTCTTCCTAAAAGATTACAAAATATGTATGCCTGAATAGTAAGACACAGGAACTTCTCTACCATATTTATTTTCTTTATAACAAGACACTGAAACTTCTCTACCATATTTATTTTCTTTTATGTATTTGAAAATAACGTGACAGAAAGTTAATTCAGTGATTTATTCCAAGAATCCACTGTGAAGAATCCAATATGACTGGAAAGAAAGTTTTGTCGTCATTATTATTGCATGGTAATCTAAATAAAGAATGTTAGTTGTTTTCTTTTGAAAAAAAATTCGTAGATGTAACATTTATTCTTATTCTTATGTGTATTCCAAGATAACGTTCCAGGATAATAATTCAATAAATATATAATAATTTGCAAATGCCATATCTAAGCTATATTTCATCTAAGTAGCTTTCAATTTAAACTTATATCTAATGTTAAATTATATAAAAGAATAACAGTAATCCAAACTTCAAAATAATATTTAGAGTTAGTATAAAATGTGACATAATTTTCCTGCATGGAAAAACATAGTTACCGAGAGTTCAAAACTCATGCATTTGAATAGAAAGTGGGTATACGAATGAGCAAGTAGATTTTTTCTAGAAATGAGGAAGTGAAGGTTGATAGAGAGCCACACAAAATTGAAAATTCATACCTTAACAAAATTGTTAGGTCCTTTTAAAGAAAACATATTTAATCAACTTTCATTGAAATATATGATAATCTCAACCCAATTTTATGAAAATTAATATACCATTTTTTACATAATTTCACATAATACAAATAGATAAATTTTACTTAAGTATTGTTATAAAGATTTAACTACCCATTGAGAGATGGCCAAGTGATTGAGACAGGGCATCATCACAATAAAAAACCAAGTAAAAATTGTAGTAATCCTAGAATCATGCTTTACATGAGGTAAAATTGGGGAACTCATGACTTGTACTATAGATAAAAAAACATTTACCCTTACCAAAAAATATATGATAAAAATTGACAAACTACATAATCTTAAGCTTAAGGGGATATAATCCTTCTTGCCTTCCATATAGATAATTAAAATGATTGTTCCAAGTCTCATGTTGCTTCTCATGTTACTTTATAAACCTTGATTGGAAAGAAAAATAGGAGGGCAGAAATGTAAGAAATATAAAACATAATGAAGCACAACGTAAGAAATAGAGAACATAATGAAACACACACATACATATCTCTAGACAATCAACACAATTATTTTCCTAGGAAATCCTTATATGGGAGACAAGCAACCCTAAAAAGTAATGATGCTCTAAACTCCTTTTTCCCTAGGAAATCCTTATGGGAGAAAAACAACACTAAAATGTAAACATGCTCTACTCTCTCTTTTCTGGTATGGAAAATATGTGAGTACAAAGAAAGAGGTAATCTCTCTAGAGTTAGCTAAGACTTTTAGCATGTAAGGTTGCTATAAAAACTTAACTTCATACATTTTTTTCTCTAACTTCACACTCCTAGTTGTATTTTCAACTATGGAACAAAATACAATAACACAAAATGGAACTCTTATTCCTCCTAGTGGCCAAGTTTCCCTTTTTCATATGACCATCTGCATCAATCTTCAAACCCCTTACATCACAACATATGCAATTATTTATATCACAACATCTGCACTTGTGTCCATACCTCTCACGACAGGGGCTTCACTCAATGAAGCTTTGACATATCGCGTGCGTTCATGGCATATTAAACAATACCCTTAATTTGACTACATATTGGAAAATACCTTTGAAAATCACATTATTTAACCCCCTACCAATACGAACCCAATACACCTTCCCAATTTAAAAAACCCCTCCTTTCCCATACTAAAGTATGTTATTTTAAAACATGTTTTCTTGGTGATATGGGTGATTTAGAAATGATTGGGAGAGCGAAATTCGTCATTTAATATGTACAATTTGTTTGGTTGAATCCACATGAAAAACAAGACTCCCAACCGTGAGAAGAGGAAATTACATCCTATTTCTCCCCCCTAGCACAATTACCAGTCCAGTTAGAATTTAACAGCCCCAAACTGGATTTTACTCTCAGGTACTGGAACCTCTACAAAGGTTCGACTTGGAAACATAGTTTTTCCTTAGGTTTCTCCACTGGTTCTATGTCCAACTTGGATAACCTACAACAACATCCTTCTTTTCATTTTTTATATCCCCTCTTGGATAACCATAATATCTTGAAATGGAGCTAGCCAACTCAAATGTAGTATTGAAAATCCCTGGCTAAGTTAGATGAGGATTACATATGGTCTTGAATGAGCATTTGGACTCTTTAGATATGCGTACCAATTATGTTCATATAACACAACAAATAGATGTTTCAATACAAATGTCACATAGAAGTCATATGTATCTCATGGGCCTTCAACTTAAATTATATATCTAGCATTACATTAAGCTATAGGAGATAAATCAAAGAAGCATTTGAATGTAAATTAAACATGTGTAATAATTATATGTCCTTTCTAGTTCAATAAATAGATAATAATTTGGCTCAACTATGCCTTGTACATGTTTTCCTTTAAACCTTTACTTTCATAGCATATTTTCATCAAAAAATTTATTTTTCAATTTGGACTCTTTAGATATGCGTACCAATTATGTTCATATAACACAACAAATAGATGATTCAATACAAATGTCACATAGAAGTCATATTTATCTCATGGGTCTTAAACTTAAATTATATATCGATCATAATACATTAAGCTATAGGAGATAAATCAAAGAAGCATTTGAATGTAAATTAAACATGTGTAATAATCATGTCCTCATTTAATATGCACAATATGTTTGGTTGAATCCACATGAAAAACAAGACTCCCAACCGTGAGAAGAGGAAATTACATCCTATTTCTGCCCCCTAGCACAATTACCAGTACAGTTAGAATTTAACAGCCCCAAACTGGATTTTAGTCTTAGGTACTGGAACCTCTACAAAGGTTCGACCTGGAAACATAGTTTTTCCTTAGGTTTCTCCATTGGTTCTATGTCCAACTTGGATAACCTACAACAACATCCTTCTTTTCATTTTTTATATCCCCTCTTGGATAACCATAATATCTTGAAATGGAGCTAGCCAACTCAAATATAGTATTGCAAATCCTTGGCTAAGTTAGATGAGGATTACATATGGTCTTGAATGAGCATTTGGACTCTTTAGATATATATTTAAAGAGTCCAAAAGCTCATTCAAGACCATATGTAATACATAGCCTTCTCATCTAATATATAAAACTTTAATCCATGTGCTTAACCTTAACATTGACACAAATGGAATACAATTTTACTCACTGCTTTATGATAGAAAAATATGCAAATGAATATTGCCCACATATCCAAAGTCAAAAGCGATAGATTAAAAACGGATGCTCCGGTCATCTATAAAAGATAAATTAAAGAAGCATGACATATTAAAGTAATGTAAATTAGATATGCGTACCAATTATGTTAATATAACACAACAAATAGATGATTCAATACAAATGTCACATAGAAGTCATATTTATATCATGGGCCTTCAACTTAAATTATATATCTAGCATAATACATTAAGCTATAGGAGATAAATCAAAGAAGCATTTGAATGTAAATTAAAAATGTGTAATAATTATGTCCTCATTTAATATGTAAAATATGTTTGGTTGAATCCACATGAAAAACAAGACTCCCAACCATGAGAAAATGAAATTACATCCTATTTCTCCCCCCTAGCACAATTACCAGTATAGTTAGAATTTAACAGCCCCAAACTGGATTTTACTCTCAGGTACTGGAACCTCTACAAAGGTTCGACCTGGAAACATAGGTTTTCCTTAGGTTTCTCCACTGGTTCTATGTTCGACTTGGATAACCTACAACAACATCCTTCTTTTCATTTTTTATATCCCCTCTTATATAACCATAATATCTTGAAATGGAGCTAGCCAACTCAAATATAGTATTGCAAATCCCTGGCTAAGTTAGATGAGGATTACATATGGTCTTGAATGAGCATTTGGACTCTTTAGATATATATCTAAAGACCATATGAGTTGATTTGAAGAAGACCATCATCACTTATGTCTAGATTGAGACAGGGCATCATCACAATAAAAAAACCAAGTATAAATTGTAGTAATCCTAGAATCATGCTTTATATACAAGGTAAAATTGGGTAACTCATGACTTTTACTATAGATAAAAAACATTTACCGTTACCAAAAAATATATGATAAAAATTGACAAACTACATAAGTTTAAGCTTAAGGGTATATAATCCTTCTTGCCTTCCATATAGATAATGAAAATGATTGTTCCAAGTCTCATGTTGCTTCTCATGTTATTTTATAAACCTTGATTGGAAAGAGAAATAGGAGGGTAGAAATGTAAGAAATATAAAACATAATGAAACACAACATAAGAAATAGAGAACATAATGAAACAAACACATACATATATCTCTAGACAATCAATACAATTATTTTCCTATGAATCCTTAAGAGAGACAAGCAACCCTAAAAAGTAATGATGCTCTAGACTCCTTTTTCCCTAGGAAATCCTTATGGGAGAAAAACAACACTAAAATGTAAACATGCTCTAGAGTTAGCTACTGAATTTTAGCGTGTAAGGTTGCTATAAAAACTTAACTTCATACATTTTTCTCTCTAACTTCACACTCCTAGTTGTATTTTCAACTATGGAACAAAATACAATAACAAAAAATGGAACTCTTATTCCTCCTAGTGGCCAAGTATTTAACATAGCGTGATAGCCAATTAGGTGTAAGATTTGACTCTGTCAACCATTAACGAAGTTTGTGATTTTAGACCTTTTAGAGTCTTGTTAAAATTCCACATGTAGCTAGCTTGCCATGCATGAGTAATGGGGCTAAAATGTCATTCTCTCGTATTTTGTAAAGGCCTTTCAACCTAGTTCCCATTCAACTCCATCCACCAGGTTGTAGAGGATTCCAAGCCTAATTTCATAAAAAGTAAGTTGGGGATGATCAAATTGACTTGTTTCCTGTGCCTTCATGTGCCTCCTTGGCTTTGGAGAATTTTCCATGTTTTCCATAACCAAGACCCAAATAATTAGGCCCTTCCTGAAGAACATTTGGCTCAACTATGCCTTGTACTCAACTATGCCTTGTACATGCTTGCCTTTAAAACCCTTTAGCTGCATGATTATTAACATCTTCTTGCAAAGTGGGTGTCAAAATTTTCCATTCATCATGAACACAAACTTCACAAGCTTGAGGTAATGAACATGAAATGAAATTCCTTCTTGGAACAACTTCATGTGTCTCCTTGGCTTTGGAGCATTCTCCATCATGTTTTCCATAACCAAGACCCAAATAATTATGCCTTTCCTCAACAACATTTGGCTCAACTATTCCTTGTACATGTTTGCCTTTAACCCTTTACTTTCATAGCCCATTTTCATCAAAAATTTGGACCTTATTCCTCTAGTGTGTCTCTCAAAAGCACGTACACATTCATTTTGAGAAGAAATTGAAGACAGAAACCAATAGCTAATTCTTCTAACTAACCTTGACTAAAATGAGCTAAATTGTACTTTGATACCAACTTGATTTGAATATGGACAAACTAGTTTTGTTGGGGAAGGGGTTTATGTGTCAAGCTTTAAGTGTATTTTGTGAGAAAGTTATGAGTTAATTAGATTTTAAAAACTCGTTTACACATTTATAAAATGAAAAAATTTTATTTATAGGAAAATCTTTTCCCTCAATCCAAATTCTGATCATTGGACATGTAAGAGGAAGAAAGAGGGAATTCACTTTTCAAATTCTAGACCTTGTCTAAACTAAAACAAAAAAGAGGTTTGGTTTTCAAATACATTCACTTATTTGGAAAATTTCTAGCTACCAAAAGTCCATATGCCAATCTACCTCCCAAGAAATCCATTTAGTACACCATTGGTTAGTTTTGTCTTCCTATATTCTTTATCAACCTCTTCTAGTGATTCTTGAAAGGTGGATACTTAAATCCTTCCTAAAAAATTGAGCTCTAAAATGAGAAGACATACAAGGTCATTTTAAGTCATTCTTCTATCCAATTATAAAAACCAAGTGAATATTGAGCTACATATTGATTTTTGTCCCATAGAACAACAAAATCTAAAACCTCTTCAAGGTCTTCAATCTGCTCGTAAAGTTAATTTACATGTCTTGATCAAGTCCAATGGGCCTTTGAATTTTTGCCTCATTTATTTAAAAACTCATGTTTACATTTTTATAAAATGCAAAATTTTTATTTCTAGGAAAATCTTTTCCCTCAATCCAAATTCTGATCATTGGACATGTAAGAGGAAGAAAGAGGGAATTCACTTTTCAAATTCTAGACTTTGTCTAAACCAAAATAAACTAGAGGTTTATTTGAGCTCTAAAATGAGATTCCAAGCCTAATTTCATAAAAAGTAAGTTGGGGATGATCACATTGACTTGCTTGATGACATGTCTATGAAGATTAACTACCTTGAACTATTTTTTTGCGTAGGGAAAGAGACACATTCCCATGTCTGAGCATAAAAACGTTCTTTGATATTGTTAATGGCTCTAGTGTTTACTTCTACAAGTTCTATAGGCAGAGTCTGTAAAGGGCCAGAGAGCCTCTGGATCTCTTCTTTTATGAAAGGTGATATATCTAGTAAATGCCCCTATAGTCAATCTCTGGAATGGATCTAAATAGAAGTTCTTCATTTTAATATCCGTAAAACACAACAACTTTAAGGTAAACTATGTACATGTGTCATTTCTTCCACAAACTAAAGTGTATAAGTAGTAAATTGTATACCAAGCGTGCTCCCACCATGTAAAGCACAATTTGGTGAATTTATCATTTTTATAATATCTTTTTCGATTAAATGTAGTTTCACACATGATCAATTATTTCTTTGAAAGTTGCGTTCTACATAATTTGTGTACACTAAATTACAAATTGATTTTTTGAAATATATTTTGTGTAAATGTCGACCAATAGATATATATCATGGAGGATGAAAGACGAAGATCATTCGAATCCCATATGGAGGTTCAGGGATCGGAGGATGTTCACGGTATTTAAATATAATCTTAAATCTCCATACATGTGTGTACATATGGAATTGATTTTTTTATTAACTTTGTGAGTGAAATTAGTTTTTCATAAGTTTCATATTTTAATTTTTAGGAGGCAAGAGGAGAAGGGTTTCTAATCCATCCATGGAGCGTGGCCAAGGTTCAACCGGTCGAGGTATGAGTGGTAGCAGGTTGCGGGAAGGGGGTGATATATATTCCCCCGAAGGCCAATCAACGACTGCTGGTTCTCAACAGGGTCACTGTGGGTCTGGTTCTCAGCAGCGTCATTCTGGGTTTGGTTCTCAGGAGGGTCATGTTGGAGAAGATGTTAACCAACAACATCAAGGTTGCCATCAATTTCAATATTTTTTCATTAAATTTGTACAACTTTTTTTACACGTGTTTTTTCTAATATACGAAATTTTATATATATATTGATGCAGAGGCCAAAAATTTTCGAGCTAGTGGTCAAAATAGACGCAGGGCAGCTCACTACATTCAAGAAGAAGGCTGTCAACCCAGCACAACTTATCCGGCTGAGATTATTGATATACCATGGGAAACCAACATGGTGGAATGCACCTTACAAAGGTGTGAAAGCCTTCATGCAAAATTGCAAAGAGATCTCATGGCTTTGTCTCTACCTGTTGAGAGTAGACAAAGCCTTGAAATAGTTTCACATTCATTGGGTGAAATGGTAAAGGTGTACAGAAATTTGGGGCCAACGACTGATTTGTTTGTAGAACTGATGAGAAAGAGAAAAGAAACAATGATAGGTCCCGATAAATGGCAGGACATAAAACAAAAAGTTACAAGAGAAGAGGCCAAGTCAATGTTTAATTATAAGGAAGGGCCAAAAAGAAAAATGTTGAAGGTGCAGTATTTCAAGCACCCAGACAAAGCTGGTTATTTGTATGATCGACATCTTGCGGCCTTTGGAAGGCTTCCATGGAACGATGAGGTTCCTGTTTATTTTGCACAAATTTTTTATGCAGAATTTTTTTGGGTATGAAACCCGACTACAATGACCTTCCTTCAGAATTTTTTGGCCCCAGGATAGGTCGATTATATCAACGTAAGGGCACTAAGCGAGATGTGGAGTTGCCTTGCCCTGAGTCGCCATTAGTGATTCGACCATTTCGAGTCGAAACCCTGCGATCAGAGATGGATGCGACTTCTCAAATAAGTCGAGAAGCAAGAGATGTTATGATCGACAATGTTCATAGCAGGTTGAGTGGAGTCAATCTTTGTTTAAATCGACAAAGAGCACGTGAAAAATGAACGTGCCAATTTTTTTTATCGTACAGATGAGGATATTTACAACATGAATGTTGAAGATCTCCGAACATATGCAATAAATTGTCGCAATGGTCGGCAAGACCTAATTTTTCATGAGGAAGAGGGCACCGGAACGGTATGTGTTAGTGACCTTAGGGTTTGAAATTATTTTTACATATACATGTGTACAATTTGTAATAAATACATGTGTATGTACATGTATACATTTATTTGTATGTGTACATTAATCTAACAAAAATGTATGATTATATGTTAAAACACCATCTACAGTTCTCAGGCATGATGCGTAATGAAAATGTTAATATTACGTTCGGTACCTCTGGTTTAAACGATGCAGATGGGTCTGACCATCATGATATGTTGGCACATGTATGTTAGTGTTTCTTAAGTGACTCTAAAATAAATAATTGTTGCCACACATGTACATGTATGTATATATATAATTTGATAAAATGTTTTAACAGGTACCGATTCCGTCTGATGTTTTTGGGATGGCGGTGCTTTTTTCTTCCTTAGGAGATGTACCTTCTACTTCCTTGGGAGATGAGCCACAAGTATGGACAATTTTTCACAAGTTTAAAATTTATGTTTAAAAGTTATATATATATATATATATATATGTGTATATATATATATTCTACCTCAAAAATTTCCTTTAAAAATTGATATCTATATATCTATATATATATATATATATATATATAGAGAGAGAGAGAGAGAGAGAGAGAGA
Organism: Pinus albicaulis; assembly: GCA_034641835.2. NCBI lineage: Eukaryota > Viridiplantae > Streptophyta > Pinopsida > Pinales > Pinaceae > Pinus > Pinus albicaulis. Next base: position 721,971,865 of record CM076582.1, read on the forward strand.
GAGAGAGAGAGATCTATATTTTGAGTTATTTAAATTTTTTTGAATTTAGGTTCCTATAGAAGATTTCTTTAATCCGCGGACTCTAGCGATGGAGATAGGAACATCCACAACATTTGAACAAGTTGTCTTTAGTTCCTTTTTTTAATATTATTGAAAATAAGTTTATATATGTACACGTGCATTTTCATTTGAAATTTTTTAATTTATATAAATTATATATATATATATATTTAACTGTACATGTATATTGTACAGTTTACCACTTCAGATGTTTCTATGGCAGAACCGGTTCATAAAATGGAGAGGGAACCTTATGAGGTATTGCATGATTTTTTTGTTATATTTTGTTTTTTACATGAAGTTCTAGATATATATATTCTCATTCATTTTTAAAACTTCAAATTTTAATGTTCAAGTACATGTGCATTGTGTATGTAGGTTTCCTATTCACATGATAGGGCGCGGACTGAGACCCAGACGCTAGATCCTCCATTTGATGGACATCATTTATAGTAGATTTGATTTTAAAATTTAGATGGTTTTAAAATTTGTTAAACTTGATACAGTTTGATACTCAAGTGAGATTTACAATTTTTGGACATATTTTATTACATTGTTATTATATAATTTGTTTTATTTAATTTTTGGATGGTTTTATTACTTTTGGCATGTGAATGTGAAGTAATGTTGTCATCTGAACTACATATGGCATGTGATATTTAATGTTAAATGTTTTTGTTGGATAGTTGAATTATAATTGGCATGGCATGTGAAGTTTTTAAAACTCAAGTTTTGGATGGTTTCAATCTACATTTTTCATGTGCTATTTAATGAACTTTAAATGTTTAATGTTTTAATGTTGCACAATATATAATCAAAAGGGTTTTAAAACTTAATGTTTTGGATGGTTTCAACCTACATTTGCACATGTGGTAAATTGAAATGTTACTTGTAACAAGACAATCCCCTTTGATTTCATTGTATATGTTGATTTCTGATTTGATATAATTGCATGTATGATGGTACATTACTTGTAAAGTCATTGGATTAATAGTGCTCATTGATTTCAGTGTAAGCGCAAAAAATTATTGACAATGTAGAACGATTTTTGTGTTATAATAATTAAACCTAATAATATTGGAGAGCAAGAGAGACTTGAGGTATGGTGTTTACTACAAGAGTTTGAGCTAAATATTTAAATGGTTTATGATTTATAATTTTTACTTTCTTTTTAATATAATCGATACGGAAAGATGACAAAACTAATAAGGGTGAAAATAAGAATAGAAGAAGAAAATAGTTTAAGATTGATCACAATAAATGCTATTTGTAATTGATTACATTCTAATTATTCACATTCTATCATTCAATATTGTTACATTGTCACTTTGCATTCAAAAATTTTATTTGATCATTTTCCATTATTAAAGTTATTCTACAATATTTATCATCTCAACAAATTGAGGTAACTAAGAAAAATTAAAATTAAAATGACTTGATAAATCTCAAACATATTTAGCATATTTAAAATGGTTATATTAATATTAGATGTATTTACATATTATTGATAAAATTAATCATATGTTTCTCATATTATCGATAGTTTTTCCTTGGTTGCACACAACTGAAACCAACTTATATCCATCTTAACTATGGATCTATCAAGCGCCGAGAGGGATCAAATCTCTCGAGGTGCAAACCTTTCCTCAAGTTTTGCACTCAAAAAAGAGGTTTGCACCTCTAGATATTTGATCCCTCTCGGCGCTTGATAGATCCATAGTTATGATAGATATAGGAAAATAAATTTCTAAAAATAAGTAAGGGAAAAGCAACATAGGGAACAATTAGGAGTAAATTTAGGAACATGTGATAGCTGGGTGAGATAAAATCATATATTTAATAAAATAATGGGAATTTGTAGGAGAGACAAATAGTGGATATGACATGTATTTTGGTGAATAATCAAATTTATGGAATTAAACAATTAATTATTTTTGTATGTGAAAACAAGATTCACACCTAATCCTCACCTAAAAGACTAAATTAAACACATTATTATTAAGGGGACGAGGAGCTTTCTAGGCTTTGAGCTCCCCATTGTTAGATGAGTGTCGTAATGGCATTCCAAGTATTTTTGTGAGAACTTATGATATTGTGATATTCTAATTACGAAATAGTGATCTTGAGTACACGCTGGATAATGTAGTAGATAGGAACTTTTTGATAAGGGGAGATAAGGGATGTGACCAAATTCCTATCAGTGAAAAAAATTTTCTTCACCTTCCTATAACTCCATTGTAGCTTTGGGGGCCAAAGGTAAGAAGAGTACCTTGCAATTTATTGGGTGAAAAAACAAGTGGGTCACCAGCTTTGGTCTAGTGCATTGGAATTCATTAAAGAATTTGTCATTGGAGCTGCTTCAAGCTAGGAGTGAGCATCGTCACCAACCTACATTGAATATTTTACACTCCCTAGGGTGAATGATACTTTAAATTGATTGACAGTCCAAGACTTTCGAATTTTTCCGAATGCCAAATGACCTTACAAAGCTAGTATTTATAATATCCTAGTAGGTCATTCGGTGACAACTTTTACCGGAAACTTGAAACAAAGAGAATCTATCCTTGGCTAGGACATCATATGAGATGTCCGCCATAAACAATAAAATTGTACTTAAACGCTGAGATTCGGGCAAGTGGGAACAACCACTTGTTATCTCGTCCCTTGGAGGCTAGGCCATATGGGGACTGAATCTGACCTTACAAAATAAAGTGAAATAATTTGTACCATACGATCGGAAAACATATACAAGAACAATTAATTTCATTCTAGAATATATATATCCAATACATATAACATTTTTCATCAATGCACATGTATAGAAAAACTACTTTCAGTTGATACTAGAGCACGTGCTTGTACCCAAACAATTTGTAACCTGTGCAAACCACAAATAACATAAGCAGCTCAATTTTTAGTTGAGTACTGGAAGTTCTAAAACATATTTAATCCAAAGATAATAAATTGTTGGACACTTCACTCAAAAAAATTCTAATGGAATTCCATCTTCAATAATCCATTCATGATCGGATTTTGACATTTTCCATTTCTTAATTTTTGATTTTTTCTTTGATTGAACTTCTATCAACTTTATGCGTGTTGCACACACCAAGTGACTATATTGAAAACTTATGGAATCAGGTTCATAGTCTTCGAAGTAAACAAAGTCTCCACTTTGACGAGTTTGTTTGAAAAAATAACCTTTCAGTATAATAGACCCTTTGTCATACTGAAATCCGTGATCATTATAGTCTTGTAATAATTTCATTTTTTGTTCAGTGCAACGCATCAAATAATATTTCACATTTTCATCGTTGTCAATAGGTGCAATTACAGCAAAAACATCTCCTGCACAATAAAATAAATTTAACATTTAATTATGCATATTTAAATTTATTTCTAGATCTTTAAATCATTAGAAAGTAATTCAAATGTTACCTTCTCTAACAAGATCAAAAACTCGATCACCATCGGATGATATTGTAGTTTCCTTTGATTTCATTTCTTCAAACATTGCAACAGACATTTTGCCCTTTGTATTTAGCTCTGTATGTTTCCAATCGTTCACATATATTTTGTTTTCACAAACGTCATTGGATTTTGTGTTGTCTATGCAAACATCACAAAATCAAGAATATTTTCTTTTATCCAATGCAAACACATTTCTGGACAACTTTGTTTGAATTGAATGCAATTTTTGAGTCCCTTTTATTGTTTCAATGTCATTTCCAATTGATCTATCTACGTCTTCGATTCCAATATGCCAGAAAAACCTTTATATGGAAAATTAGAAAAAGAATTTGTAAATATGATATCAAAATACAATTAAAATAATCATTGCATGATAAATGTACAATGTTTAAAATTAGATTTCCAATATAAATTAAATTGAATGTACCTTCGCACTTCTCTTGATGGGTTAATCTCATGGCTTAGAGCAGTTTTGCACCATTGAACAACTTCTTCAGCGTTCACAAGTCGGCGTGTAGAGTGGTTCATTTGATATCTTCGAAGTACTCGTTTTATGCATGCTCCTGCACCATCATGTTCTCCTTTTCCATGGCCAGTCTCGAAGAAATTCCAACAATGTTTAATGCAGGTTTTCTTATGAAGACAACACAACCAAAAGAATGATCGTGTAGATTTGAATTGACCTACGCATCTATCTGACCATATCCAATGTTCATTGAATGTTATTCCACGATTTTTCAATGAATCATAAATTCTTCCAAAACAATGTTGTACAAAACATGTATCATGTGTACGATCGTCACTGATATAAAAGTGATATTCTTTAATGATATGTTGATTTTCACTCGTGCTTTCTATATGATCAACATTTTGTTCAGCATGTCTATATAGAATATGGACGAGCATGGAGACTTGGTCAGAATGATAGTATTCACTCTGAATTTCTTTTTGTGGAACAAATGTGTAGTTTTCTGCAAAATCAATCACTGACAAAATGGTTCCTGGTGGAAAAAATTCACGAGATTTTTTGAATTGCAAGTCTTGCCATCGAGCTCTACGGGAATTCTTGGTGTATTTGTAAATTTCTGCCTCAAACTTTCTCAAAAAGTCTATCAGAAAAATTTCATCTTCGCGTAATTCGATTCTTTTAACACTATTTGCACCTTGAATCGATGTACTGATATATTCATATCTCTTCCATTTCACTTTCATGTTGGACAATGATTGGTCATTTATATCAATACGATATTTGTTTTGAAATTTAGTCAAATTTCCACAATCATCGCATTTTTTACCACCAACACATTTCTTTTTGTAAAATAGTTCATCGCTTTCTCTTTCACATAGAATTTGAGATATGAATTCATGGATAGTGGAAGGAGGAGGTGAATCCTTCCATAATTTTCTACCAAAATCAAGGAATGTGTCATAATATAACTCAAATTCCACATGATAACGGCAACAAAAAGTGTCGCGTGCGGTGATAGGTTTTACATACCATGGTTTTTGTTGAACAAAAGCACTGAGTGAAACATGAATTTGACGATTCTCTTCTTTGAACTTGTTGAATAACTCTATCTGAGTGGTTTCCAAGAGATGTTTTTCATGTTCTTCGTATTGATTTCTTTCTATTCTTCTTCGCATCACATGTCTTGTAGTTGGTGAAACACGCGAATTGTTCTTCCAATATTCATATATTATTTTTTTGACATTTTCTCCAAGTCTATCTTTGTATGGTTGCCTACAAATAGCTCTCCAACAAGCGAGTTCATCATTTACATCTATTTGCAGTCGAAATTTTCGATGTTTGTGCAGAGTTTTTCGCGAGGTTCCCAGTGCTCGTGCCATAGATGTTATCAAACGATTCTCTTGAGTACTTGGTGAAACCATTGCCATATGTATTCCTCTACATACATTTGAAACATCTTTATCTCTAGATCTCTTAATTGACTTTATACCACTACTCATATTTTTTATCACCTCTTCCTTCATTTTTTTTATCTTTGGTTGATTTTCAAAAACCCAATAGTGTCGTCGCTTCTTTTAATTTCCTTGATGATAGGAGAACTTTTAACATTTGAGCCTGAACTGTCACTGGCTCATTTAAGAAATACTTTTAAAAAATGCAGTCGACACAATATCGTATAATATGGTCAAGTTTTTTATCTCCATATGTGTGAGTGTCAACATTTTCTAACATCTCATTATCGATAGTGATTTCATCTGTACATATTCGAAAAAATAGTACATATTCAATAAATCACTAAATTAATAAATATGTCAATAAATATTAGGAAAATTTTAAATATATCAATAGATCATAATATATATATTTACATACCCACTTCAATTTCTGCTTGAGGTTGATTTTCTTCTTCAATATTTTGAGGAGTATCTCTGTCTGTTTACATTAAACAAAATATTTTTCAAACTAGTTCATCAAATAAAAATTAAGCTTCAAATTTTACATAATAGGAAAATTTTAAATATATCAATAGATCATAATATTTACATACCTACTTCAATTTCTGCTTGAGGTTGATTTTCTTCTTCAATATTTTGAGGAATATCTTTGTCTGTTTACATTAAACAAAATATTTTTCAAACTAGTTCATCAAATAAAAATTAAGCTTCACATTTTACATTGGGAAAATTTTAAAAATATATCAATAGATCATAATATTTACATTTACATACCTGCTTCAATTTATCCTTGAGGTTGATTTTCTTCTTCAATATTTTGAGGAATATCTCTGTCTGTTTACATTAAACAAAATATTTTTCAAACTAGTTCATCAAATAAAAATTAAGCTTAACATTTTACATTAGGAAAATTTTAAATATATATCAATAGATCATAATATTTACATTTACATACCTGCTTCAATTTCTGCTTGAGGTTGATTTTCCTCTTCAATATTTGAGAGAGCTTCTAAATTTCTTTTGCGAGATTGTCTAGTCTCTTCTTTACGTGTCTCAGGGTCTCTTTTTTGATCATATTTTCTCGCACAAGTTCTTAGATTTCCCATGATAATAGGGTATGAAGTTCAAAAATTTTCCTTCAAAAAATTGGACAATAACTCAACTACAAAAAATATCACAAAAGATTTAATTTTAAAAAATTTAGTGTAAATTTTTTGCAAAAAATACATATTCCAATCCAAAACACTTACTTTAAAAAATTCAAGAGAAAAAATATAAAAATGAAACGAAGCTCAAAAGATTTACTTCAACTCAAAACACGTACATACCTCCAAGAAATGTCTTTTGAATGTACGTCCAAGAAATTTTTTACAATTTTCGCCAAAATCACACCGCCTCTAAGAAATGTCCTCCAAAAAAATTCTTTAAACTCAAAATTGTAAAATCAACCAAGAAATGCTCTTAAATCCAAACTTTGAAGAAAAGTTTTTGAACTCAAAACAAGATCTTTGTAAAATGAGAAGAAGTGTGCGAAATGTGCGAAAATTGTGAATCATTTCGCGCCAATTTATATTGACGCGAAATGTGTTTTAGTAGGGGGCTCCGCAAAACTCTCCGGCGATGGAGAGTTATACAATAGTTCGGCCGAACTTTTGATCAGAAGTTCGGCCGAACTATTAAGACGTTAGATTTAACGGGTCTTAAGCGGAAAACATAGTTCGGCCGAACTTTACTAAAAGTTCGGCCGAACTAACGTGTCATCAATTACGCAAAAACTAGGCTCTAAATACGGTTCTGCAACTTTGGACTGATTAAAATCCATGAAAGGTTGTTAATTAACTATCGGAACCAAGACAAGCATCTTCAGAATTGAATCTACTTTCAGGAAATATAACTTTTATGGAATTTCATAAACGTTTAATAATTTTAATTATTTTTCTAAAAAAATGGGTGCAAACAATTTCTGAGGGTCATTGTGATTCACTGAAATCAAAATTTTGTATCTCCCAAAATACATTGTAAAACAAATTGAAAAAATTATGGGGCATTACATTGGTCCGTCGTCTCTAATGGGTAGCTTTTAGATTTTTAGTTTATAACTTATATGTTAAGAAATTTCTTGCGATGCGAAACATATCCAAAATACGTAGTTTTTCGTATTGGACCAGTTAAAAAAATTCTAGTAATTATGATATGCATCCATTGGCTTTGTAAATATGACGAAAACAAAGTAGACTCTGTCTAGATTGTTGTAACACATTTTGTTTTTCCAAAACACAAATTTTCAATGAATACGACATTGCGTCATAACATGACTTCTTATGAATCCTTTGATTGTTAAGAAACACACACTCAAAGAAATGCTAAGTTGACATATCAAATCTGCATAAAAAATTTTCAAAAAATAAGTAATAGAAAGCTAACAAAATTTCTCACAACTTTTATTTTTATCGCAAAATGAAATTATACACAGAAAAATTGTTATAGTTTGCAGAAAGTTGAAGAACCGAAAAAAATGAATTTTTTTTCTCAAAAAAGGGCAAAAAGTTTAACCCAGCTTCACATTAATTAAAGCCTTAAAATTTATTTTTTCCCAACAAAATTGGATTAAAATATGTGTATTTTTTCTTATTAGATAAACAATATTGCGATTTTTTTTTCAATTATTATTTTGATAACTTAACTTTTCCATTGAGCTTCAACTTATAGACTAATATTAACTTATACTAACTTTAAAAAGTCATATGTTTGAATATTAAAAAAGAAAGTAAAACACTCCTAAACCAACATAAAAATGATCCATCATTTTAATAAAAAATTTAACATCAACACATATTAACATGATGAATATTATTGTCTAATGTATATATATATATATATATATATATATATATATATATATATATATATATATGGTTCTTCACTACCACCATAAAAACAATTTCACCCTTTTCAATCCTAATTTAATTCTTCACAATTGAATATATGACTATACATAAAATGAAAATGAGCTTGTATAAATAATCCTTTTTAGCTATTAACATTTGGCGTTGGTGTAGAAGTAAGAAAATTGGTCTTATTTCCCGCTCTTTACCTGTTTTTAGTCAACATGATTTATTTATTTTAAATTTCACTCCAAGATTTTTTTATTAATTGAGGTTTTTTTTTATTCGTCGGAGCTTTAACATTTAAGAGTTTCGAAGATTGTTTCGACTATCGCTGTTTTTCCCTGGATAACAAGTAGCCATCAAGATTCTATCTTGCGCGACCTTCCTGGTAAATCTTATCATCCCTAATGTTAACTGCATTTGCTAGATTTTGATTGTAGGGTCTTTATTTTGAATGTGGAGACAATCTTCATATAGCATAATCAATTTTCTTTTCTGTGTTCAATTCATCTTTATTTATAGATTGTTTATTGACCATTATTCACAGTTTCTAAGAGTGCACAAAATATCTGTTGAGACTCCACAACTGATCCTTGTAATTTTTTCTTGAGAAAAAATCAAAACCCATTGAATGTTAGTTTCCCCATTCCGGTTTCCAGGGAAAAATATCATTATTGTCTATGAGGCACTTTTTCTCAGTTTTATATCTTGTATGTTTAATTGCTTGAATGTTCTGTTATGGTTAGCAAATGAAAACATTGCTAGTTGATTCCTTCTTACCAAAGCACTAAAATCCTTTTACTAGTTGGGTTGCCCTTTGTGGGAACTGCTAATACACCAACAAAAATCCCAATTTCCAGAATTAATAAGCATTGAAAGACATCCACATATTTCAAATTGATTTTATGGATGATCGATTAGATTATGTGCCAAAAGTAAATATAGGGTAATCAATTTTATTTTTTGTGTTCAATTCAGCGATTAGCTACAACTCTATGCCTAGTTTATTGGATCACAAATTGAACTGTGCACTCATAATATTACTTGCCGCTACTCGACTCATCAGTGGAACCTACAGTGAAATGGGTCCTATGCTCAATTCCTGGGCTTGTTGAATTGCAGAGAACCACTTATCAATCGCTAGCATTCATTCCCAGTTGATTGGATCCATTTTATGATATTAGTATGCTAATAACATTAAATAAAAGCATATGATTGCAAAATAGTTGAAGTACCTACTGAGGGATCACCAACCCTCCTTTAAGGAGCAATGCTAGATGGGAGATAAATATGAATATAGTAATAAGTGGAGGATGCTGACATCATGTTATGTGTTGATCATATAGGGTTGTTGGCTGGCTAGATGTCCAAGGATGAGAAAATTTTTATCCTAGGGATTACCCACATTTTGGTGGATAACAAGTCCCAACCATTTGGGCTACCCCTGACGGGCAGGAGTAATGAAAATTTCACCACGAGTACCCTTATCTCACAATGAGGTGTAATAGGTTGCAGGTTGCTCCTTTTACATTATTGCATTCGTATTTTTGCCTTTGTGCACATAAAAATTGTTATCGGAGTCTATGATTAAGCCTTTTTGGAGTTCTAAGATTCTGGGTTCTTTAGAGTCTCCACTATCCAAAATTATTTGTGAACTCTTGACATTAGGGAATTCGACAGACTACTTGAGTAATTTACGATTGTTGCACCTTCACCACTGTTTGTAGGTGATTGGTGTGTTGTGACATTGTGTGTTCAGTCCATCCTTTGTCTGCCTTGTCATATACAGTGTTTTCCTTAATTGGTTTAATTCTTTATTTATCTTCCTACATTGTTGTTAGCCTAAACTTATTTACTTCCTTAGGAGAGGCTTTCAGCACTCCTTATTTTGCTACATATACCAACCGTACTATGGTCCCATTGACATTTTGTTGGTTATGAGTGGACATTAATATAATTTGATTTCCTTTCTTGGACTATTTACACATCCAAAAATGACAAACCAGGATTTATTGTGGTGAATTAATTGATTTGGCGAAAATCCTAGCTTATGTTTTGCATTTCCTTGTTTGTTTTGCTGATTTAATATTGATACAATCGTTGCCATATAAATACAATTCCATCCAAGAAGTCACGCGTGTTAAGTATTAATAAGAACTATGTTCATATGGAGGCCCTACTTATTAACAAATCATTAAAAAAATGTTAGATTGGCCAACAGGACTTTCCCTATTTCATTTGAGGAAACTCAAATTGGGGCGATAATAATAATAGCACTGGTGTGTAACTTATTTGCTAAATGTTCAAGAATTTTTTTCCTTTTTTTTTATGATTTAATGTCGGTACAATCATTGCCATATAAAACAAATCCATCCCAAAAGTGATGTTTATTTAGTAATGAGAACTATGTTCATATGAAGGCCATGTTTATTAACAAGTCATTAAAAAAGCCAAAGTTGGCTACGAGGATTTCCCCATTTCATATGAGGAAAAACTCAAATGAGACAATAATACTGATAAGGCTGGTGTGTAATTTTTTTTCTATTATGTTCAAGAAAATTTGACAATCTTGCTAGGCTCCTTTTTCCTTACTTTAAGCTTCTTCTTCAGCTATTTTTGTCCTTCCTTTTTTAATCAATTGTGGTGAAGATTAAAGGGGAAAATGAATTTGTTCAGGATGAAAGCATAGTAAACACAAAACAGGATTCTCATACAACAATCCAAGAAAAAAATCTGTGTATGATAACTGCAGTGGTTACATATGGTCTTCTTTAAATCTCAGTCACACAGTTTCATCTGTTTAGTCCCCTATCTGATTAATCCTTTGAAAACTTTGGGCTTGTTTACATTAGATTCAGAAAGATCTATCTCTATATGCAGGATCTTCGTAAGCTTGAGTTCTATCCTATTGCTGGATCCTTGGCATTACTTAAGTACACAATTGTTTTTTGTCTTTAACATATACTACTTCCTGTGCTTAAGTGCCATCTGATATAATAGTAAGGATCACCATATGCCATAAGCACTATGGTTTTGGATAGAACATGTGTGCCTATGCTTAGTTGATTATGTTTCTGTTATAGAACACTTGGCAGTGAAATTTTGAATGCCAAGGTAAATGGTTTCAATAAAATCTGATATTTGACCTAATTGATATGTAGGATTATTTATCAAGAAATTAATTATATCAAGGGCAGGCAGAATGCTGATAGGTTCCGACGAGACTTCCATAACATCAAGTGGGTTCGGGTGCCTGTATGTTTCCTCCTATTGAAGCCTTTCATATTTTTCTCATTTAAACTAACGGAAGCCCAGTTAACGTTTTAAACATCTTCAAAGTGTTGTACATGTTTATCTTAACTATTTTTTCACTGGTTCTTGTCAGTTACATAACAGAACTTATATAAAATATATGGATGAACTTGCATTAGGATCAGAAACATTCAACGAGGTTTGATATCGTATAAAATCCCATACTTATTTTACAGGAAATATATTGGGATTACGCAAAAAAAAAGATACTGACACTGGAATATGTCCCAAGTAAATCTTAGAGGGCACAGTATTTATTGCAAGTGAACATTTCAAAGAAAGAATACCACATTGGTCTAGAATATGTTTTGTGATATTTTTTAAAGGATTGAGTTCCGACTGATCAAGATGCTGATGGTGAAGCTAGTTCATGAAATGACGTTTTAGAAGTTCTTTAATTCTAATACCTTGTATAGGTATGAAGATAAACAATTGGATCTCCTTGATGCTGGTAACTATGACAGCTATAAGATTGCTAGACGAGCTATTGAGTCCTATTTGATTCAGGTTAGTAAGTGTTGTAGTTATGAAAGGACATTTATTTTAAGTCCCATGTCATATATATATATATATATATATATATATATATATATATATATATATATATATATGAAATTCAAGTCCCATGTCCTATATATATATATATATGAAATTCAAGATGCTTTGAACTGGGCAATGTTTGTTAAAATATTATACAGAAGAAATTGTGTGTGGGATTTACTCATGTCAGATTATTTGACAAGTTGTTGGGTCTCCTTGGGTTTTGTGAGATAATCTATGATACATTCCTTTTATGGAACATTTTGAAGGGTTTCACTCTTCAGTGATTTTTTAAGCCAAGGAATCATCCTAATATCTTTCTGACTGCAGTGATACTATCTGTTAATGGGACCTTTTAGACTGTTCTAAGCCAATTCCCTCGAGTAGGAAGTGATAGACCTTAACTCTGTTGGATGCATCTACTAGCCTGTGATTAGAGACAGTAAAAAAAGAGTCAAGAACAAGATATCCCACAATGTTACCAGCACTGAAACGTCTTGTTAACCACAATGTGAATAGAAGTTTATTTATTTTTGTGAAACTAAATAATTCAGTTTACTGTGGATAATATGGTCCTTACTTCTAGTAGAAATCTAATGGCAGTAAGAGTTGACATTGTCGGCTTCGTCCTTTGCTGTGTTTGTTTGCAGATTTTGAAGACCGGTTTTTTCCATGTTGATCCACATCCATGAAATCTAGCAATTGATGTGGATGGATCCCTTATTTACTATGATTTTGGAATGATGGGCGAAATTAAATCATTTACGAAGGACAGGTTGCTCCAAATGTTTTATGCAGTTTATGAGAAAGATGCCAGAAAGGTACTCTCAAGGACATTGGATAAATTTGTACTTTCAATATAGCTAATTATGCAAAGCGTTTATTTCATGAGGATATCTATAAAAAATTGGGCACATATCATCCCATATCTATGCATGCTTTTCGATTAGATAATATTTATAGTCTATTTTCTATAGAGATCCATTTTTTTTCTCCTGATTTTACTTTTGATACAATATTTGGACATTTCTGCATGTAAATGTGCTTTATGCTTCTAAGAATGAGCCTAAGTGCCCCGAGTATTTTCTATGTTGTGGATTATGCATTCTATTGGAATATTTAATTGTTCTGGTAAAATAGGAAATGATCCCATATAGAGATCACAGTAAAATAAAGATATAGAAGGGACAAAATTTACCCTGGGAAAACACCAAACCAGGGGAAAAACCCAATAACTTTTTCTTAGAAGAATCTTCTAATTCAATCAATTTGTACGTCTAAATTTCCAGTAAAATATAGTCAAATTAACCATACCACTTTCCATTTCAAATCTAATCAAATTATAGATAAATTCAAACTTTTGTTCAGTGAATCAAACTTGGTCAACAGGCCGAAATTCAGCCTCTACTTCTGCTGGTCAACTGCAGTCAAAGTGGCCAAATTTTGGCCTCTGCTTCTCCTGGTCAACTGCAGTCAAGGAGGCCATATCTCAGCCCTGCAACTCAGAAAAAATTGGTCAAACTTTCACAATTGACGTGTGATCAACTCTAGTCAAATAGTTCGGTCAACATTCAATTCTTTGGCCAGAAATTTGTCAACTATTCAGTCAAATATCACAAGAGATTTGGTCCTATTTCCAGTCAAAGATTCAGTCAAAGAAGCCTAGAAAATGCCAAGTCAATGCTGGTCAGCGAACCAAACTTCAACCCAAAAATTTTGATGGTCAACTATAGTTTTCTTCTTTCTTCGCACGGGTGATTAGAAGTCTTCTTTATGATCTGAGTTTGTTAAGATGATGTCCAATTGAGGAGGGTCAAATGTCAATATATACATGTCCAATCATGTGGGTTTTGACTAAGGATCAAACCCCTTCAAGGCTTCAAGTGGTGGGGCCGACCTACCAATTTTTTGAGCCTATATAAACAATAAGATATAATTTTGTTTCCCTTTGACTTTGTTGACTTAAATACCAACCAAAACTACATATTTTTAACAATCCATCTTAGCTAGGGAGGTATTTCTCCTTGACTTCCACAAGTGTACACATGATGAATAAAATTTCTCCATACCAAGAAAAGTTTGAATGGGCTCAACTATGCTAATGAATCCATCTACCTCATGTTCAATATCATAACCATGAGGAAATCATTCCCGCATCAACATCTAAGGAGGAACTAGTCATCCACTAGTCCTAGGTCACCAACTCAACAAGTCGTCACTTGGAGATATCTCAGGAACCCGAGGCCCATTTACCATTCCCACATGTTGTTGCATATTATGAATGGTAAATACTTGCCCGATGCTATAAGGCACTGTGAAACTTTTAATTTATTACAACACTTGGAAATTATTCTTCTAATTGAATATTATTATGTACAGTTTATTCGCTACGACAAACAACGAATAAAATCACAACTACAATTTTCACCAAAAATAAAATACGCCGCGGAAATAAATTTGAAACTAAGAAAAAGAGCACACACAATAAAATTGACACTTTTATTTTTGGACAAATATCCCTGGAAAATCCCAATGTGGGAAAATCGATGCAAAAAATGAGGGTTTTATTATTATTATTCAGTAGCAAAATATGGGTACAATAAACTGGATACCAAACTGGCAATCCTCTCCCGAGAAATCATTGGTAAAATTATTGAGGGAAATTTTCTCTTCTCCACAAGCAATTTGGCCTCAACCTAGCCTCAGAAACTGGCCCCAGAATACCCTTGTGCAGGCCTCTATGCATATGTTGTGCATTCCCTCACACACACTTCCCAGATCTGCCTTAGAATCAGACGCCTTGCCTGTTGCTGCCTCTGGTAGTGATTCTTTGGCCCTCTGAAAAATTATCCCGGCTTTCAGCACTTGAATCGACCTCCTCTTCAGCTGAATCGAACTACATCCTTGAGGCTCTACGCATGTCCCTGTGCAACCTCCTGTGGAATAATTCGGGCTCTCTCAACTGACTCTTTCGACACTGAAAATCTCCACCTAATTCTTTGTTTTTGCTCCTTTGCCTTTGCTATTAATCTCTTGCTCGAATTCTCTTTCCAGCTGAATCTTTGCTCTTTAGGAAATTCGATCTTCCTAGATCGCCCACTCATTGGATGTATCTTCTCCATCCCCATCATCCTACTCTTGTAATCTCTCGTTGATAAACCAATGACCATGATTAGATCTCCATCAATAACTAAGATCATCTCAAACTCAATCTGTGTGAGTTTCTAGAGAATTCTCACATTTCCTAAATTAATTGCTATTAATTAACCAATTTTCCTATGTTAGACTTATGAAAAATTTAAATGATGGAAAATTAATTTAATTAAGGAATTTCACAAGCTTATCTTGCGAAAACTTTTCTCGGTTTTGAATATCTCGTGTTCCTTAGTCTCTTAGACATAAATCGAAACTAGATCACCTATTTGATGCTACAAAAACTAATAATCATTTCATCATGCGACAGAGCTTGATAGAGTAGTGGAGCACTGGGTGAAGTTTATGGAGGGAGAAGAATTAGGGAGAAGAAGGCATTATGGTAGAAGTTCTTTCTAGGGGGAGTATGCTTGTGGATTTGATAACAGGTCTACCAAAGGTGAAGGGAAACAACTACAGATTTGGAGTGGTTAATTAGTTGATTGAGCTTGTGCATACCGACCTTGTGCATTCCTTTACAGTTTCTTTGGAGCATAAGGCAATGTGAGTAGTAGTATTGTTTTGCAAGGAATATTTAAGATTCCATGAGTTGCCTAGGTACATCATCAATGATTAGGATAGCAAGACTCTTGGTATGCTTTGGTGGGAGTTATTCAGGATGGATGGCATTGATATAACATAGTTGTGGGCACTGTATGGTGATGATTCTCTTTCATTGGTGGATTTGGCATTAGGGAAGTAGGTGATTATTCCAATAGTGATACCCTTGCTAGCACATGGGGATCTATGCCCTTCAAGTTGAACAGGGAATTTTATGAGGGAAAATTCACACTGTAGTGGATTCATTTATGTTGGGGATGTTAGATTTACAATCTATGGATGGGATCTAGGTAGAGTACAACCATTGGAGGAAGACATCAACACCCTAAAGGTACTGCCCATTCTTAATTGGTGCATATATGCTACCACTCTCAAGACATACGAGGATACCAGGGTTTGGGATCCAAGGATCCTCGAGATGGTTGGACTGCTCTAGTAAATTAGGAGTTGTAGAGAATGTATTATTGTATATCAATAGCCCCTGACCACTATATTATCTCTCAGGTTGCATCGATGATTACATATCCCAAGCAAAAGGCATCTGAACTTTCGTTTCATTTATCATCTCCAAAACCCTAACATATCTTTTATTTTCTTCAAAACCCTATTGTTGATCTCACTTTACTCCTACTCCATAGTAGATGAAGTGAGCTTAGCATACCCCCGCCCCCCCTAATACAACTTAGGATTACTTGTATAAATTACAATGGAGGGATGGTGATGTGATAGTGGCCATCCTCATAGTTTCACATATCTCGATCTAGGTGTTACGATTTTTCATCTTTGGGATTGAGAGTGTGTGGTAAGAGGCCCATAATTGCCTTATGGGGGAATCACACCACCTCATAAGTTCTGTATACACACCTCGTGAGTCTTTTGTATTATCATCTTGGACTCATTGGTGATTGATGATTTTGCCTAAGTTTTATGATGGATTATGGTTTGCTAAAGTGCTCAACATAGATCCGCAATATTTTTATCATTTTGTTCGGATCCTGTGATTTAGCAGATTGGCATACTAAATGACAAGGAAACATATAAACCAGTCTTTAGAGCTCGAGGATCTAGGCCTCCTATTCTGAGATAGGAATCTCTCAATTGTTTGCAAAGATATGACTTGTTTTCTTGTAAAAGGTTGATTTTAGGCTAGTTATTAAGCATGAGTTTTTTTATTGTTTGGTGGGACATGATGATCTAGGCAGCATAGATAGAAAAGGGAAATCTCTAAGTCATTGGGCAATGGAGTCAAGTAGAAGTTTGTAACAAGTTTCTAGATGAATCAGGGGTATCAAAGGGAAAATCTAACTTGGCTATTGGATCTACAAAGTATTTCAAGTGAAATGAAATGAACATTAAGGGTTTAGAATGAAAAGTAGAACTAAGGGAAATTAAGAATCCTTAATTATATGTACTTCTTAACAAAGGGACTTAAAACATCATTTGAACATGAAGAAGTATTTCATAGATAGGGCTAACCATGAATTCTACAAATCACACTTCAGCAAATAACAATTTCAAGACAAACTTATCAAATGAAATCTAGGAGTCGAGGAACACTCTATTTCATCCAAAGATTTCACTTAAAGGGTAAGAAAACATTCAATATTCACAAATAATTGCATTCATAGAAGAGGGAACTCCTAGACATCTCTGATTACAGCTATAAAGACCTTTAAAACAATTATTTAAGCAAGAAAAAAGGGTATGATCAAAAAATACCTCTTTGGAAAACTGTAAACAATGGTACTTTAAAGGGAGACTTCAAAAATAGTTTTCAAGTAGCAGCAAGTAAGTAGGGAAAACCATAAATCATTCTTGAGACCAACTATTTGAACTATTCTTGAAATAAACAAGCTTAAGGGTTGAAAATCAATCAAACTACTCAATAAAACCTTTAGCAGATGAAAACATAAAGATATTGAAGAGTAAATAGGTATAAGGTGCTTCTAGGAGACATTTCTTAGCCTAAACTTTTTACTCTACTACAAGCAAGAAATGATGAAAACAGAATGGAAAAAAGGAAAAACATTAACAGATTAGAATACTTCACCAATAGCCAAGCTCAGGGATCCAATGACAGAGTTTTCTCCATCAAAAAACAGGTCAAAACATCCACAGGTTCCAAAACATCAAATTTATTTCAACTTCAGCAGAACTATGTATTACTTCAAAGAATTATCAAATGCCCACCTTTACAATGAGTTCCAGTGCAATATTTATACTGCAAATGAGGAGGTGGAACTATCTAGGGTTCAAAAATGTTATTAATGACATAGTAAATGCACTCCTATTCTTAAAAACCATGCAAGGCATAAGGTAGGAATGTCTCTCAACTACTTCTATGTGTAATAAATCTGTCTTTACTTCCTGAGGATGAAAATAGTTAAAAAGATTGACTTTGAGGCCTTTTTCTGTCTTTACATTAACTGTTCTGATAGTTTAAAATATCTTCTTTTGTGTAATAACTGTTTATTTGTCTTTTAGGACATAAAGCAAGCCACAGGTGGCAGTTTAGGCTTATCAAGTAAATAACTGCTCCTTTTGATGTATCTGAGGCTATCTTTAAGCCTAATTTGCATTTATTTCATCATTAAACTGTTTTTAAGGCCCTTTAGCCCTGATATGCCTTTAATTAATCTATTTTTAGGCTTTGATTTTTTCTTAAGCCTCTATCATCATCCTTATGTTGTCTTTATCTCCTTTCTGATTGTTTCGGGCCTTTATTCGTTTATCTTCTTCCTTTGATTCCATGATTTAAACTTTATTTTAGGCTCGATTTGTTTTTAGCCTTCATAATCCATAATACTATCCTTTTCCCTTTATACACTACTTTAGCCTTTCGGTCTCCTTTTCTCTTTTCATTAAAACTTCTATTTTAAACTTGTGTTTTCTCCTTTAATATGCCAATTAAACCTTTAATCTTAAATGCGCCTCTTTACCTTGATTTATCCTTGATACCTATTTTTGTCTTTCTTCCTTTATCTCTTTTTTATTTTTAACAACTTTTTTATTCATTATCCCTCATGCCTTTAAAACATGATTGAAACTTAATAATCTTTTTTATGACTCTTATGACTCTGATTTCGCCTTCAGCCTTTATAATGCATTATATTGTCTTTGAAACCTTTCCTATTCTTTTGAACTTTCGTTCATATGTCTTTTAACTGCATTTTTATTCTTTAATCATCCTTTAAGCCTTTGATCTCAGTTTCTTTGGCCTTCAACCTACTTTATCCCTTTTATTTTAAATTGAAATTGTCTATTCCTTTCTGCACACTTCAACTTCTTTCTTCTTTGGTTAAGGGTATGCGGGGTTTCCTTTATGCGGGAGGTTTTCATAACCCGTCGGGTTTGAAACTTTACAAAAACCCCATATTTCCTTTTTCTTCGTCTTTCTGGCCCTTGGACCATCATTCAAAGGCTCTTCACCATTGTAAATTGACTGTGGGTGGGCCTGCACATAAACCTGCCATTATAACCTACAATAAACAAAAAATATTAATAAATCCTACGCTTTTTGGGGAAAAACTGCTTTTCAGAGGTTTATGAGGGCGTATGGAAATCAAAGGAATGTTGCAGGAGGAGGTTTCATGGTGGAAACCTACAAAAACGGGATTCAAAAAGGTTTTGGTGCGAAAAATGGGAAAAGTGGTTTTGGTGAAAACCATGGTGGTTTTCGTGTTGATAGTCGGCGGTAAGTGGTTTTTCCCCGATCGAACATGATACGCGTCGGAGGGTTACGCGTTTCCCTCATGAAACCACCGGTTTCGCATGGATTTGGGTTGTTAAACCACGACACGAAAATCCACGTGAAATGCAATGTGAACCGTTGGATCTGGAGGTGTAGATCCAACGGTGGGGGAGGAGCGCGATGGGGAAAGGTACATGCTGAAAGGGAGGTGGTGGAGGCCAGGTGTCGGATGGATATTAGACAGACGATTGAATAGTGGGGGGTGGGACCGATGGTGACGTAGGCTATTTTTTTGCGTAGCGGGTTTGGTTGATTGGCGAGGTTGGATGTCGGGTTAAACGGGAACCGTTAGATCCATAATATCTACAGTGTAGATCGATTGTGAGGGTGAATGGATAAGGGGTAGGCCAGAGGATGAGAGGGGAGTGAAAATCCATTAGATCGATAAGATCTACGGTTGAGATGGGTTTGTATAGATGTGTGAGGAGGGATGGTCGGGTGATGGGTAAGAGTATGGTGGCCATTAGATCAAGGCTTGAGGCCTTTGATCTATGGTTGAGATTTCTCTGAAATTTGACAAGCATGGCAGAGAAAATAAAAAGGAAAATGTGTTTTACAAGGGGCGCGGGGGTAAATGTAAGGTAAGGGAAGGGGGCTTAATGGAGCGGAGAGAGTGCGGTTCTGTGGTGGATTAGGGGACCGAGAGATAAGGTGGGAAGGGCTAGGAGGTAGATGGGAGAGAGACAAGGAGGGGAGTGCCAACAATTTTCAATCTTGGTAGATCGATGGTGGGGATCTAATCGTAGGTTGAACATTGGCGGAGGAGAACAAAAAGTGAAACGAAGAAAAATGCAAATTGCTGATGCCAGTGGAGGCTAAAGCCTGGTGTTGGGGCATGGTCCCGTGGAGAGATAAGGTGACTGGGAGCCAAAGAAAAGGGGCCAAGGGCTAGCACGGAGAGTTTAAGTGCTTGGTCCCGGTGTTCGGACACATGAAGAAAAAGGAGCGAAAGGCTTAAGCCCTCGGGGGCTTAAAGCCTATATACAAAAAGGTCAAAAAAGGTCAAAAAACAAAGGTTTTTTAAGCCTTTTTGGATGTTCCGATAGGGTAAAATAAGCATTTTTAAACCAAATAAAAGGGTTTTATCGGTTTAAAAAGGGTTTTTTAAGAGGAAATGAAGGTTAAATGAGAAGGGAAAATAGGGGATTTTCAGAGGAAATGAAGTTTTTATGAAAGAAAGAGGTCCTTTTGAAGGGGAAAATGACTGTTGGGATAGGAGTAAATGAGTGAAATTTTATGTAAAAATGGATAAATTAGGGATAATGAACACAGTGAGATTTCCAAAATTTAGAAATTTTCATGAAAAGTTTGTTTTGGAAATTCACGGACTGATCTAGCCATCATTAGATATAACATAATTTATAGATGGCTAACAGTGGCTCCACTTGGGGAGGACAGCTTGCCCTTTAGGTTTCCAGAACCTCCAGTTTATCAATATCTAGATTTTAGAAGCCCAGTGCCTTATCCATTGGGCAGATTTCTTCTTTTCTTGCTGATCCTTTCTAAAAAAGACAATTTTCATCAATCTGCAACATGTAATTTCTTTAAAAACAATATCTCTACCTACCCAGTCTTACTTTTCCTAGAATTTTTTCTTCTGTGGGTGCACTTAGACTTGCAACCCTTCCAACATCATTTTATTCTTTTGAAAACAGGAAAACTAATCTAAATTTATCCTTATTTCTTCCAAGAGTTCAGATTAAGCTGTTGAACTCTTTTTATTTCTACCTATACTACTATTTGTTAAGATTAAACTGTATGACATATCTTATTATCTACATTTCTAAAATAGAAATTTAAAATATAGCTAAATCAGGATTAAACTGTCTGATTTGCTATGGTGTCTATGGTTGTATGTACAAGCTGCACATAGACTTTATTTGCAGAAAAATAAAATAAAATTGTGAAGGCTTAAGATCTGAAAATTATAAACATCTTTCTATTCTCTTTCCAGCTCTGGGTTTGATCTGATTAGAGCCATTATTTTTGTGCTTCCTTGGTTCAGGTTTTGAGCTTATTAGAACCATTTCCTTTATATCCTAATCTATTATATTGATAAGCCAAGTCTGAAAAAATATTATCAATCTTTTCTTCTACTAACTTATCAACATAAATTAAAAGTATGTTCAACCATGATTAGGCTAGATGATTGAACAATATATTATTTTTTAATCAGCAGCGACACTTAGATTTGCTCACTTTTAGAAAATTCTCTTTTTTGGGTATGGGGTTGTACCTCTTTTGGATCTGCCCTCTTCTCTTTTTCTATTGTTTTTTTGTTTTTTATTTTTTCAAATTGAAAAGCAATGTTATATATAGTGAAAAAATAAAAGCTTTGAAATTTAGGACTCATGGCAGAAATAGTGCTTGAGCATCCTGCCATTGACAGGACCTCCAAATAGATCTTCTCCATTCAGATCTTGCAGAAGGAATGAATTGTGACCCCTAGTGGAATAATAATGTAGGGACCTTTCCACATATTTTCAAATTTGCCATGTTTTCCCTTTTCTTCCCTTCTATAATCCCACTTTAGAACTACATTTCCAACTTGGAAATCATTTTCTTTAGTCCTCTTGTCAAATAACTTCTTGATGCTTTCTTGGACTATTTGTGTTATGTTATATACTTCCTCTATGGACAAATGGATGGTCTGGTTTATCCTTCTCTGCATATCATTTTCCTTAGATTGTACTTCTTGGAGGAGTTTCATGACTGGAACTCCTAGGGAGGTTGGGAAGATTGCATCCATGTCATAAACCAGCTGATAGGGAAACATATTTATTGATTTTTTGGTGGTTAATATATCAGCCCATAAAGCATAAATAAGCTTACTATGCCATGATTTCTGATTTTTCTCCAACAGTTTTTTGATAATATTGACAAGGCTTTTGTTGGAGGATTCAACTAATCCATTCCCTTGGGGATAGTAGGCAATGGAATGACCCGAGGTAATATGATACTTATGGAAAAAATCAACCATTCTTTTAGACTTGAAGGCAGTAGCATTGTTTGTGATAATTTTTCTAGGACAACCAAATCTAGATAGTATGTTGATTTCAAGAAACTTGATAATGACAGAGTCAGTAGAATTCCTAGAAGGTATGGCTTCTATCAATTTGATAAAATAATCAGTGGTAGTGAGGATCCACTTATGTTGGGCTGATGAATATGGCTGAATTTCCCCGATGAAGTCCAAGTCGCGTTGTTGAAAGGGAGCCTCAACACTGATGGGATGTAAGGGTAAAGGTAGGAGTTTTCTCTTGCCATAAAAAATTTGACACTTATGGCAAGACATGACAAGTTTCTGAGTATCTGGGGAAAGTGTGGGCCAATAGTAACCAGATCTGAGGATTTTATTTTCTGTGGTCTTCCAGTAGAGATGTCCTCCACATTCACCCTCATGCAGCTCATGCATGATTTTTCCTGCATCAATCTTAAGCAAACATTTAAGAAATATTCCAACATTATTCTTCCAATATAAAACCCCATCTAATATGCAATAATTTAAAGCCTTCTGCTTCAAAAATATAGCTTTAGTTTTAGATAGAGAAGGGGGGATATTTAGATAGAGTAGAACTTATATGATATCAGCATACCAAGGTGAATTTAGAAAATTTTCTTCAATAAATGGACCTATGAATTCTTCTGTTTCTTCCAAAACATCAACCATATTCATATCTAGTGCTTGGAAGTTTGATTCAGCCATGTGTTTTTCTAATCTTTGCACTTTGATTAGTTTGGTAGGCCTGATTTCTAAGTCATATTCTAGAATAATAGAAATCCACTTTCCCCTTTTACCATCAGGGTCTTGACTTAGAATATCCTTGACAACAGTGTGTGGGACAAAAGCAATGATGTGAGAATGTAAGATGTATACTCTAAAGTCTTTCAATGCTTTTACAAAGGCTAAGGCTTGTTTCTCCATGATGTTATACTTGAGTGGAGCATCTCTTAAGGCCCTACTAAAAAAGAACATAGGTTGTTCATGCTCCATGTTATTCTTTTGTAGTAACGCTGTAGCTATTGTATGTTCAGATGCAAAAGAAAAGATATAGAAATCTTTAGTGAAATCGGGGCTAATAATAACTGGTGTTTGAGTTAAAGCTTGTTTTACTAGTTCAAATGACTATTTAGCCTATATTTTCCATTTAACGCCTACCTCTTTCTTAAGAATGTTTGTGATATTTCTTAATATCTCAGCAAGGTTGGGGATGAATATTCTTAAAAAATTTATCTTCCCAATGAAATATTGTAATTCTTTGAGGTTTCTAGGATGGCTGATTTTCAATATGCCATCAATCCTTTTAGGGTCTACTTTGATTCCCTCTTCAGAAATTATGTGGCCAAGAAGCTTTCCTTCTTGGAGACCAAAGAGTGTCTTTTTGGGATTCAAAGATAAGCCATATTTCCTACATTTCTCAAAAACTTTCTTTAAATGAATCAAATTTTCTTCATCAGTTTTGGAGAAAACAGTAATGTCATCAAGGTATATGATTATAAAATAACCTATCTCTTCTGAGAAGGCTATGTCCATGACCCTTTGGAAAGTGGCCCCTGCATTCATTAAACCAAATGGAATTTTGACATATATGAATGTTGGCCGGATAAATCGTTCTTACGGACAAGACCGATCTCCCTATTGTCAGAAGACAATCTAGCAACAAACGAACAACTAAGTTTGTCTTTCTCTAAATATATTCGTTTTACAAATAAATTCTATGAAGGTGTCGATCCTACCTTAGATCCAAATGCTTATTTTCGGTCGTAGTGCTTCCATCGCATCAATAATCCTTCGTCGCAACAATAATCCTTTCGTCGCAACAAGAGTTCTTTCGTCACAAGAAAGTGTCGTCTTTCGTTGATCTGCAATCACAAACAAGAAAATATTAAATAGCACCTGTATAACAAATAATCATAAAACATACCTATCATAGTGATCAAGGAATCTATGAAATAAACGATCAAATGATAGCTTATTGAAATAAACAATCGAATGAAAATTTATTGAGAAAAACAGAACTTGATTGTATTAATCTTAAAATATACAGAAGAACCTTACAACCTTAGCCTTGATGTTCGAAAGGCCTTCCCGGGGTCCGAAGTAGGAATCTCCTCTACTTTGATAAGTCTTGCACTCTTCCTCCAGGAGCATAAAGAGGTATGTGATCTTTCCTCTCAAAAGCTCAGCAGAAAGAAGTCTAAATCTCAACAACACTTCAACTCAATCACACATAAAGCTTGAACTCCAATTCTCAATCTCCAAAATCTAACCATTTGAGGCTACCCAATGCCTCCTTTTATAGAGCGGATGAGGAGGTTAGGATTCCACCTTTGTAGGGATAGAATCCTCCTTCAAAGGGATAGACTCCTCACATCAAGGGATTAGTTCCTTAAGGTGAGGGATACATGCACCTTATCAAAGCGTACTCATCCCCAAAAATTCTCATCTAGAACCTTCTAGAATTGACCTCAAACCACTTTTTTGACTTTACTTTCTCGCCTTTTTGACTTTGAGGAGGGTACGCAGGAATTTCAAAGGAAAAATGTGTTCTAAAACGTAGGTAAGCCATGCATTACCTACGTACCCAAGCTAGGAACGCAGGTAGGCCTCATGTTACAAGCGTACCCATTCTTTCAGAGGTTTTTAGGGTTTTTGTTCTTGTTTCAGGGCTTGACATGAGGAGTAAAGGTTGTAAGACTTGCAGAGGAGGTATGTATGAGTGTTAATGAGCTCATACAGTTAGCAAAATATCAAGGTGACAATTTTTAGTGTAACAGATTGCCCCCTAATGTGCGAAGTCTGGAATAGATGAAGATGAAGTCTATCATATATGAAGAGTGAAGTACTTTATCATTTCAAGGATCATCCTGTGGACACCCCAGTTGGAACCTGTAAAAACATTCAATGCAAAAAATATATATGTAATCATATCATCGCTGAGGTAGGCATTCCCATACTCAGATCAAAACTAACTAAAATTGTTCTGATACAGAAATGATTTTAATATTACATCAATAGTGTAGACACAACATGGACGTAGCCATCTGTAATGAAAAGTCTACTGTATAATAATAAAACTCCTCGTAGCCTGGATGGTAGAAACTAGATCCAGGGTCTTGATTTCTGCTTCCTAAACTAGTACGATTCTATCCATGCGATTAAATGTGTTGAAGTCGAACATGGTAGAAACCACTTGATTACCAGTCAATGATGCGAACTGTTAACAAGTGTGAGAGAAACCACCAGTAATGTCAATGGCTCTCAAAGTACTCAGTACAATCCATGAAATGTGAATGAATGAGTTGAAGTCGAACATGTCACGGAATCATTCGATCGAAGGTCAATGATGCAACCTGTCGTCGAAAGCGAGAAACCTGCCATTGAGGCATGCAGATTTCAAGGTACTGACGATTTCTAGATCAACTTCCTAGATAATGAGCTGTCGTCGATAGAAAGTGATCCGTCGTAGGCAAGCCCACAACACAAAATCATAGATCAAGTTTTGAAAATATATCGGCAAGGACTGACTCAGGGATGGTCAAAATGGATGACAGATATTTTGCAGATGAATGGTTTATTTGAATTGTCCTCTTGAACACATAACGACACTGCAGATGGCTTGGTAACAATTGACCCAAAGCTAATACCCAGAAACCGGCTGAAGACTTTCAATGTGGTTTGATTAACTGTTAGGCAAAGGATTTCCCAACCCAGGTGGACAAAAAGTGTCATGTTCAAGAGTGGTTAACGGTTTTCTGAATAATCAAAATGTAACAAACAGGTTCGTTTTTCTCTCTTTTCCCCCACCATTTCTGGCAAGTACCTCTTTATTTTTGACAAGCTTGAGGAGGATAACATTTGCTTGTTTATAAGCTCATCCTTTGGATGAGTCCAACTTAGTTTAAGATTTGAACCCTAAGAAGGAGTGGTTCGTTCCTGCTTAAAATTGAACAGGTCCTTTACTGTTAAATTTTAACGAGTCCAGTATAGGAGAAACTCGATGTTTTTCAATTTTAGGGAGTCAGAAGAAAAAACTTAAGAAAACTCCATGGGTGTACTTTTTCGTAAATTTAGTCTCTCGAGCCCGAAAAGGGATAAAATAATGTGGGAGAGAACTCTATTGACCGTAATTAGTCAACGTATACCTTTTTCGTAAATAGTCCATTTCAGTCCGTAAAAGGGGTAAACTTATACTGAAAGGACAATCATTCATTTACTTTAACGAGTTCGAATAATCAAGTACTCGGCAATATTTTCATATTTAGAGAGTCTGAAAAGGGCTTAAAAGAGGACTCCAAGGTTTCGCTTTTTCAGTAAGTTTTAACGAGTTCGAAAAAGGGATAAAAATGTACTCATGGTTTTCACTTTTTCATAAGTTTTAACGAGTTCGAAAAAGGGATAAAAATGTACTCATATGGCCGACTTTCAATTTAATTTACGAGCAGGAAAAGACGGAAAGAACTTGGCATTTTCATGTGTTTTACGAGAATGAAAGATAGCAAAATAATCTCGGGATTTTCATGAGTTTAACGAGTCTTGAAAATAATCGAAATTGACTCAAGATAGGTTTCATTTTTACAAAAGCTTGAAACAGAGAAAAACTATGCTTCAGAGTGGTTTCATTTTTACACAAGCTTGAAACAAAGAGAAAAATGTGCTTGATGCCCCCTAAGCGTAACTGCTAGAGCGCATGCCCCCCTAGCTTCATTTCATTCAACTAAGTATACTACTGGTAATTAATAGCTGGATGGAATGAAGGTTCATTTACGAGATCATATGAAAGACCCGACCTAAAACTGTAAGAAAATTATGCAAAAACTGAAATAACTAACCTAAATATATGACTTAACATTTACGAGACTAGTCAAAGACTCGACTCAATTAGGGGAGGATTTGTTTCATTTGTTAACGAGCTTGACACAAGAAAAGAACTATGCTTATGGCAACGTGTTTCATTTTTTAACGAGGTTGACAGAGTAAGAGAAACTATCCTTGTATATACTCTCTACAATCTACCTATATAACCTACTGATTCATTTTTTTAATGAGGTTGACACAAGAAAAGAACTGTCCTCATACCTGATTCATTTGTTAACGAGGTTGATACAGTAAAAGGAACTATCCTCGGACCAACTGATTCATTTTTTAACGAGGTTGACATAGGAAAAGAACTGTCCTCATACCTGATTCATTTTTTAATGAGGTTGACTCAGTAACAAGAACCATCCTCATACTCACTGATTCATTTGTTAACGAGGTTGACACAGTAAAAGGAACTATCCTCAAACCAACTGATTCATTTTTTAACGAGGTTGACATAGGAAAAGAACTGTCCTCATACCTGATTCATTTTTTAATGAGGTTGACTCAGTAATAGGAACTATCCTCAGCTAAATGTTTCATTTTTTAACGAGGTTGACTCAGTAAAAGAAACTATCCTTGTATCTACTTTCTACAATCTACCTACTGATTAATTTTTTAATGAGGTTGACACAGGAAAAGAACTGTCCTCAAACCTGATTCATGTTTTAACGAGGTTGACTCAGTAACAGGAACTATCCTCTGACCAACTGATTCATTTTTTAATGAGGTTGACACAGGAAAAGAACTGTCCTCATACCTGATTCATTTTTTAACGAGTTTTACTCAGTAACAAGAACTATCCTCATAAACTACTTATTTCTAATCTATCAATATACTCTCTACAATCTACCTACTGATTCATTTTTTAATGAGGTTGACACAGGAAAAGAACTGTCCTCATCACCGACCGATTCATTTTTTAACGAGGTTGACACAGTAAAAGGAACTTTCCTCACACCACTAATTCATTTTTTAATGAGGTTTACAGAGTAAAAGGAACTATCCTCGGACTCACTGATTCATTTTTTAACGAGGTTGACAAGTAAAAGGAACTATCCTCGGATCAAATGATTCATTTTTTAACGAGGTTGACACAGGAAAAGAACTATCCTCATGAACACTGATTCAGTTTTTAACGAGGTTGACACAGTAAAAGGAATTATCCTCATATCTAAATTCTACAATCTACCTATATAACCTCTACAATCTATCTATTGATTCATTTTTTAATGAGGTTAACACAGGAAAAGAACTATCCTCATACCTAATTCATTTTTTAATGAGGTTGACTCAGTAAAAGGAACTATCCTCAAACTCACTGATTCATTTTTTAATGAGGTTGACACAGTAAAAGGAACTTTCCTCAGACTCACTGATTCATTTTTTAACGAGGTTGACACAGTAAAAGGAACTTTCCTCAGACTCACTGATTAATTTTTTAACGAGGTTGACACAGTAAAAGGAACTATCCTCATACTCACTGATCATGGCTTCCAACTAGAAGAAACACATGTCAATGGACACACCTTGATCATGGCTTCCAAGAGGTCTTCATCAGATGGAAGAACAGTTCTCTGGAAGGAACACATGTCAAGGGACTTAAAAGGGACAAGAACATCGCGTTCAAATAATCCCATAGAGTTTTCCATGTCAATTTCCAGATCTAAGTCAAAGGAAGACGAGCAAACAGTGAGAGGCTCGCTTACATTGGTAATTGAAAACATGGGACTAGTTGCCACATAATTAACCCGTGGCGGGGTACATACCACTTTCATATGAGGAGCATTCAGGGATGTCGGATTATTGGTATTTGAATCAAGACTAGGGAATGAAATCTGGTCTACTGTCACAATATTCCCATTGTGAGGGAAAGACATCACGCGAAAGAGTGTCGATACGACAAATTTCATTGCATAAACATAGTCTTTCCCAAGGAGTAAATTGAAATCCAAGGGGCCTCGAACTACCATAAGATCAATACAGACAGTTTTACCTTCCAATGTAATAGAAAAATTAGGAAGGATCCCTAAAGGTTCACTAATGGTTCTGTTAAAAGCTTTCAGATTCTGCGTAATAGGCACAAGCTGAGGAGAACCCAAAGCTTTCCAAGCATTTGAGAATAAAAGACTAACAGAAGCACCTTCATATACCTGTGTGCGGTGTATGTCCCTACCACCCAACTTCACAATGATTTGGAAAGGGATAGAGGAAGGAAGACGAGGTTCTATCAGTCTATTCCAATCAAAGGAAAATACCTTAGTACTTGGAGGGGGTTCTGTAGAAACAGGTGAAATGCCCCCCGGCGTAGAAGAATCTGATGTAACAAGAAGAACCTGAGCGGTATGAAGTTCACTCTCTACAAGGAGAATGGGATCAACCGAATGTGAAATCGAATCGACCACTTGATTAACTAATGTATAATCAGCCTGAGTGATATGAGTTTCACTCTCTAATGGAAGAGTGGGATCGATTGTACTTGAAATAAGATTAATCACTCCGTCAGTTGATGGTAGGTTGGGAGAAAGTTTACGGTAACCAGCTGGAAATTCTTGTTGTGGAACAGTAAGGTTTTCCAGCAATTTTGAGGCTTCATCCATGTGAGGGAAAATGTGAGTTTGATGACTCCTTTTACATAACTTACAAGGAAACCTAACTTTACCCTTTTTCCCAGGAACCTGACTATCACTGGTTGATGGATCAACGGAAAGTTGATGGGATTTTTCTGACCATACTTCCAAGACCTTTGGAATACCAGGACAATTGATAAGGAAGTGGTCACCCTTACAAAGCCTGCAAGGGTATTTGGGTTTACGATGCATGTTGGAGGTTTCCTCAACACAACTAACACTTACAACCATGGTTGGTTGGTTGAATTATTTCTTATCTGGCTTCTTCTTCTTCTTCTTCCCTTTCTTCTTCTTCTTAGCCACCTGGTTACTAGCGTCAAGGCTTTTACCAGGTGAAGAGGAAGAAATGGAGAAATAAATATTAGGCGAAGAAGGTAAAGGGTCAACAAAAGGTTGGTGATGTTGAGATGGTAAACTCTGTTGAAACGAAGCATCGGGTTGAGGTGGAACAAATGGAGTATTCGGGGCCAACAAAGTTGAAAATAACCATATCGGTAAACCTATTGTAAATCCAGGTAATGACAATGTAGCCATATAAGGAGGACCAACATTTCCAAAGCAAGGAAAATTACTAGTATTCTCATTAAGAGGGGTTCCTTGGCTGGTAAATTCCAAAACAGTTTCCATCATATTCAAATTGAGTGAATTTTATTAACAATTTAAAACTAAAATTAACAATTCACAAATTACACCTAACAATTAAAATTCAAAATTCACACCTACGGTCTCTAAAAGTAAAAACAAGCAAATTAACACGCGCTATCAAATCTAGGAGTCAAACCACACACAAACAATAACTTCCCGTATTAAAAACACTAGTTGGTGATGAAATCCAACATCGTAGAATTTAATACAGAAAGGGCGGTTGGAACAGTTACCCCAACAACCTGCTTAATGAAAGAGACTAGCACAAGTTCCCTCACAAAACCATCTCGTGTGAAGAGAATCCCCCAAAGAGTCCAAGTGAGTCTAGTCGACGTCTGCTCCAGGTACTATGAGATCTTTCCTTCACCGTCACCTTAGGAAATAATCTTAAGCTTATGGACACTAAGGTTACCAACAATAACAAATACAACTGGGGGAACAGTCTACGATCCGATTCCATGTGCAAGGGCAGAGTAACAAAGCTCAATCCCCTTGAAGGTTCCTCGACATGGTCAATCTGAGGTTTTCCGACAAGTGACCCCAGGCTCCTCAACAATGGTTAATCTGAGGTTTACTGTTTGTAATGCGCACAAAATCTTCTATCTTCCCCAATGAAATAGAATTGATTGTTTCAAAGGTTAGGACATGTTCTCGTGATTGACTTCTTTAAGAGAAGCTTCCCAGATTATACAAATTACAATTGGATTTATTTCCTACCGCAAGATTTATCTACTTGTTTGTTTTTGTTGCATTGGAAAGTTAACTACAACCTATTCCAAAGCACTAATCCTGAACTAGATTGGTGGAAAGAGCCCTAAAAATGTAAAAATTACTAGATGAATTTTATTAAGGGCTGTGTTATTTAGGTTGTTATTACTCAAAAGGGTAAATGGATATGAAACCAATGGTGTTATGACTCGAACCAAAACTAAATGCAATCGAATATGATAATGTAATCTTTTCAATTCGATGAATCCTAACTAAAGTAAGGAGAGAGTTTCCATGCACTTCCAACAATGCAAAAAATTGATCACTAAGAGAAAATATAATAAACTCTCTAATGCACTAATTTTATCAAGAAAAACTAATGAAAATCAATCCCAAAACAATTTTTTATATTTTTGTGTTTTTAAAACAAGCATAAAAACATCTAAATTCAAATCAAAGAAAACTGATCTAAATCTACGATTGATTGTTCAGAAAGTAAACTATGCAGTTGTAATCTATGCACAATTCACATGAAAAGTATGCAAATGTAATCTATGCACATTTTTCATTCATATTCTGAAAATGAGAATTCTAATTATGCAAATGTGATCTATGCAAGAGAATTCTCAAACACAAGATGATTCTAATGTAATCTAAGAACCAATCAAGTGGAAGTCAAGAAAATCGGGTGAGATTTCCAAAGATCAAAAAACACTCAAAGGCGATTAACACTCATACACAATTTAGCCCCCCCCCGGCGAATGAGGGGGGAATTTTTTTGCAAAAACAAAAGCAAAAAGATGTAAAATTGTGAAAATACTGAGACAAACCTCCAAGTAATGACCAAAGGAAATCAAATTAAGAATTTCTCAAAAAAGAGACTCAAAACACCCAATTAACTTAATGGAGATTGATGAGATGAAGAATTGCTGAAAGAAATTCAGAAACAAGAGATTTTTGATAGAGAAATACAGATCTGGGTAGATGCTAAGAATCCTAAATTAAATCTAAACTAAACTAGAAAAAAGAAATCTGGAGTTTTTCCAAAATTTTAACAGGGTCCGCAGGCTCCCAGAAGTAACAAGTGCGGTACCGCACTGTTTACTAAAGAAAACATGCAAAACTGTCTGCACTGTCCAAAGAAGGCAAAGTGCAATCCCAGGAAAGACTAGAGAAAAACATAAAAGATTTCAAAATTTTCAAAAACAGAGAAAACCTAAACTACCCAGACAGATATCCAGCAATAAAAAACCAGGAAAAACTTTTCTTCAAATCAAAATAAAAGAGAACCAAAAACAACAAGTTCTTTCCCCAGTATGGTCGCCAATTTGTTGGCCAGATAAATCGTTCTTGCGGACAAGACCGATCTCCCTAGTGTCAGAAGACAATCTAGCAACAAATGAACAACTAAGTTTGTCTTTCTCTAAGTATATTCATTTTACAAATAAATGCTATGAAGGTGTCGATCCTACCTTAGATCCAAATTCTTATTTGCGGTCGTAGTGCTTCCGTCGCATCAATAATCCTTCGTCGCAACAAGAGCTCTTTTGTCGCAACAATAATCCTTCCGTCGCAACAAGATTTCTTTCGTCGCAAGAAAGTGTCGTCTTTCGTCGACCTGCAATCACAAACAAGAAAATCTTAAATAGCACCTGTATAAAAAATAATCATAAAACATACCTATCATAGTGATCAAGGAATCTATGAAATAAACGATCAAACGACAGCTTATTGAAATAAACAATCGAACGACAATTTATTGAGAAAAACAAAACTTGATTGTATTAATCTTAAAATATACAAAAGAACCTTACAACCTTAGCCTTGATGTTTGAAAGGCCTTCCCGGGGTCCGAAGCAGGAGTCTCCTCTACTTTGATAAGTCTTGCACTCTTCCTCCAGGAGCACAAAGAGGTATGTGATCTTTCTTCTCAAAATCTCAGCAGAAAGAATACTAAATCTCAACAGCACTTCAACTCAATCACCCATAAAGCTTGAACTCCAATTCTTAATCTCCAAAATCTAACCATTTGAGGCTACCCAATGCCTCCTTTTATAGAGCAGATGAGGAGGTTAGGATTCCACCTTTGTAGGGATAGAATCCTCCTTTAAAGGGATAGGCTCCTCACATCAAGGGATTAGTTCCTTAAGGTGAGGGATACATGCACCTTATCAAAGCGTACTCATCCCCAAAAATTCTCATCTAGAACCTTCTAGAATTGACCTCAAACCACTTTTTTGACTTTACTTTCTCACCTTTTTTACTTTGAGGAGGGTACGCAGGCATTTCAAAGGAAATCTGTATTCTAAAATGCAGGTAAGCCATGCATTACCTGCGTACCCAAGCTAGGAATGCAGGTAGGCCTCATGTTACATGCTTACCCATTCTTTCAGAGGTTTTTAGGGTTTTTCTTCTTGTTTCAGGGCTTGACATGCGGAGTAAAGGTTGTAAGACTTGCAGAGGAGGTATGTATGAGTGTTAATGAGCTCATACAGTTAGCAGAATGTCAAGGTGACAATTTTTAGTGTAACAATGAATGTGCCCCAAGGTGTAGTAAAAGTAGTTTTATGTTGATCACTTGGGAGTACTAACACCTAATTGTAACCTGAGAACCCATCCAGTAGTGAAATTATTTTAGACCCAACCACCCTTTGAAGTATGTGATCTACTTTTGGCAAGGGATAATCATCCTTTAGGGAGGCTCTATTTAGATTTTTGAAATCAATGCAAAGCCTATTCTCCCCATTCTTTCTCCTAATAGATACTAAGTTGGAAACCCATTATGAATACCTGATGGGGACTATGATCCCAGCATCATACATCT
Organism: Pinus albicaulis; assembly: GCA_034641835.2. Lineage (NCBI taxonomy): Eukaryota > Viridiplantae > Streptophyta > Pinopsida > Pinales > Pinaceae > Pinus > Pinus albicaulis. The sequence goes on from CM076582.1 coordinate 722,006,231, forward strand.
TCTTAATCTCTTTCTCTACTAAAGGCAATAAAAAAAGGTTTATTCTTTTGAGTTTTTGTTTGAAAGTTTTGTTTGTGCTCAACCTAGTGTTCCTAAATTGAGTTCATTAATTGTCAACTAGGGTTGGTAAACTGTTGAAGTGTGGTACACTATATGTGCCTAGGTATTTGTTTCTCACTACATTGTGTTTAGTGTTTTATGATGTTTTTGGTTTTATGGTTTTATGTTGAAAAGGGAAAGAACTAAGTGCTAGTGAAAAAAAGCTATTGGTTGTGTTAAAACATAACAAAGCCTAAACTATAAATGGAAAACAACAAATGCAAAGCTTGATAATGACTTTATTGCAAGGGAATAAATCACAACATGAACCTAAAATTATCCAATTCATTCATTAAAGATGTGTTGGAAGAGCTTGAGAAATGGACAAGTTAAGTGTAAATGAAGTTCTCCTAAATAAACAATCAAACAGTCAACTTACAATGTTACAACATCTCATCCATGGTTAAAGGTTTATCGGAACATATTTGGAAAAGAAAATTTGTAGCATAATAAGATTTCTACTCTAAAATAGCTTCTAATTCTGTTCTGCAACTCAATTTAGCACCACTAGGCCTCACTCAAAAGTTATAGATTTATTTTTAGAATAGTCTTTGAGAAAAGGCTTATTTGTGAAATGGTAAAAAGGTTGCAAAATACTCCAGGCCTTAGACTGATACTAGCTTCTGTCCAGATGATTATATATTAATATGATTTTGGAACAAAAGAGGTTTTGTAAATAATGAAGACCGTGGTATTTAAATTTAACAACTAATACAATTTAAAATGCAATGGATAGCAACTAAACTTGGAATGTTAATACATTGAGATAAGACTAAACTAGAGTATTACTAGTCTACTTGAAGTACAGTGAACAGTGTTAAACTAAAAATCCATTATCAAACTTGAAATGAAATAACAGAGCTGAACTAAATGGATTCTATCTCCGGAATATTGTAACTAAATTAACATGCAACTAGTCTATGGAATTCTACAGTCCATCTCGTTCAATAGGAATGATATTTTGGAAGAGTTTGTAAAAAAAGTATGGTTGTATTATTCAATGCAGTTGAACATAAACATAAGACTGAAAACAAATACAACTAGAATCTAAGACACCACAGCTGTTTCTAATTCGTTGTTAATGATGTTTTGGAAAAGTTTGTAAGAGTAAGACCGGCTGTGACACTTAGTGTAAACAAGCAACTAAAACCTACAATACCACAGCTATGCCTTATTCATCGTGATGATATTTTGGAAGAGTTTATAAGAGTAAGTCTAGTTGTGATAATTAACGAAAGGAAATGCAACTAAAACCTACAACACCACAGCTATGCCTTATTCATCGTGATGATATTTTGGAAGAGTTTATAAGAGTAAGTCTAGCTGTGATGAACAATGTAAACAAGCATGAAACATAAACTTTAGAAATGTGCTTAAGCTAGAAATGAAAAACGAGACTAAAATAATTATCTAAACCGTATAAACAAGGCTGCTCAGGAGGCAGGGGCCCTCTACCACCGGAGTAGCACGCAAAATCTACTTCAAGATTGACTCAGTGCTTTCAATAAAGTGATACTTCTTGCATTAGAGAGAAATTACTTCAAAACAGAGTGTTTTTGTACTTCTGAAATCTAGCAGTCAAATACAAAATCTAACCTTGTCCGTCGGTTTCCTGAGCCATATTTGTAACAAATTTACATAACTGTTTTTGAGATAACCTAGGGATAATTGTCTTTCCAAATAAAAACCAAACTAGGACTCTGATGGTGGTCACGTAATAGAATTAAGGACATCTGGACTGTCCTTGTCCTATTAGGAGTCTCTCTCCTAGTTTGAGTTCCCACGTACATAACCGCCTACAGAATTCCGTTCAAACTTCGTGGAGAGCAAAAAATGATGAGGGAATGATGTGGAATACGCCCATATGTGTTTTTCTCCAAGATGACACATGGAACCTGCGTAGACATAAAGACAGCTGCAGAATCGGCAACTAGCTACAGAATGTCTGCATTCTGTAGCTAGATCTAGTTCAAACAGTACTACAATGACAAAATCATAAAAACATAGCAAGTTAGTCATGATATTCATTCTTAAATCAATTTTAACTAATTTCATTGATCATTTGAGCCTGTGATTAATAATGGACAAAAGAAATGGAGTGGAATGTGGTGGAAGAAAGAACATTCTTGGAGCTCAACATACCCCCACTACTAGATTATTGCATGTCCTCATGCAACTATTCCATGAACTCTGAGACCTATGCAAGAACATCCAACCCTCTTATTCTGCTTTTCCTGGCAGTTAAAGGCCTTCTGGGCTTCCTGATGACTAACTTGAACCTTAAATTGGTAAGTGCCCTGATTAACTTTTTGTTTCTCCTTTTTAATTTTTCATTGGCCTTTTCCACTTTGTCCATTTGTAGAGACAGGGTTGAATTCATATTGGTTTTTAGTTTAACTTGCTCCCTCAAAATATCATTTTCAGTCCTAATATGCCTATTAAGTACTTCTAGCTCGTACTTATCTCTTCTTAGCATATCTATTTCAGACTCTGGTGGACTAGGGGTTCTGTCTCTACTTTCTGAAGCTTTTCTCTCCAATGACTCAACATAGTTGTAAATTTCTTGTTGTGCAGGGTCTATTTCAGTAGCTTCTTCATTAAAATCCTACTCAATAGGTGTTTCTTTGTCTTCTATGTTTATGACTCCAATTTGTTTAACTTTTGTTTTCTTTAGTATCCCCCTCTGTTTGTGGCTCCTCCTCGGTTGAGATGGCCCTTCTCCTTTCTCTCTGGAAAATTTTCTTATGATCCTCTCTTTCTTAAGCTGCTTCTTAATCTGAACTAATTTTTCAGAAATCATTTCTTCACTACTTTCTTGTATTGTTTTACCAGTTTCAGTTTTGGAGGATTTCCATTTTCTGCTTCTTTTTGTAGGTTTATCTTCAGGTGGAGGTTCCTTTGGTTCCTCAAAGTGATTTCTCACCAAGAAGTCATCCCAAGTATCTCCCATTTTTGCTAAATGATGTTCAATTAAAATCTTGACTAAACCATGGTGGTATAAATTTGTCTCCAGAAATTGAATTCTCTTTTGAACACTTGAAGCCATTTTCTTTAAACTATGAAGCAAGAAAAAGGGCAAGTTGAGTTCTTCTTCTAGAAAATGCATTATCAATCGAATATGGTAAACATAGAAAGTACCATATCTACCTTCACAAGTGATGAATTTTTGTAGGATAAGCAACATGTTCCTCCATTTGTTCTTTAATTCAGAGCTAGGGATACCCTTTTTAAAAACGGTGACATCCATACCGGGTGACTTGAGTATCTGCTTCCATGCTTCGTTATGAAATTCTCTATTCTTAAACCACCTTTATCCTTGTCTAGGCAATCCTGTTGCTTCTACAATAAAAGCCTCTGTGACAGTGAATCTAATATCTCCAACTTCAACCTTGGCTCCATTAAATGATCTTGCAAAAGTTTTAGTAACCTCTTTGTGGAAGCCACTGAATTTTTCAAGGAATTGCAACCATCCTGCTTGTTGTAAGATTTATCTGATTTGGGGATAGCCTTCCAAGTACTTAGTGCCAACTGGTTCAGTTCTCACGATGAGGCCCATAAATCTTCTTCAATCTTCAATTCACTAGTCTTCTGCTCACGGTGAGAATGGTTGTTAACAATTTGTTTTTTCTCCACAAATGTTTCCTCTGTTCATGGCGACAATGGTTGTTAGAGAGATGCCTCTGTCTCACAGACCGAAATGGTTAAAATTTGGCTACGGGAAAGAGTGATATGGAGTGGTTACGGAATGAATATAATGAGGTGAGGATGATGTATATGAGTTGAAAGATATCACAGAAGGAAAGACCGCGGAGATATTTTGTAACGAATTCAAAAATCATCATTAAATGCTTAGTGACGTGACTAATGAATTCACTTCAACACTTTAACCGTTTAGATTTTGAAATGATGATCGGATATGGGTTTTGAAATGGCGGAATAGAAGGAGTTTTATCCAAAGTTTTTGCGGGAGGTTTGTTAGGCATGATCAACAAAATTAATTAAAACAACTTTTTTGAATAATATATAACTAAACTATGCTAAAATTTTTCATGATATGTCATTATAATCATTTCATACCTTTTCCTTTGCTTTGATTTTCTTGTGAATTTCATATGCTTTGTTCTCTCCTGAAAATCATTAATTTTTGAGTCTTCATAACCTCCTTGATTTTGCTTGTTCTTGGATATGCAAGATCATTTTGTTGCAGATAAAATGATTACTAGATAGTGCTTTCAGGTTCTCTGGCTGCAGAATGTCTGTCTAGCTACAGAATGTTTGACTGGCTGCAGAATGTCTGATTGATTGCAGAATGTACCTGCAGAGAACTTGAAACATGAAATGGAATGGTTTGAAGCATGAGTGGAATGTTGTATGGAATGAGTGAGGATGGATAATAAAATATGGTGTAATGGGATATGAATGAAGTGAGTAATGGAGTGGAATGAATCACATATTATGAAATGGAGTGAAGTATGAGAAGTGGCCTGCAATTCATGATATGTATTATTCAATTGCAGAAAAACCTCAAACTTTAAAAATCTGGAATGAAAATGAGGTGGAGCATGGAGTGAAGTGAATGAAGTGTGGATGAATGAATGAAATGGAGTATGGATGAATGAATGAAATGTAAAATGAGATGGACCATAAGTGAAATGAATCTTCACTTATGACTTTGTAATAACTACTTGCAGAAAGAACAGATTTGAAAAGCTAGAGTGTCAGAAAGATTCTGATTTTCACTCCACCTTTTCTGTATAAACATGCCAATCAGTGATTGGTTTTCATGTTTATATATATATATATTTTTTCAATAAAGTGACTTCAGAAAATTCACTTAAGTTGATGAAGAAGAAAAATTCTTCTTCATTAACTTTATATCACTGCTTTCCTAGAATTTCTTGACAAATTCTTCTCTTGAGAGTGGCTTATGATACAGCTTCAATCTATGACCATTCACAAGAAAAGTGACCTCTTCTTCATCTATTGTCTTGATTTTTATTGCTCCATTGTCAAAAATTCTTATAATTTCATATGGCCCAAGCCAATGTGTTTGAAATTTACCTTGAAAATCCTTGAACTTTGAATCAAACAAGAGAGCCCAGTCACCTTCCTTGAACTTCTTTTCCTTGATGTACTTGTCATGCCATCTAGTCCTTTGCTGTTGGACTAGACTTTTTTTCTGAACTGAATATTGTCTGATCTCATCCAATTCATTAATCTGCTCCAATCTGTGCTTTTGTGCCTCTGATAGATCAAGTCCTAGCTGAACTGCCATTTTGAAAGTTTGAATCTGGAACTCTATGGAAACTAAACTTGCTTTCCATAAACAAGTTCATAAGGAGTATGGCCTGTTGTTCTTCTCCATGTAGTTCTATAGGCCCACAAGGCTTCAGGAAGCCTATCTATCCAATCTCTTCTATGTAAATGGACAGTCTTTGTTCAGATCTCTTCAATAACCTTATTAGTATATTCCACTTGACCATTTGCTTGTGGATGATAGGGAGTAGATTTTTTGTGTCTAATTTTGTACCTCTCCATCATTTGTTCAACTAGCCTTGATGTGAATTGAGCTCCTTGATCTGTAAAAATTTCCCTTGGGACACCAAAACGAGTAAAAATATCCTCAAAAATAAAATTAACTATAGATGCTTCAGTAGCAAAAAGTAATGGCTTGGCCTCTACCCATTTGGTAACATAATCAGTGCAAACTAATATATATCTCTTTTGTCTTGATGGAATACTAATAGGTCCTACAAAATCCAAAGCCCATTTTTCAAAAGGTTCAATATGTACCTGAGGTTTTAATGGCATTTCACCTGAAGGAGAAGGTTTCCCTACCCTTTGGCAACTGTCACACCTTTTGACATACTCTTTAGCATCTTTAAACAAGGAAGGCCAATACTATCCTAAATGAAGGATCTTATAGGTTTTCCTCTTATCAAAAAAGTGTCCACCACAAGGTTCATCATGACATGCTTTGAGAATCTCAGGCATCTCATCTTCCCGAACACATCTCCTAATGATAAAATCTGGACCAGTCTTGTACAACTCATTAGCAACCCATGAATATTTGCACTGTCATGAATGATTTTTATTTTATCTCTTGCATTCATTATTGAAGGAAATTTTCCTGAAACTAAATAATTAGCAATGTCAGCAAACCAAGGAGTTTGGGTAGAAATTGAAAAAATATATTCATCAGGAAATTGATCTTCAACTGGAGTGTCATCTTTGATGTTTTGGAGTCTAGATAGGAAATCAGCTACTGTGTTTTGTTTTCCAGGCCTATCTAGAATGGTAATGTTGAATTCTTGTAAAAGCAATAACCATCTTATGACTATGCCATTAGTAATTGATTTGTTCATTAAGTATCTAATTGCAGAATGATCTGTGTGAACAAAAGTTTCATAGCCTGTTATATAGTGTCTGAATTTGTTTATGGCATGAACAACAGCTAAAAACTCTTTTTCAGTTACAATATAGTTTAACTCTGCAGGAGTCAAATTTTTACTGGTATAGTAGATGGCATAAGGAATCAGGTCTTTTTGTCCCAATACTGCTCCTAGAGCTGTATCTGAGGCATCTGTTGAAATATGAGAAGGTAACTTCCAGTTAGGTCCCCTTAAAATAGGTGCTTTAGAAATTTTTGTTTTCAGGGTCTCAAAGGCTATCTGGAAATCATAATTCCATTTGAATTCACAATCTTTGGTAAGTAATTTGAAGAGTGGAGATGATATCTTGGTGAAGTTTTCTATAAATCTTTGATAATACCCTGTAAATCCAATAAAACTCCTAACATCTTTTTGACAACTTGGAATAGATAAGTTAGGGATGACTTCAACTTTTGACTCATCAACTCTAATCCCATCCCCTGAAATGTGATGTCCTAAAACAATTCCTTCAGTAAACATCATAAAACACTTTTCATGCCTAAGTGAAAGATTTTCTTCTTTACATCTCTTTAAAAAAAATTCCAAGTTTTCTAAGGCTTCTTCAAATGTGTTTCCATAAACTGTGAAATCATCCATATATACCTCTACACAATCATGTATTAGATCTGAAAAAATTCCTAATACTGCCCTTTGAAATGTTGCAGGTGCATTGCATAATCCAAATGGCAATACTCGGTAAGCATAGGTACCCCAAGGACAGGTAAATGTGATTTTGTCTTGGTCCTCAAGTGCTACTTGAATTTGATTATAACCACTAAACCCATCTAGAAATGAAAAGTACTTTTTGCCAGCTAAGGTATCTAACACCTGATCTATGAAAGGTAGGGGAAAATGATATTTAAGAGTAGCTTTGTTTAATTCTTGGTAGTCAATACCTACCCTCCATTTACCATTTTTCTTTGGCAAAATTACCAAAGGAGAAACCCATTGACTATATGAAATAGGATAGATAAAGTTGACATTCAAAAATTTCTGCAATTCTTCTTTAACAATCTCCCTAAGATTTGGATTCATCCGTCTTTGAGGTTGTCTGATTGGTTTACAATTTTCCTCTATGTAGATGTGATGAGTGCAAGTCTTGGGGCTTATCCATTTCATATCAGTGTACTCCCATGCATATGTAGAAAAATGTCTCTGTAAAATTTTGACTAGCTCTTCTTGTTGAGATTTTTCTAGGTTCTTGTTTATGTTTAAAGTTTTGCCTGGAAATATCTCAATTGTAGAGCTGCCAAATTTGTCCATGGAATAGAGAGACATCTGCCTTGATGAAAAAAAATCAATGCTGGATTCTTCTTGAAAATGTTCATGTTTATGTTCCGAAGAGGATTCAAATTTTTCTAAAGTATTCAGAATTTGACTATCTTCACTAATTTCTGAAATTGTGAAGAGAGGTTGTAAGTCTTCTTCATCCTCTATCCATTGAGTATCATCTAAATCTGTAATTGTCCTTGCTGGAGGATACAAATTGAATTTCTTAGTTGAAATACCATCAGAGATGTACATATCACCGGATATACAACTAATGAAAGCATCAGTTGTAGCTAACCAAGGTCTTCCTAATATAATTGGATGCCCTCCTAGATTATTCTTAGGAGTTAAGATCATGAAATCCACAGGGTACTCCCAAGAATCTATGGACACTGGAATGTCTTCTATTACCCCATCAGGTTTGATCACAAATCTGTCTACTAATTGTAATAATGTGGGTGTAAAGAGAAGATTAGGAAGTTTCAGTTTATCCATGATTTGTCTACTCATGATATTGATTGCTGCTCCTAAATCAATGAGTGTGTTCTGGATCTCAATTCCATTGATGTGAATTTTATACAACTGGATTTCCTGGGTCTAGATACTTTGGAATAGCAATCTTACCCATCATGATATCTGCTATTTTTCCTGCCAGTTGAATTTTCTTTGTCTCTCTTATTATTTTTCTTGTTTTCTTCATGCTCAACTCCTTTATTGTTTTTGCTAAAATTGGAATTTCCTTGATAGCTTGTAATAATGGAATCTTAATACAGACATTTCTCAGCTCATCTAGGAAATCATAATTAGGCACCATAATTTGTTTTTCTACACCTCTATCAATTTGTAATCTTTCTGGAAAGGGTGGTGTAGGAGTGGATGTTGATGGCTGCTCTAATACAGGAGTTGAAATTATTGGTTCTTTTTGTTTTGATTTTTCAATGTTTGGGTCCTGAAAAGATGTCTTCTTCAAGACTTTTATTTTCCTGTAGAGAATCTTCCTCAGAGTTATCTTGTTCTTGTATGATCACAGAAGGTTTCCTCTTTTCAAGTATTCTTCCGGACCTAAGTTGAACATCACTAAGGTCTTGAGGAGTAATTAAATAAGTTGGAAACTGTTGGCCTTCTATCATGTATGTATTCTGAGGATTTTTATTGTTGGGGTTTGCTATGGGTTGAGCAGGCAACTAATTTGATTTTTGAGGAAATGGTAAGGGGAGTGGTTGATTTTGATTTTGTGGATTTTGAGGATTCTGTTGAGGATTTTGTTGAGGATTTTGAGGAGAAAAATGTGGGTATGTTGGGTAGGATGGTGGATATTGATAGTACTGGGAGTATCTTCCATAGGGATTTTGTGCTCCTTGTGCCCAAGCTTGAGATTGATTTTGAAATTGGGGCCAAGGTTGCTGCCAATAATTCCATTTTGGTGGGGGTTGATTATACATTTGATTATGAAATCCTTGTGTTTGAGGTCCTTGCCAAGGCCTTCTAGAGACAAAATTGAGAGATTCTGTGGAACTTGTAGGAGTTTCCTCTTGAAAGACAGCTTTAAGACCAAGAAGTGAAGGACAACTCTTGGTCTCATGTTTTTCTGAACAAATGACACAGGTCTCTACAACTTTTGCATCCAAAGGACACTCTCTCAAGGCATGCTTCTTTCTACATTTGGGACAAAAGATTGCTAAGGCATCAGATTCAACTTTTTGCTTGTTTTGTAACTTAAGGGTGTCTATTTGTTCACTAAGACTCCCTAAGATGTCAGATTTGAAATCATCAAGCATATGTCCTATTTCTGCCCTACTTACTATCCCAGAAGCAGACTTACTTGCCCTTGCAAGAGCAGTGTCTCTTGGGCCTTTTACAGTTTTGGATTTCCCTCTTGAAAGGTTAATACATAACTCAGATATTTAAAGTAATGTGAGCTGAGATATATCCTCTTTTCCCATCATGTTAAGGACATCCAACCATTCATCCCTAATTGTCTTCAACAAGAGAGCTTTTAAAGTGTCTTGATCTAAGTTCTCCATTTTTTCTCTTTTGATGTTGTAATGAAATCTCTCCAACAAATCTTCCAGGTTTTCATCTTCTTTTTGTAACATCTTAAACACTTCCTCCTTATGATTGATTGGAATAAAATAATCCAAATACCTCTCTAGAAATGCTTGTTTCATGTCTTCCCATGTCCTAATAGAACTGTTGATCAAACTCATAAACCACTTCAATGCTGCTCCTTTCAATGTTGAAGGAAATAGTTTAAGTTTTTGAGCATCTTGTAAGTAGTCATAAGTTTTGCATAGGACTTCAAATTCAAATAGGAAAGTTTCAGGATCTTCAGTTTTAAGTCCATAAAATTTTGGAAGGACAGAGGGTGAAATATTTTTCATAGTTGTATTGGTTTCTTCATCTACTATAGGAAACCCAAAAGAGCTTCCCATTTCTCTTCTACCTCTTCCTCTACCTCCTTCACCTTCTGCACCTCTACCTCCTTCTCCTCTACCTCTACCTCTACCCCCTCCAAATAACGTGTGTTCCCGATTAAATACTCATCCTCCCCCTTCTTCTGCCATAGTTGATTCTTCTGTGGAAGTGGAAAACTTTATGTCTCTAGCAGGGGTCCTTGAATCTTCTTCTAAGATAGGTTCAGTGGATGAAGTGGAAGGTCTTTCTAATGGAATATCTAATCTTAAGTCTTCTGGAAGTCTAGGATCAGTAAAGGATTGAATGTGGGTCTGAGTTGGAGGTGTGCTGGCTCTAGGTCTTGATGAAACAAGTGGTGTTTTAGGAATCAAACTTCTGCTTTTGCTTCTTATGAATCTACCCCTTGAGTCTCTCTCTCTACGCATATCATTGTTTTTTGGAGTTAAGAAACAAGGCTACCTAGTTACACTTCCTCGGCAACGACGCCAAAATTTTTGTGCTCAACCTAGTGTTCCTAAATTGAGTTCATTAATTGTCAACCAGGGTTGGTAAACTGCTGAAGTGTGGTGCACTATATGTGCCTAGGTATTTTTTTCTCACTACGTTGTGTTTAGTGTTTTATGATGTTTTTGGTTTTATGGTTTTATGTTGAAAAGGGAAAGAACTAAGTGCTGGTGAAAAGAAGCTATTGGTTGTGTTAAAACATAACAAATCCTAAACTATAAATGGAAAAAAATAAATGAAAAGCTTGATAATGACTTTATTGCAAGGGAATAAATCACAACATGAACCTGAACTTATCCAATTCATTAAAGATTTGTTGGAAGAGCTTGAGAAATGGAAAAGTTAAGTGTAAATGAAGTTCTCCTAAATAAACAATCAAACATTCATTAAAGATGTGTTGGAAGAGCTTGAGAAATGGAAAAGTTAAGTGTGAATGAAGTTCTCCTAAATAAACAATCAACTTACAATGTTACAACATCTCATCCATGATTAAAGGTTTATTGGAACATATTTGGAAAAGAACATTTGTAGCACAATAAAATTTTTACTCTAAACTAACTTCTAATTCTGTTCTGCAACTCAATTTAGCACCACTAGGCCTCACTCAAAAGTTATAGGTTTCTTTTTAGAATAGTCCTTGAGAAAAGGCTTATTTTTGAAATGGTAAAAAGGTTGAAAAATACTCCAGGCCTTAGACTGATACTATCTTCTGTCCAGATGATTATGTATTAATATGAGGTTGGAACAAAATAATTTTTTGTAAATAATGAAGACCGTGTTATCTAAATTTAACAACTAATATAATTTAAAATGCAATGGATAATAACTAAACTGGAATGCTAATACAGTGAGCTAAGACTAAACTAGAGTGCTGCTAATCTACTTGAAGTACAATGAACAGAGTTAAATTAAAATTCCATTATAAAACTTGAAATGTAGTGACAGAGCTAAGCTAAATGAAATCATGCTCCGGAGTGTTATGACTAAACTAACATGCGGCTAGTCTATTGGAATTCTACAGCCCATCTTGTTCAATGTGAATGATATTTTGGAAGAGTTTGTAAAAACAATTATGGCTGTATTATTCAAATGCAATTGAACATAAACATAAGATTTGAAAGCAAATACAATTAAAATCTAAGATACCACAGTTGTTTGTTATTCATTGTTAATGATGTTTTGGAAGATTTTGTAGGAATAAAACCGGCTGTGACACTTAGTGTAAACAAGCATAAATCATAAAATTCGAAAGGAAATGCAACTAAAACCTACAACACCACAGCTATGCCTTATTCATCGTGATGATATTTTGGAAGAGTTTATAAGAGTAAGTATAGCTGTGATGATCACTGTAAACAAGCATGAAACATAAACTTCAGAAACGTGCTTAAGCTAGAAATGAAAAAAACGAGACTAAAATACTTATCTAAACCGTATAAACAAGGCTGCTCAGGAGGTAGGGGCCCTCTACCACCGGAGTAGCACGCAAAATCTACTTCAAGATTGACTCAGTGCTTTCAATAAAGTGATACTTCTTTCATTAGAGAGAAATTACTTCAAAACATAGTGTTTTCGGACTTCTGAAATCTAGCAATCCATCAAAAAATCTAACCCCGTCCCTCGATTTCCCGAGCCATATTTATAATCAAAATTACATAACTATCTTGAGATAGCCTAGGGATAATTTTCTTTCCAAATAAAAATCAAACTAGGACTCTGATAGTGGTTACGTAATAGAATTTAGGACATCTGGACTGTCCTTGTCCTATTAGGAGTCTCTCTCCTAGTTTGAGTTCCCACGTACATAACTGCCTACAGAAGTCCGTTCAAACTTCGTGGAGAGAAACAAATTATGAGGGAATGATGTGGAATATGCCCATATGTGTTTTTCTCTAAGATGACTCCTGGAACCTGCGTAGACATAAAGACAACTGCAGAATCGGCAACTAGCTACAGAATGTCTGCATTCTGTAGCTAGATCTAGTTCAAACAATACTACAATGAAAAAATCATAAAAGCATAGCAAGTTAGTCATGATATTCATTCTTAAAGAAATTTTAACTAATTTCATTGATTATTTGAGCCTGTGATTAATAATGGACAAAAGAAATGGAGTGGAATGTGGTGGAAGAAAGAACATTCTTGGAGCTCAACAAGTTTTCTGATTTTCCTTAATAGGAATTTTGAGTTGAATGATGCTGGTATCATATGACTTCAGATCCTTGTATCCCCATGAAAACACATCCTTAAATTCTTTGAAAAGTTCTATGTATTGTTGTTTGATATGAGCTGGGAGAGTGCTGGATAGCTTTATCATTTTGGGTTCTGCTAGGCTGCCTATGTTATGGTCTTCTATGTTTGTTTCTATAGGCTCCATCCTTAGTTCTTTGGCTACATCATTGAAATCAAAAAGTTGTTCTAATGGTGAAAGACCTCTTGGAATTGTATCATTTTTACATTGTAAAATTTCTAGGTATTTTTGATATGTATTGTCAATTATTTCTGCTCTAAAAGGATGTTCAAAATGGTTTATATCATCAGAAAAGGACAGTTCTGTTTCAGGGATTTGTTCTTCATTAAAACAGTTTTCCTCATGGCTTGAAGTAGGTGTTGGTATGGCAAAGTCATTCTTTGATTGCAGAAAATCATCTATATGTTTGTCTCCTTCAAACACTTGCCAATAGTCTTCATTGTTAGGTATTGCAAGTCTGTTTTTTACCTTTGTATCAGATTGTCCATTTGTCTGTGGTATTTGGCAATTACTAGCAGCAAAGACAAGTTCATTTGCTAGATGATTTTGAGCCCTTGGGATGAAAATGAGTTCATATTTTTCAAAGGTTTTTAGGAGATCAAGGGCAGCATTTCTATATTTTCTGATTTTTGGGTTTTTGGTTGAATACTCCCCTTTAATCTGTTTGATAATTAGCTCAGAATCCCCTTGGACTGATATTATTTTAGCTCCTAAATCTTTGAGTAAGTGTAGGCCAATAAGGAGGGCTTCATATTCAGCAATGTTATTTGTGCATGGAAAATCCAGTTTATAGGAAAATCCTTCGTTTGTGTTTTGTATCCATACACCAGCCCCTGCACTTTATTTGCTACAAGAGCCATCAAAGTTTATTTTCCAAGCTATTTCAATATCATTTTCTTTTTCTTTCTGCTATTCAAGGCTACTAAAGTCTGAACTGTTCTTTTCTTGATTTGATGGCAGATTTGACTGTTCTGGTAGACTAAATTCTTCTTTTTTTTCCTTTTCTTGTTGGTTGATTTCATCTTCATTATATATGGTAAAGGAATCCAAATTTGAATGGATGGAGTAGATAGGAGAATTTTTTGGTCTATCTATGTTGCTCACCATTTATTTCATGTGGGATTCCCTATATAGTCTTCTAGTTTGGTTAAATACTGGGATGGTGGCATAAGAAATGTCCATTTGAAGGCTCCCCTGTAGTTTCGCTCCCCATGATCTAGATAGAAGCATGCCATACTTAGGGGGAATGTCAGATACTACTATGTCCATTACTAGACTCTCAGCAGGAATTTGTGCCAAGTTGACACACAAATATTTGATTAGGCTTAAGCATTTGACCCTGCTTGAATCAAAGGAGTATAGGTCTTTGTATGGTTTAGTAATTTCTAAGCCTAGGCTTTCCATTACTACTTTAGGCATAAGATTGTGTGAAGCACCTGAGTCTAGCATGGAATTATGCAATATTTTGTCATGTATATTCAGGCTGACATAGAAGAGAGGGACAACCTTTTCTTGGTATTTTCCTTCAACTTCAGAACCAAAAAATAACTCTGGTTTATCATCTGTCAAGTTTAAAGTATCAGTGTCACTGCCTATATTCAAAGCTTTTAGAACTTGATTTTTATATACATCCCGAGTTACTAGTTTAGCTAAGGGTATGGTGATTTTGATCTTGGAAATTTCCCCTTGAAGGCTAAAAGGAACTATTGTTCTTGACATATTTACATCTGTTTTTTCATTTAGAACTCGTTCAACAATTCTGATTTGCTGAACTTTATTTGTACTGTTATTTGGGACAGATTTGTTAGGGCCACTAGCAAAAGTACTAGGGCAGCTTTGTTCAACACTTTGTTGGTTGTTTTTGTCTTTATTTAGATCAGCTTTCTTGGCCACAGTGTTGGTGTTACTGGCTGTATTTTTAGGCTGATTTTCTGAAGTTTTCTTAACAATAGTACTAGTGTTCTTGTCATTAGAAATATCCGGACTCCCTTTTCTTCTAAGATTACATTATTTGTGTACCTCCATGATTGCATTTTCAAACCCCAGTCTGTAATATTTAGAATCTTCATGGTTTTTCTCAATTTTCTCTGAGGAGAAGAATCCTTGTTCTTCTTTAGTGAGAAAAACATCTGTCTCGATTTCAGATCCTATTAACTTTACATGATTTTCTTCCAACCTTTAAACTTCCCTTTCTTCTTATTGATCAACATAGTTTTGTTGAAAGGGAGGCCTAATCTGTTGGTCATTGTCTCCTTGCCTATCTTGATTAGGGTCTCTTCTAGGGTTTGGGTTTCTATTTATGTTTTGGGAGTTGTTTTGGTTTTCTCTAGGAGGCACTCTATCATTCAAATTTATCTTTTCAAGCATCCTCTCCATTACTTTCACTAAGTTATCAATTTTAGTATCTGATGATGAGGTTGATGGCATTGTATCTTCCCTGTATGTAACTCTTTTCTCAATAATATTTTCTTCTACACCTAAGGCTCCCCTCTGCATATCTTCTAAAGTTAAGGGATCCCTTTCTCTTAGTTGGTATGCCATTTCAGGATCAAAACCCTCAGGGAATTTGGCTAAGGCTAGGCCTAATGGAGGTTTCATGTCTGGGGGAAGTGCATTATAAACACTATTGAATCTAGTGCAATAATCTTGGACACTTTCCCCAATGTTTCTTTTGAGGTTGGTATATTCTGAAAGGATTTGGAGAGGGTTCTTCCTAAGTTCCCATTTTTTTATGAATGTTTGATATATTGAAGGGAGATCATTAATGGTGTGAGGAGTTAAGCCTTTAAACCATTTGTTGGCTTCTCCTCCTAAAATTTGAGCAAAAATTCTCATGTTAATGGTTTCTTCTTCTATTTCCATGTAATCAAACACATCATTCATCTTATCTACATGCTGTTGGGCAGTAGTAGGTTCATTTCCAGTGAAATGGGGAATTTTGGATTGATATTCATTGGGTAAGGGAACCAGAGGTAGTGGTAACACAAGTGGAGCATACCATGCTGCCATGATATGAAATAATGGGGGATTTACAAGAGGTGAATTTACACGAGAAAAAATGGGCTGAAATGGGGTATTTTGAACAGTGGATGTGTGGATAGGAGTGGAAGAAACACTTGGGCCTGCAAACTGACGATGATCAGATTTGTTATGGAAGGAGTTGAAATGATGGAGAAGCTAAGAGTCAGGTGGAGTAGAAGGTGAAGCTTCTCTGTTAAAGCTCTGTTGCAAATATGTGGTTTCAAAATTAGCTTGGTTTAAATCACTTTGAGATTTATTCCTGAATAGGTTCTTTGTGTGAGGTGAGTCAAAGTGGGGATCTTTTAAGACTGTGAGATCTTTAGGAACAGATCTTGTTCTTGGGATGGTGCTATCAGTAGTTGGTTTTCTAGATTTAGAAGTCTGCCACAAAATCCTTTCTGGATTATTAACTATGGTGGGAGGATTAGGATCTAGATGGGATCTAGTATTGACCCTATGTAAAGCCAGATTTCAGTTTCCAAAATTTAGAGAGGTTTTTTAGGACTATTTTTCAATATTTTTCCTCTCAAAATGATTTCTATAATAGGGGACTAGGTTCCTAAACTTCCTCAAGGCTGGTTAACACAGTTTTAAGGAAATATGGAGATCTAGAGGAGTAATAGGGCTATTGGGGCTAGTGGAATCGCCGGGTGGAAATTTTTTTCTTTTCTGAAGGTAAAATGTTTTATGGTTCACCACCAATGTTTTTTAAACCAATCTAAAATGTTTTGGGTTTTTCTGAGTTTTTATATGGTTCTATGGTTGTGAGAGTGGCCTATACCCTATTCAACACTTAGCTAAGCTGATGAAACAAATAGAGTCTACTCTATGGCTTATTAGCTGATTTATTCAAGGTTTGATAAGGGTCTCTTAGAATCCTAAGGGTTACTTAGATTGCCACTGATTCAAAAAAATCATATCATGATTACCATTATGCTGGTAGTGCTTGAAGAAGCTATAGTTCACTTAAATGAATACTAAGCGTTTTATTTAGAGACTCTTACTTAAAAAGGTCCCACCGTGATCACCAAAATGTTGGGATCTTGTGATTTAGCAGATTGGAAAACTAAATGACAAGGAAACATATAATCCAGTCTTTAGAGCTCTAGGATCTAGCCCTCCTAGTCTTAGAGAGGGATCTCTCAATTGTTTGCAAAGATATGACTTGTTTGCTTGTAAAAGGTTGATTTTAGGCTAGTTATTAAGAATGAGTTTGTTTGATTGTTTGGTGGGACATGATGATCTAGGCAGCATAGATAGGAAAGGGAAATCTCTAAGCCATTGGGCAATGGATTCAAGTAGAATTTTGTAACAAATTTGTAAAGGAATCATAGGTATCAAAGGGAAAATATAACTTGGCTATTGGATCTACAAAGTTTTTCAGATGAAATGAAATAAACATTAAAGGTTTAGAATGAAAAGAATAACTAATGGAAATTAAGAATCCTTAATTATATGTACTTCTCAAAAAAGGGACTTAAAACATCATTTGAACATGAAGAAGTATTTCATAGACAGGGCTAACCGTGAATTCTACAAATCACACTTCAACAAATAACAATTTCAAGACAAACTTATCAAATGAAATCTAGGAGTCGAGGAACACTCTATTTCATCCAAAGATTTCACTTAAAGGATAAGAAAACATTCAAGATTCACAAATAACTACATTCATAGAAGAGGGAACTCCTAGACATTTCTGATTACAGCTATAAATACCTTCAAAACAATTATTTAATCAAGAACAAAGGGTATGATCAAAACATACCTCTTTGGCAGACTGTAAACAATGGTACTTTAAAGGGAGACTTCAAAAACAGTTTTCAAGTGGCAGCATGTAAGCAGGGAAAACCATAAATCATTCTTGCGACCAACTATTTGAACTATTCTGGAAATAAACAAGCTGAAGGGTTGAAAATAAGTCAAACTAGTCAATAAAACATTCAGCAGATGAAAACATAAAGACAATGAAGAGTAAACAGGCCTAAGGTGCTTCTAGGAGACATTTCTTAGCCTAAAATTTTCACTCTACTGCAAGAAAGAAATGACGAAAACGGAATGGAAAACAGGAAAAACATTAACAGATTATAATACTTCACCAACAGCCAAGCTCAGGGATCCAATGACAGATCTTTCTCCATCAACAAACAGGTCAAAACATCCACAGGTTCCAGAACATCAAATTTCTTTCAACTTCAGCAGAACTGTATATTACTTCAAAGAGTTATCAAATTCCCACCTTTACAATGAGTTCCAGTGCAGTATTTATACTGCAAATGAGGAGGTGGAACTATCTAGGGTTCAAAAATGTTATTAATGACGTATTAAATGCACTCCTATCCTTAAAAATCATGCATGGCATAAGGTAGGAATTTCTCTCAACTACTTCTCTGTGTAGTAAATCTGTCTTTACTTCCTGAGGATGAAATAGTTGAAAATATTGACTTTGAGGGCTTTTTCTGTCTTTATATTAACTATTCTGATAGTTTCAAATAACTTCTTTTGTGTAATAACTATTTATTTTCCTTTTAGGACATAAAGCAAGCCACAGGTGGTAGTTAGGCTTATCAAGTAAATAACTGCTCCTTTTGATGTATCCGAGGCTATCTTTAAGCCTAATTTGCCTTTATTTCATCATTAAACTATTTTTTAGGCCCTTTAGCCTTGATCTGGCTTTAATTAATCTATTTTTAGGTTTTGATTTTTCCTTAAGCCTCTATCATCATCCTTATGTTGTCTTTATCTCCTTTCTGATTGTTTCGGGCCTTTATTCGTTTATCTTCTTCCTTTGATTTCATGATTTAAACTTTATTTTAGGCCTGATTTGTTTTTAGCCTTCATAATCCATAATATTGTCCTTTTCCCTTTATACATTGCTTTAGCCTTTCGGTCTCCTTTCTCTGTTTCTATTAAAACTTATGTTTTAACTGTGTTTTCTCCTTTAATTTGCCAATTAAACCTTTAATCTTTTGTCTGCCTCTTTACACCTTGATTTGTCCTTGATACTATGTTTTTCCACCTTTATCTCTTTTTCTTTTTAACAACTGTTTTATTCATTAATCCCTCATGCCTTTAAAACCTTGATTAGGCTTTAATCCTCTATTTTAAGACTATGATTTTTCCTTAAGCCTTTATCATGCATTATATTGTCTTTGAAACCTTTCCTATTCTTTTGAACTTTCGTTCATATCTATTTTAACTGCATTTTTATTCTTTAATCGTCCTTTAAGCCTTTAATCACTGTTTCTTTGGCCTTCAACCTCGCCTTTATCCCCTTTTTATTTAAAATTTAAATCCTATCTTTTCCTTTCTTCTTTACTTCACTATTTCTTCTTTGGTTCCGTGGTGTGCAGGGTTTCCTTTATGCGCAGGAGGTTTTCATAACCCGTCGAGGGTTTGAACCTTTAAAAAACCCCATATTTCATTTTTCTTCATTTTTCTGGCCCTTGAACCGTCAGTTAAAGGCTCTTCGCCACTGTAACTTGACCGTGGGTGGGCCTGCACATAAACCTACCATTATAACCTACAATAAACAAAAAAATTAATAAATCCTGTGCTTTTTTGGGGAAAAACTGCTTTTCAAAGGTTTATGAGGGTGTATGGCAGTCGCAGGAATGTTGCGGAGGGAGGAAATGTATGTAGGAGGAGGTTTCATGGCGGAAACCTGCAAACATGGGATTCAAAAAGGTTTTGGCGTGAAAAATGAGAAAATTGGTTTTGGTGAAAACCACGGTGGTTTTCACGTTGAAGTTGGGCGGTCAGTGGTTTTGCCCAAATCGAACGTGATTCCATACAATTTGTGACACGCGTCCCCCATAAAACCACCGGTTTTGCGTGGATTTGGGTTGTTAAACCCCGACGCCAAAATCCGCATGAAACGTGATGTGAACTGTTGGATCTGGAGGTGTAGATCTAACGGTGGGGGAGGAGCATGATGGGGAAAGGTGCATGGTGGAAGGGAGTTGGTGGAGGACAAGTGTTGGACGTGGACTGGACGAGCGGTAGGGTAGTTGATGGTGGGGCTGAGATGACGTTAGCTGCTTTGTCGTGGAGCGGATTTATGTGATTGGTGAAGTTAAATGAGGGTCGTCAGTTCATGGGTGATCGATGATGGAGATCGATCGAGGAAGACGGATGGGAGGATAATTGAGGGAGGAGAGGTGTGACGGTCACCATTGGATATACACGATCAACAGTTGAGATTGAGCTCAATTTTTATGGAGTGGGGTAAGGGAAAAAGGGAAGGTGGATGTGATCCAGGCCATTTGATCAATGTGATCAACGGTGTAGATCGTTTTGAAGAAATGAACAGATGGGGGGTAAGAAAGGAAAGGAAGAGGGGCTTAAGAAAGGGGCTGGGGCATGGTCCTGTGAAAAAGTAAGGAGACCAGGAGCGAATGTCAGAAGGGCTAGGAGGTAGATGGGAGATGGACAAGGAGAGGAGTGCCAATAACCGTCGATCTTGGTAGATCAATGGTGGGGATCTAATCGGAGGTTGAACATCGACGGAGGAGAACAAAAAGAGAAACGAAGAAAAAGGTGAATTGCCGATGCTGACGGGGGCTAAAGCCTGCTGCTGGGGCACGGTCCCATGGAGAGATAAGGTGACCAGGAGCCAAAGAAAAGGGGCCAAGGGCTAGTGCAGAGAGTTTAAGCGCTTGGTCCTGATGTTCGAACACATGGAAAAAAAAAGGAGCGAAAGGCTTAAGCCCTCAGCGGCTTAAATCCTATATACAAAAAGGTCAAAAAAGGTAAAAAACAAAGGTTTTTTAAGCCTATTTGGATGTTTTGATAGGGTAAAATAAGCATTTTTAAACCAAATAAAAGGGTTCTATCGGTTTAAAAAGGATTTTTTAAGAGGAAATGAAGGTTAAATGAGAAGGGAAAAGAGAGGATTTTTAGAGGAAATGGAGCTTTTATGAAAGAAAGAGGTCCTTTTGAAGGGGAAAATGACTATTTGGATAGGAGTAAACGAGTCAAATTTAATGAGAAAATGAATATCTTAGGGATAATGAACACAGTGAGATTTCCAAAATTCAGAAATTTTCATGAAAAGTTTGTTTTGGAAATTCATGGATTGATCTAGCCATCATCAGATATAACATAATTTATAGATGGCTAACACATTTCAAGATGGTACCAAAGCTAGTGTGGAACCTTCCTTCTATATCCAACACAGTTTTAAGGTTGTTTCAGGTTTGAAACTTGGGTTTTTTAGCCATGTTTTTTTAGCAACATAAGATTTCTGAGTTTTTTCCGCTTTCCTTCATCAGGCACATTCTTCTTTAATAGATTTTAGTCTTTTAAATGTATTTAAGGGTATATTTTTGTAGGTTGTGGCAGTTACCCACCCAAGTGGGTAACCTCTAGGAGAAAAATTTTCTCCAATTTGTTCAGCTTGCTAGCAAGTAGGCATATGATGATCCATAGATTTCTAGCCTCAAAGGCCTTCCATACAATTTTTTTCAGTGCTCTATTTCATTTAGCACACTGAACAGATGAAGGTGGGCCATATATTATATGCCACATAACCATTTTTGTAATCGATTTCTTTCATTTATTGTTTAAGGGAATTCTAGTATGGATCACAGGTCGAATTGGATGGTAGAATGCAATTGGTTGTAAACAATGGTGATTGATGACACATAAGGCAAAGTGATCGACCCTAAAACTGCTTGCACTGACTAGTGCTACAATTGTCTCTTCACTTCATTTGCTGCCAACGGTGGCTAATGATAGAATGATAGAATCCAATGCTTGGCAGTGGAGATTTCAGTATCAACTCAGTTTTGTGTCCAACCTCCCTCTTTGGTGGAAACTCTTTGGGTTCTTGAAACACTTCCTTGTATGCTACCATAAGTTGTTGTTTCTACTAATAAATTTAGTCTTCATGGAATCCTTATTGTTAGTGTACTCTTTTTGACAGATAAGAATAAAAACACTTGCATGGATTAAAATATTAAGCTTGATTTCTCAGAACATTTACTCATATGAACATTGCTTGGCATGTGCTTGAGTATAATATCGATTAAGATGAAGCATTTAGAACATGTTTGTATTGGATAAAAATATATTTGTCCTCATTTTGTAGACCCAAATATTTTAAGAAAAACTTTACATGGAAAATATTCATCAAATAGATTTACCACGTTTTTTAGAAGGGAATTTCACATAGTTTGTTGAAATATATTGAATTTGCAGTATAGAGTATGCCCATTGTCAATTCTTTGAACCATTTTCACTAAATAGAAAATGTTTTTGTGTAGGCCATTCAGTCCCTTGTTGATTTAGGTACACTTGAACCCACTAGTGTCATGGCATCCGTATGCTTCTAATCCTACTTTATATTAATGAACTCCTATAATCATCAGTTTTGGAGTTTAGGAACATCTTTGAAATTTTGAATAGTGCATCCAAAAGAAGAAAGGTTTTTAAGTATGAAAGTAACTTGAGAAATGCTTAATAAACAGGCATCACCAAATATTATTTAGTTGATATAATATTATGATTCATCTGTGGAATGTGCTCTATAGGTAAGACGATCTATACAGTTCTTCCTGGATAGAATTTTAAACCAAAAACCTGACCAGGAAGCAACACTATCTACAATTGGAGAGGTATGTTTAAGACTAAAGATGCAAGCCAGGCATTAATACTATTTGTGTCTAGTATGTACCCAAGAAATGCCTCTTTTTTTACATCTTAGTGGGTAGTTCTCTATTTTAATATTTATAGTTGTTTTATAAAATGACATTGTAGTTGTTAGATAAGAAGGGCGAATATTTATGCCCTTATCTTGTATTGAATTTGGTGGCTTTTAAGCTTTGGTTATATGGTTGTTGGCTTGTAATCTGTTGGATGTATGATGCCCACTTACAGAATTAGAATTTTATTTTTGCATAAACCGGTCTATCGCTTTGCCTGAGAAAGCATGATTTTTATTTGAAAGTATTGTAGATTAAAAGTATTGTTAGACATAGGAACACAGAGTAAATGGGTCAAATCCGCCCCCACCTATGTTGTATATTGCACCTCACTTCTCTCATTTCAACATGCCCTAGTGCAAGCAATATATATTCTTTCTTTTCCAGGCAGCTAACACAACAGGATAACATGAAATTTCTAACATATGTCCAATTCATAAAACTTGAAACATTGTTGAATTGATACTACAATGTTCAATTCATAATTCAGCATCAAGGGAAAGTACCTAGCTACACAAGTTCCTAGTATATTTTCCAATAATTTTCCTCGAACATCTTGGAAAGTCCGTAAATATTGAAACACAACATAATTAAAAATATTTCTAGAGTAGCAATGTTGTAATCATCATATAACACATAGACCTCATAAAGAAGCAGTGTCAATATCAATATCTGGAAAAATGTCCCAACAAACATTTCAAAATGAGGGGCACCATTTTAACCTTGTAAAGGCCATAAAAAAGTGCTAATTCCAAACAAAATACTACAAGTAGGGTTCAACTTGGAAGAGAACTAACATCAAGAATTTTTGTTGTTCCACCGATTTTACCAACAATCTTACCAATACTATGCTCCAAAACACTTTCTTATCATCAAAACAAGTGCGTCTATCCAGGAAATCAGTTTTTCTTAGTCTTCTTAATAGGCTGTGTCCTGCTTTATTATTCAAGTACAAGACTAGTCATTTAGTAAACCACCAATAATATATGTTTCTGCTAGAACAAGCACAAATTCACTATTCTAAGCTCAAAAAATCCTACCATTTTATGCCAGGTGTAACATTGTTTCGAAGAAGGGTTTTATGGGTTTTCTGCCTGAGTCCAATAGAACAGATAGGAAGATAACCTCTACAAGGAAGCTTCCATGGAAAAACGAATATGAAGGAAGAATATTGTATTTTTGTCAAAATGGGGAGAAGCCTAGTAATTGCATTTTCAATGGGTGTAATCAAATTTATCAGTCTCATAACTCAAAGAACAAAGGGACTACAGAGCATGGTCGATCTTATAGACATTCTTTGGCCCTGCAGCCTGAATCACATTTACATCTGCCTAATTCTAAACCGAATGATCCCTGCATATCAAAATATAGATGTTGTTTGGATGGTTATCCATCGACAAGGGTTCCATTCTTGCGTTGTTCTCGCCCACTTGTATTGGCCCATCATTATTGCATGAGTTCAAAAGGATGGACTGTGTGAAAGTCCCTTATCATTTTAGTGGAATGGATAATACTTGGACTTGGCACCATAGTCTATTCTTTGCAGTGAAGCTCCCTATACAAGCTTGTTTGTCAAATATTTTTGGAAAAAATGGCGCATTTCACGGTTAATAGGCATATCTAGCATACCCCATGCAGGGGAGGAGCATTCCTGTGAGGATTGTCAGAACAACTACTCCAAGTTGCCACTAGACCACAGCCTGATGTGCATTATTGTCCTTTTGCACAAAGTTAAGCACATTAAGGATTATGCTTTTTTATACACATTTATTTCTCTAAATTTCAACTTCTTATTAGAAGAAGTGTGTCCCTTATTTGAAATTCGGTTCTTCCTCGCTATTCTCCCTTATCCCCTTGATTATGCATACTATGTTTTCTTAAAATATTTATGAACGGGACAGTCAATGCTGCATTACATTCTGGCCTTCTTACATAATTTTGGGGATTTTAGTTATAAACAAAGCAAAGTTTAAATGTTCTAGGAGTATTTTAGAATTATGAGCAAAACATAATTTTAAATATTTTGGGAGTCTTGTGCATTTTATTTATGTTTTCAGAATATATATAAACCTTAATGCCCTTGCTTGAAAAATCCAGAGTGCCTCATTTTTTGGATCATTGACTTAGATTGACATTCTTGATTTCCACAGTAAACATAAGAGGTTCATTGTTATGTGATGATGACACTTTAGAGTGTAAATGATTTGCAAAGATGACTAGTTCTTTCCTTTGAGATTGTGCGAAAATATGGATTTTTTAAACTTGTTGTAAACAATTTGGCTGAATAAGAAACTTGGCTCCCTGTTACAAAACTTAAAGATGTTGTACTAATGGTATAAATGATTGGAAACTACAGCTACCAAAATTTATACCAAATATGTCTTATTAAGGGTATTAATGTTGGAAAATTTGAGTACAGTTGGTGGAAGTGATATCTTCTTTCTTACAGGTTGACCTAATTGCAATTTTTTAGGATTGTAGTTTAAGGTGTTCTGAGAAGTTTAAAAGAGGATTCAGTTTTTGTTACCTAATTAGGCCATAGGTCAAGTTGTAGTTGTGAAGTTCCCTTGTTCTTCTATCAGTAGCATTTGCATATGGTGAAAGTGGAATCATTCAATGTATATGAAATCTAAACACGGAATGAGATAGGATCTAGTCTTCGAAAGATAAGAATTTGAGTGTTTAGGGTGTTTTTAGGGTGATTGCCATGGTTATTTTTATACTATTATTACTATAATCCTTTTTTATTTGTTACAATTGTTCTTAGTTTATACCTGGAGTTGTTGGCCATTTTTCTCCTCCAGCGCACACAACATATATACTATGTTTCACACTCAACAAATCCAATGATTTTTATAAATATACAATGCATGGCAATAGATTTCATTACCATTTATATGTTTGTAGTATGCCACAACATATTTATAGTTGGATGTGGAGTGAAATACATACTTTTTTTTGCTTCCAATTTTGTGGTTCTCTATAATTTATTTGGTGTAGGAGATGAAAGGTGCAATACCAAGAGAGTTCTTGCTTGCAAGTCACTATCTTTTTTGTCTGTTAAATTTTTTTTTTTCCTGTGAGCTTAAAAAATTGTTATGTATGTGATTGTGAACCCTTGTTAAAACTTGTATATGTATATGCACTTCTGTAACTAGACTTTGTCGCACAATGTTGGATAGGAAACTGAGAGACGACATATTGGCTTAAGAATGGAAGGTAGGACCATGGATTTGAGATATCTGGAAGAAGGAGCTGTACATAGCAGCTTCAAAGTTGAAGCAAAATAAGGTGAGTTGTCACCTACACCAGAGACTGAGGATTGACAAAACACATTATATGCCAATGTTAGCAATGTAGTTTTTGGTACAGATTTTGTGCCTAGATGGGAGGATAATGGTGAAAACACAAACTATAGGAATATACGTGAAGATGAAGAGGTTGAGTGTGGTACTGAGGAAGGAGGAGAACATGATGCTGATGTAGATGATGAGCGGGAAGAGAGTCATCAAATATTGATTGAGGATAGTGAGAATGCTTCTGAAGCTGGTGATTTTCATGATGATGATGCCAAATCTAGCTCATGGTGCCCCTCCACAACCTCATTGTGCATAGGACACAAATGAGGCAGTGAAAGTGAAGAACTTTGTTGCAAAAGGTAGTGCAGCAAGTATAATAGGGGAGAGTGATGGCAATGCTAGAGCTGACATTGAAAACACTAATGTGAAACAACAAACTCTGGGTGGTAATGGTGAGGAAAATTTAATAATCGGAACAACAATCTCTGCCAGGTGTAGAATGAGAAATGGTGAGACTGACATCAAGGGAGATTGTGTTAATGAAACTAACCAAAATGGGCATAAAAGTGAGGGTGGAAATTTGCATTCCACTGCACCTGTTTCTGATGAGATTCCTAGTATATCCATGCAGGTTGGTCACATTGAAAAGTTAGATGACTCAAACACTGTGATTGTAGTTCCAACAGAGTCAAGTTCAGGACGATTGGCTTTGTACCATGTGTCATGTTAGAATACATATCCCATGTATGGGACACACTCACAACTTCAAGAGACTTAAAACCTATTAGAATAATTTAGCTTTAATAATCAGTGTGATATAGAGAATTTTAAGTTTGTTTTTACCTATTATGTTGTTTATGTCTCTCATTTTCAGATTATTGTGGTCTTCTTGGTAGGGACAGGTGCACTACATTCAAGGCCTAGGCAAATGTTTGGTGAGAGTGTGCCTGAGCCCTTTATAAAAGATAGGGCGAGGCCTTTAGTAAAGGTATGGTTCTAGAATTGTCTATGTTGTTGTTTTAAAATTTATAAATACATAGAAGACATAGGATGCATTACATCATTGCTTAAAATACACTACTAGAAAGCTTAACAAAACTCAAATATAAATATTGCATTAGTTTTAACTAAAACACAGCTGATTGCTGGTGAAATACCTTTCTCCTCCCATCTTATGTTTCATTTGACATGCTATATAAATTATAATGATTCATAGTGAAAATAATTTATGAGCTATTCTCTTGCCATGTTGATTTCATATGTCTCTTAGTGGTGGGAATGCTTTATGATCTCTTGATTGTCATCATCTCTTCCCTCTGTTTTTGTTGCTCATAATGATGATGTGAGCAAACTTTGGCAGGAGCGAATAATAATAATAATAATAATAATAATAATAATAATAATAATAATAATAATAATAATAATAATAATAATAATAATAATAATAATAATAATAATAATAATAATAATAATAATAATAATAATAATAATAATAATCCCCCCTTCCTCCTTTCTAAAATAACATGATCCTTTTACTATCTCACTTGGTGAGGGGTTAATTTATGAGAATAGAGGTCTTGGGTTCAAGCCTCCTTCTCAAGCTTATTTTGTAAAAAGTTTTTGTTCAAAGGGGCAGAATATTTTTTAAAAGCCACACTTCATCCCGTTCTCGTAACTATTCAGCATCTACAACTCAGATTTTTCGAAAGGCATAAATTCTTCATCCAGGAGCTATTTTTCGAGCCATTTTTTTGAAATAGCCTAATTTTTTGAGATATTTCCATTGGAGCAGTTAGTTTCATATTTTCTCAGCTTCAATTTAAAAAAAAAAAAAATGGAAAGTGCATGCCTGGTTATTCTTAACAACACCAATTATTTCCAATGGCTACCTCACATGGTAGATATACTTAGAAGTAAAGGGCTTTATAGAATAGCCACAGGACAAGAAACTAAACCTTCCAATGATGATAAAGTTCCTAAATGGGAAAATAGACAATATCAAGCACAAGGGTTGATAGGAATGTCCACTGCTCAAGATCTTCGATTTCACATCCTTGACATTGACACTCATGATAAAGCCCTAGAAAAGATAAATAATGTTTTTGGCATTCAAAATCAAATAAGGGCCCACCAGCTTGAAAAAGAGTTGCTTACTTTGGACCCTAATAATTTCTCCTCTATTGAAGACTTTTTGTCCAAATTCAAGACCCTTAGATTTCTTTTAGAAGGGTCTAAGGTTAAAAAGGAAGATGGTAGCCTCATCTATTGCATTCATGTTAAGATTGGCCCTGCATACTCTGTATTTGTTTCAGCCTTCCATTCCACTAGAGAAGCCATCATTTCTTCAGGAACCACCTACAAGAATCCCTCTTTTGATGCCTTTTGTGATTCTTTGATAAGAGAACAAGAAAATTTTTTACACCTTGGTATTATCACTATTGGAAAAGCTTCTAAGAAAGCCTTAGCAGCCCAACAACAACTATATAAAAAGAATCCCAAGAAGCAGTATCCTAAAAAATATGGTCCTAAGCCAAACAAGGGCCCTAAGCAATTTCAGCCGCAAACTGAAAAATCAAATCACCAATATAATAAGGAAAATTAAAACGAAGGGAAGAAGACAGAGAGACATTGCAACTTTTGCAACTGGGATGGCCATATAGAGTGCAAATGTTTTAAGAATATGGAAGCCTTAGAAGCAGCAATGAAGAAGCACAACATCAATTTGGAGCACTCTTCACCTTCATCTTTAGGCATGTCACTTTTTGCTTGTGGTTGTCAAGCATCAAGATCTGGTTATGCATTAAATGTATCTTCTTCTTCTCCTTCTCATGAGTGGCTCATTGATTCTGGAGCTTATTACCACATGGCTAAAAATAAATCCATGTTTTCTTATTTAAATGATTGTAACACCAAACATATTTATGTTGGTGATGATAGATCTCTTAGTGTTGTGGGATTTGGAACCATTCATCTAGATAATGGTTAGTTTAATGATGTTCTATGTGTTCCTACCTTGTCATGCAACCTTCTATCTGTTTATCAGATAACTCATTCAGGTGAAGGGAAAATAGTAGAATTCTCACCTCATGATGTTGTAATCAAGGACCTCAAAGATCCTAAACATATTTTAGCTACTGGCATTGCTGATGATTCCACAAGGTTGTATAAGTTTTACAACTTTGGGTCATCATCTTTTCCCTGTGTTTTTGTTGCTCATAATGACGATGTGAGCAAACTTTGGCATGAGCGATTTGGTCACTTAAAATATTGCTCTCTTCAAACTCTATGTAAGGAAAATATGGTGACGAGCCTTCCTATGGTATCTTGTCGAGGTGGTGTTTGCTCTGGATGTGTACTTGAAAAACATCATCGGGATAGTTTTGACAAATTTTCCTCTTGGCACGCTTCAACCCCTTTGCAGCTTGTACACAGTGATTTATGTGGTCCACTTCCTATTGTTTCTTTCTCTGGTTGCAAGTACTTCTTAACTTTCATTGATGATTTTTCCAGACGCACTTGGGCATATTTCTTAAAACTCAATAGTGAAGTTTTTAACATGTTCTTGGCCTTTAAGGCCTTTGTTGAGAAACAATCTCAACATCAAATTCTTATGTTAAAATCAGACAATGGCGGAGAATATGTTAACAACAATTTATCAACTTCTGCACTGAGCATGGCATTCAATTGCAACATACTATTCCATATACTCCACAACAAAATGGTGTAGCTGAAAGGAAGAATCGCACCTTAAAAGAAATGGATAATTGTATGCTTCAATCTAAAGGACTTGGTCTCAATTTTTGGGCAGAAGCCATTAACTGTGCAAAATACATAGTAAATCACACTCCTACTAAGGTTTTAAAGAATATAACTCTAGAAGAAGCTTGGAGCTCAATCAAACCAGATGTAAGTCACTTTCATGTTTTTGAAAGTGATGCTTGGGCCCATATTCCAGATGCGAAACATAAAGCCTTAGAACCTAAGAGTGAAAAATGTATTTTTGTTGGATATTCTAAAGATGTCAAAAGATATAGACTTCTTCAACCAAAATCCAAAAATATAATCATTAGAAGAGATGTAAAGTTTGATGAAAATATATCGGCCTACAAGCCTAGTTCGGCGGGTGTGCCACCTTTGGCCTGCGAGCCTAATTCGGCATATGTGCCACCTCTCTCTCTCTCTTCTATTTTTAATAGAATTCCTTCTAGTTTAGATGATGATAGCAAGGATGAAAATCCTCCTCCAGCTCATGAAATTGATCCTTATACTCCACCTCTTCCAAGATGGGTCCGCTCTACTCAGGATGCAGCAGGTTCTCTTGCAGGTGACCCTGCCGATCGATGACCTACACGTTCTCAGTTCGAAAGAGCTTCTTCCTTATTGGCTCAAGTTCTAGAAAAACTTGATCCATAAACCTTTGAAGAAGCCTCCGGTCATCTAGATTGGGATGAAGCTATGAATGAAGAGTATCATTCGTTATTGGCAAAAAATACTTAGGATCTTGTTCCTCTTCCAAAAGGAAGAAAACTTGTCAGATGCAGATGGGTTTACAAAACCAAGTTTGGACCAGATGGAAAAGTGGATAGACATAAAGTTCGTCTTGTCGCTAAAGTTTTTTCACAAGTTGAAGGCATTGACTATACTGAAACCTTCTCCCCTGTTGCAAAAATGAATTATATCTTCCTTGTTCTTTCCCTTGTTTCCTCCTTTAAATGGGAATTCCATCAGATGGATGTTAAATCTGCCTTCTTACATGGAGATTTTCATGAAGAAATATACATGGAACAACCCCCTGGATTTAGCCAAAAAGACTCCAGCATTTTTTGTCACCTTAGGAAGTCTCTCTATGGTCTCAAACAAGCTCCTCGGGCTTGGTATGCCGAAATGGATAGATTTATCTTAGATAATGGATTTTATAGGCGTCATTCTGACAACACTGTCTACACCAAGAAAGTGGGTAATTCCTTCACCATCCTTGTTCTTTATGTTGATGATCTTATCCTTACTGGTAGTGATCCAAACCATATAAACCATGTGAATTATAGCCTCAAAAAGAAGTTTGAAATGACAGACTTAGGACACTTGCATTATTTCCTTGGTCTTCAAGTCTTGCAATCCAAGGAAGGCATTACCCTCTCTCAGTCCAAGTATGCCTGTGATATTCTACACCACTTTCACATGGAAGATTGTAAGCCTGCCCCTTCTCCCTTTCAGTCAACTGTACTACCCTTGAAGTTGATGCTACCTTATACCGTCAACTTTTTGGTAAAATTTTATATCTAACCCATACCCATCCTGACCTTTCCTTTGCCATTGGTCTTGTCGCTCGGTTTATGCAACAACCTCATGAAAGTCACTGGAAAGCAGCTAAAAGAATAATTCGATATATTCAAGGTACAGTTCAGTTTGGGATTCATTACAGTGTAGGAGAATCTCCCTTGTTGATTGGTTTCACTGATTCCGATTGGGCTGGTGACCATAATGATTCGAAGTCCACTACAGGATATGTTTTCACTCTTGGTTAAGGACCTATTACTTTCTCTTGTAAGAAACAAAGTGCCATCTCCCTTTCTTCAGCAGAAGCAGAGTATCGTGGTGCAGTTGAAGCCAACAAGGAAGTCATGTGGCTTTGTCAGATCCTGTCTGAATTTGGTCTCCAGCAACATCCAACTACACTTTGGTGTGATAATCAGAGTGTCATTCAGCTATGTAAATATCCAGTTCAACATCAGCGTATGAAACACATTGAACTCCACATATACTTCATCGGGAAGCTCATTCATGATCATGTTCTTGAAGTGCAGTATTGTACGACCAATGATCAAGTAGCTGATATCTTTACGAAGGCTCTCACAGAAATGAAGTTTACCAAACTTCGATCCATGCTTGGAGTTCAGGAAAGTTGTCATTAAGGGGGGATAGGCTCTAATGCCTCCTTCCTTCTTCTATTGTGTCACTTTTTCAAATCCTTCAATCCTATCTCAATTTGTTCTGAAGGGGGGATGTTAGGATATTCTGAAACATAGGAAATAGGATCCTTTTGTGTCACCTTTGTAAATATTTCAATTCTATCCCAAGTTGTTCTTAAGGGGGGATGTTAGGATATTCCGACACATAGGAAATAGTTAAGAATAACTTAGTCTAGTGTAGAGTTAGGTAAAGTGTGTTTCTTTACCATGTACATTTAGTCTAGTGTAGAGTTAGGTAAAGTGTGTTTCTTTACCATGTACATTTGTAACTTATAATCCGACGGTCACGATTTGTAGTGATCTAATGGTTATCTCTCACCTCGATATTAACGAAACTTGATCTGTGGCTTAACATGCGATTGGTCCATGATCTCTATTTAAAGAGCATGGAGGGTCATTTTTCCAGTAACCGTTTATGAGAGAAACATATCTAACTTCTATTTTTATATTAATAAATTCCGTGAAGTGGCCGCGTTGGCTCAGGGCGTGGACTGTTTCCATCTTTGAGGGTTTTAACCACGTGATTATACTAGTGTACTAATTTGTGATATGTTTATGAGCGGTGACCTTTGGTTCTTGATCTACAAAACTTACCCTGTAAATTACTACAACAATTTTGTGGTTCTCTATAATTTATTTGGTTAGAGATATGAAAGGTGCAATACCAAAAGAGTTCTTGCTTGCAAGTCATTGTCTTTTTTGCCTGCTAACATTTTTTTGTTTCTTGTGAGCTAAAAAATTGTTCTGTATGTGAACCCTTGTTAAAAAATGTATATGTATATGCACTTGTGTAACTAGACTTTGTCACACAATGTTGGACAGAAAAATGAGAGATGACATATTGGCTTAAGAATGGAAGGTAGGACCATGGATTTGAGATATCTTGAAGGAATTGTACTGATCCGGATTTATACAGGAACGCAACAAAATATAGAAATAACCATGAACATAGAGATGCAGCGGAAATAATGCTTCATTTCATTAATATCAAATAACAGAAATATGCTTACAAGCATAATGGAAATAAAATAGCTAGGGTGCTGGTAGCGAATCTCTTAGAAGAGATGTGATAGCTACAGACCTCTGAACTACGTTACAATGAGGCTCGAGGGCCTATTTATTGTTGAGAAATGATGTAGATTCTAAAACGTCCAAAAACCTAACCGTAGGAGATGAGGCGCCAAAACTGTGGACGCCCCGTTTGGGTAAATTGGTGGTTCAACTTCCCGGGGGCATAACTTTGGCACCCGATCTCCGTTTGACATGCTGAATAGCTCGTTAGAAAGATCTATCCGAGGACTTCAATTTTTGAACGAGCAAAATCGGTCCATGGACCCATGTTGCTCTCCGTTTTCCCAAAAAATGTCGTTTAGGGCCTCAAAACGGCTCTGGAAGTTCAGGACCTGAAAAACTGCTAAAAATAGTAAGTTTTGTTGCAACTTGAAAATTGAAAGAACTGAAGATCAGGGTTCAAATGGAATAGGTGGGTGGCCACCAATATCCACCTGGATCATTAAGCTCCCAAAACGGCTCCGAGAGTGGAGGACCCGAAAACCTGCTAAAAATAGTAAGTTGTGATGAATGTGAAAAGCTGTAAGAATTGATGGTGCTGGCTCAAATGGAATAGGTGGGTGGCCACCGATATCCACCTGGATCATTCCTCCCTCCTTAGGAAGCAATGGTCCCCATTGCGTTGAGATCCTCCATGAGATGAGGCAAATTCTGTTGAACTGAGTATTAGATGTGTTGAAGATGTCATGGACCTGCGGGTGGACATGCTGGATGCGTTTAGTAAATTTGGTTTCTTTATCAACCTCATACAGTACATGTTTGTATTCTGTATGTGTATTTGTAGGATGTATGGCAACATCAGGTGGTGGTGCATTGGGAGTCAGATCAATGGAGTGCTTGTCCTGACAGTGTAGAGGAACCTCTATGAGTGAGGAGAAATTGTCATCGTATTCCTCCATGTCTTTGTCCATTTGCTGCAGCCGTGAAAGGGAGCCCTGTTTCAAGGTTGTGGCCACAATATTCTTGTTTCCCTGTGAGTGAGTCGTAAGGAAAATGAATTTCCTGGTCTGGGAAACAATCTTACTACGTTTTTTTGCAGTAGTCAAAGAGATGGCAGGAGACGGTACTACCTCCGGTATCCTATACAAGTTATTTCCCAAAGTAATAATAATAGCACGAGGCCTAGAATCATACACAGCATGTCACCTCCACAAGTATGGTTGGCCCAATAATACATCAGCTACATCAAGAGGAGCAACATCGCACAATACCTCATCTGTGAATGGCTTGATACTGTATGGAAGTCGGCACTGCTGGCGGATGTGGAGATCTCTGCCTGGGTGGAGCCACCCGATGGTATACGGCTGTGGGTGTGTTATGGTTGGTAGGCCGAGCCGCTTCACGATGTTTGCTGAAATGAGGTTCTTTTGGCTTCCGCTATCGACGAGAAACTGCAGTGGAGAACCCTTCACCCACATCTGCGACTGGAAGAGGCGCTCCCCCTCCTCTGGATCCTCTGGACCCTCCTTCTGGATCTTGGTGGTGGCAACAATGGCACTGGGATCCGCATCAATGATCCGCCTCCCTTTGTCATTGCCTTTGTCTGGTTCTAACTCAGGATCAGAAAATGCATCTGATTCGGGTGCCTTTAGTTCAGCCACCAAAGACTGTTTGGCCCGACACTCGTTTGTGCTGTGAGTGGGGCTGTTATGAAATTCACACCACTTCCCTGTGTCCTTCTTTGGATTTATGGTGTTGTTCTGAGTCGCATTGCTTTGGCCTTGCCCCTTTTTCTTCGGTTCGGGGGCACCTTTCGGATTCGCAGATCGAAATTCTCGCTTCTTCAGCTTAAATTTCTGCTCGATCTTGGCGGCATAGCGATATGTCGTGCCAAGAGATGTAATGTCGAGGAACTCCATTTCCTCCTTAATGTGTTTGTGTAGACAACCGCGGTACTTGAGCACCAAATGTCTCTCTGAATCTTTAATACCCAACTTTGTGCACAGGGTATGGAACAAATTCGTCAGTTCGTGCACATCTTGATCCTTTTGTTGCCGCAGCGTGGTCCATTGGATGTATTTGTCCTCATAGCTCCCCATGGGGTAATATTGTTCCTTGATGTCGTCCCTTGAACGACCCATGGGTGTGGTCGAGAACAAGAGAGGGGTTCCCTTCGCCTCTTGTCACTGGGAGGTTTCCACCGTCCTTGACATGGGGGTGCTTTGAGGAGTGGAAAATGCTGTTTTCCTACCAAAGAAGTCATGGACCTATAAACATTCTTCCAACAAATTTAACCATCTGTCTACAGCGTCTGCATCTATTTTTCCTTCAAATATAGGAATGTCAAAGTTTACCCGTACCTTGAAGGGAGTGGCGCCTCCAGAGTGGCTGTTGGATGCAGATGCGCCATATGTGGGCAGTCGTTGAAGGATTTGAGCAAAGTTATCCATCATCGCGTTCCTTTGTCTCTCGAGGGCCTCCTCGAGTAGTATTTTGATAGGATCTCCTGCTCCCTCGTCTTTCTTTTCTTCCGCCATGGGAGGTCATCGGGGTTTGCGAGGCTGATCTTGCAAGGGTTCAACTAGATCGAGCCCTAACTCCTTATACCCTGACCGCGTTGGGGACATGCAAAGAAAAACAAAGAAAGAGCAGACCCGCTCTGATACCACTGATCCGGATTTATGCAGGAACGCAAAAAAATATAGAAATAACCATGAACATAGAGATGCAGCGGAAATAATGCTTCATTTCATTAATATCAAATAACAGAAATATGCTTACAGGCATAATGGAAATAAAATAGCTAGGGTGCTGGTAGCGAATCTCTGAGAAGAGATGTGATGGCTACAGACCTCTGAACTGTGTTACAATGAGGCTCGAGGGCCTATTTATTTTTGAGAAACAATGTAGAATCTGAAACGTCCAAAAACCTAACCGTAGGAGATGAGGCGCCAAAACTGTGGGCGCCCGTTTGGGTAAATTGGTGGTTCAACTTCCCGGGGGCATAACTTTGGCACCCGATCTCCGCTTTGACGCGCCAATAGCTCGCAGAAAGATCTATCCGAGGACTTCAATTTTTGAACGAGCAACATCGGTCCATGGAACCATGTCAAGCTCTCCGTTTTCCCAAATATGTCGTTTAGGCCTCAAAACGGCTCCTAAGTTCAGGACCCGAAAATCGCTAAAATAGTAAGCCATGCACCCTGAAATTGAAAGAACTCCGAGATCGTGGTTAAAATGGAACAGGTGGGTGGCCACTGGCTTATCCACCTGGATCATTAAGCCCCCAAAACGGCTCCGAGAGTGGAGGACCCGAAAACCTGCTAAAAATAGTAAGTTGTGATGAATGTGAAAAGCTGCAAGAATTGATGGTGCTGGTCCAAATGGAATAGTTGGGTGGCCACCGATATCCACCTAGATCATGTACATAATGGCTTGACAGTTGAAAGAGAAGAAGGTGACTTGTCACCTACACCAGAGACTGAGGATTGACTAAACACATTGTATGCCAATGCTAGCAAAGTAGTGTCTGGTACAGATGTTGTGCCTAGAGGGGAGGATAATGGTGCAAAAAAGCAGTATAGGAATAGATGTGATGATGAAGAGGTTGAGTGTGGTGCTGAGGCAGGAGGAGAACATGATGCTGATGGAGATTATGAGGGGGAAGAGAGTCCTTGAAGATCGACTGAGGATAGTGATAATGCTTCTGAAGCTGGTGATTTTCATGATGATGATGCCAAATCTATCTCATGGTGCGCCTATGTGACCTCATGGTGTAGAGGACACAGAGGAGGTAGTGAAAGTGAAGAAATCTGTTGCAAAAGGTAGTGCAACACATATAATAGGGGACACTGATGGTAGTGCTAGAGATAATATTGCAAACACTAATGTGAAACAACAAACTCTGGGTGGTAAAGGTGAGGAAAATTTAATAATGGGAACATAAATCTCTACCAGGGGTAGAATGAAAAAAAGTGAGAATTCCATCAAGGGAGATGGTGTTCATGAAACTGACCAAAATGGGCATAAAAGTGAGGGTGGAAAATTGCATCCCACCACACTTGCTACTGATGGGATTCATGGTACAACCATGCAGGTTGGTCGCATTGAAAAGTTAGATGACTCAAATGATGTGCTTGTAGTTACAATAGAGTCAAGTTCAGGATGATTGGCTTTGTACCATGTGTCAGGTTAGAATACTTATCCCATGTATGGGAAACACTCACAGCTTCAAGAGACTTAAAACTTATTAGAATAATTTGGCTTTAACAAGCAGTGTAGTATTGAGAATTTTAAGTTTGTTTTTACCTCTTCTATTGTTTATGTCTCTGATTTTGAGATTAATGTGGTCTTCTTGGTAGTGGAGGGTGCACTGCATTTAAGGCCTGCGCAAATGTTTGGTGAGAGTAGGCCCAAACCTTCCATAAAAGATAGGGTGGGGCCTTTAGTAGAGGTATGGTTCTAGAATTGTCTATGTTGTTGTTTTAAAATTTATAAATACATAGAGGAAATAGGATGCAATACATCATTGATTAAAATACACTACTACGAAGCTTAACAAAACTCAAATATAAGTATTGCATCTGTTCTAATTTTAACACAACTGATTGTTGGTGAAATACCTCTATCCTCCCATCTTATGTTTCATTCATTTGACATGCTATATAAATTATGATGATTCACAACAAAAATAATTTATGAGCTATTATCTTGCCATGTTGATTTCATACGGCTCTTAATGGTGGGAATGCTTTATGATCTCTTGATTGTTATAAATTTACAATGCATGGAAGTTGACTTCATTATGATTTATATGTTTGTAGTATACCACAGCATATTTATGGTTGGATGTGGAGTGAATTACATCATTGTTTTTGCTTGCAATTTTGTGGTTTTCAATAATTTATTTGGTTTGAGAGATGAAAGGTGCAATCCCAAGAGAGTTATTGCTTGAAAGTCACTGTCATTTTTGTCTGTTAACCTTTTTTTTTTGTTTCTCGTGAGCTAAAAAAATTGTTATGTATGTGAACCCTTGTTAAAACTTGTATATGTATATGCACTTGTGTAACTAGACTTTGTCACACAATGTTGGACAAGAAACTGAGAGATGACATATTGGCTTAAGAATGGAAGGTAGGGCCATTGATTTGAGATATCTTGAAGAAGGAGCTGTACATAACAGCTTGAAATTTGAAAGAGAAGGTGAGTTCTCAGCTACACCAGAGATTGGGGATTGACAAAACACATTGTATGCCAATGCTAGAAATGTAGTGTTTGGTACAGATGATGTGCCTGGAGAGTAGGATAATGGTGCAAATAGGCAATATAGTAATAGGCATGAAGATGAAGAGGTTGAGTGTGGTGTTGAGGTAGGAGGAGAACATGATGCTGATGCAGATGATGAGCGGGAAAAAATTCCTCAAAGAGCAACTGAGGATAGTGAGAATGCTTTTGAAGCCAGTGATTTTCATGATGATGATGCCAAATCTATCTCACATAGTAGTTATATAAGCTTTGAGAGGCCAACCGTAGATGAGGATTCTGAATGTTCAAATTATAAGTGACAATGGTTGCCTGGTGTTGAGGGGAGGGTTGCAAACAATGTCTAATTTACTCTTGATACTTAGAGAAATACAAGTGTGCTCTACATGAAAAAATTGTTTTCTTAAAGCTACCTCAATGACTTCCAAAAAATATACAATTGATCCCTAGCCAAGGACATGAATTGTACCATGTTGCAAATCAAGTGCTTGTGTTCCATAATAATCCAACCGAATTCTTGGAGCAGTAATGATTTTAGGTCCCTTTTCCAAAGAGCTCCCAATCATAATTCTTTTAATATGAAAACAAATGATTTCCCTTAAAGAGAGCTGGTTGCCCCATACTGAAGGTATGCGCCCATAATAATGAATACAACAAGGGAATATAGTGAAAAATAGTTTCACTTCCAGGCTTTCTGCTACCAAGACAAATACCCAGAATGGACCTTTTCCTAATGCAGCAAGTCTCTTTACCAACTTCCATTCACTTCTTACGGAAGCTCAAACATATTTAACAATCACAAATAATGGTTTCCCCTAGAATATGTACAAGAAATTCAGAGATTGTCTAGAACAAACTAGTAAAAAATGAATCTAGAGCGAGGAAAAGTGGCTATCATGAGTCATGGATACTTATAGATGGGGGTGTTGCTGCCTAGTATTATGCTTAAAGTGCTCTATAGAAGTGAGGAGGTTGAAAGTTTTAGTTTTACCTGTTGCTGCATATGTGTTCTCCCACAGAAGAGGTGCAACAATGATGAGCAAATTTTCACTAGCAGATCTGTAGCAACCTCAGATTCTGTGCAGCCTTGGTTTGCTGCGAGGTTCAGGTGGCACAATTAGAATTTATTTTCTAGTTTAGGAAGGAGCTCACTATTTTGTATTTAGCAAGTGTTCTTTAATTTTTTTTAGGGCATAGTTTCTAAGTTTCGACAAAGTGCATGAGCTAGAGGATGTTCCAAATTCAGCTAGGTGTCGGTTCCTAGGAAAATATATCATGTATGCCTAGGAACACCTTTTTAGGTAGCCAATTGTAAGAATTTTTGTTCCTAATATAGGTGCACCACAGGGATGGTCTGTTTTTGTAATTCCCTAGAATTTTATTCTCTTATAAAAGAAAGATAGGGTAGGGGTGTTGTTTATTAGTTTTGAGCTATTGATTTGTAATCATATTCTTCTTCCCATCAATTAAGATATGAGAAATTGTGTGTAGCTAATTTTATATGCTACTTGTAATTCTAGAACTTTGATTATTCAAATTTAGTACATTATAGTGTGCTATTTCGAAGCTTTTTGTTTGTGTTTTTCAGACTTATGTGTTTATAGATCTAGGACTGTGTTTTCTGCTACGTGGATAGGAAGCTAAGTTCTCAGTTTCCTAGTGGTTAGGGTTTCATTTTAGGAGTGCAGCATTGCATACCATGTTATGAAAATTTAACATGGTATCAAAGCGTATTTTCTGAGATTTTCCAATATGTATACGGAATGGAATACTACCTGTGAGAGGGATTTGTTGGAGGTTCTCAATGTCTATGATGCCCCAACTTCAACAATTGAAGTTAAATTGTACTTGAGATAGGTTTTAGTGCCTGTGAGAGGGTTATGGGTGAGATGCTTGTGAAATCCCAATGAATGAAACATTTTTTATGACTAGGATAGTTGATTTTCACCCATGATAGGTTGCTGGTATGATTTTTACCCCTCTTGGATGATTTGTTTGGTTGAGGTGTGTTCCATGAGTTATATATATGACTAGTCGCTAGTCTTGGTCTCATAGTGTGATTGTCTAGTGTGTGCATCCAACTTTACACCTTGGAAGTGCATTCTACAGATGCTCTTAGAGGAGGTTGATCTATGTT
Source organism: Pinus albicaulis (assembly GCA_034641835.2). Taxonomy (NCBI): domain Eukaryota; kingdom Viridiplantae; phylum Streptophyta; class Pinopsida; order Pinales; family Pinaceae; genus Pinus; species Pinus albicaulis. The sequence goes on from CM076582.1 coordinate 722,046,603, forward strand.
GTTTTGTGGAGGCTAAGGTTACAACTCCTACCAACCCTATGTAGTTGGGTTAATACACTAAGAAGATGACCAACTAAAGATTTCTTGATTTTGTGAAAGATCATTTGATCCTCACATTTTGAAGAACTCGGTTCCATATGATACCTTGATCACTCTATATGATAGTGTGAAATTGTATTGTTTCCTCGAAATTGCTTCCAAACTTGTAGTTCTTTCCAAAAATACCTAGGGTTATATTTTGATTTCATTGGAAACTTTTATTGTTCATTTTTCACAAATTCACTCTCTTTTGGATTTATTAACAACATTGCAAAATTCTCAATGCTTTGGTCTTTTTTGTATGGTGCTCTTGCCTTATTAAAATTCTCATCCAACCATGGATTCACTAGAATAATATTAGAGAATTGACTGGAGTTCAATTCAGCATCTACATAACAGATGGGTGGGTTGAATTCTTTTGCTGTTGACAGCTCTAACCTAGTGAACACGTCAATGGGTGGAGTGGTGGTTAGTGACTTGATGCAGTCAAATTTATCTCAAATTGTGATAGATTTAAAAGTTGATTTTGTTGTATGGTTAAAGCAGGTATTTGATGTACAAAGAATACATTAGGATGTGAGGTTGTGGAGCATTCTTACTAGAGTGTGAAGCATGAGCCTCTAGAGCACCATTTCACAACGATTTTATGAGAAACAGTGCTCCAGGTGCTCCTACTATACACTCCAACAACACTGGTCCACAACCTCACATCATAATATATTCTTTGTACATCAAATACCCATTTCAACCATACAACAAAATCATCTTCTGCATCTATCACAAATTAAGATATAAAGTTGATATTTACACATACACATTCAAAAAAAACATGCAAAATCTCTACATAGTTATGAAGTTTTAAGCATGTCATATTAGTGGATTAATCATGGACTTTAAACTGTTAGTACTACATAGATAATATTTTTGATATTGTAGTTACAAACTACACACGTAAACTAGAACTAGATAATAGGAAGAGTAAACAATGATTTTATGAAATGAAGTAGGGCATCATGCCCAAAATTTTATCTTTACGAAATAGATCATAATGACCAAACAGTCATGTTTATGAAATAGGCCATGTGTCCACTTTCCAAAATAGAGATATTATATTACAAAATAGAAACTGAAAGTATGAAAATTGAAATATTTAATATCATAATAAAAGAAATGAAAATAGAGAATTATTGCAATAAGATAATATAATTTTGTTAATATCCAACAAATGATCAATCTAGTATCTAATATTCCTTCCTGTTAGCACTACCACGAGAATACACATGGATGTGGATGTGGAGGTAATTGCAAAGATGAAGTTTTACCTGAACCTCATGTTGTTGTAGTCTTTGTTGGGCTGAACATGGAAGTAGGCTAGGGTGGCATTTCAACATGATGATGATCATCAAAAGGTGCAATATTCAAGTTCTCCAAGGCCAATACTCCAACTTTCAAATTTTCCTCCTATGGATAAATATCCCAATTGTTACATATGCTTTATCAATCTTTGCCTCTTATGGACAACTACAAGTTGTAATGCACACAGACCAAGCTCTCTGTCGGGTATAGATTCAAGGTGTTTTTTGTTGAATTGTATGAAAATGTAGGTGGTCCAACATTTATTTGTGGAAGAAGTGTTCACTACCTGTGGAAGCACCCCATTTTTCCAAATGCTACACCTTTGGAGTAGAAACATCATACATGTTCCTCCACTGGAGTGAATTTGTCATCTTCCATTATATATAAATTGATAGGCATAACCAAATAATCCTTTGGAATTAATGTAGGTACTCAAATTTTGTTGTATTATATCACACTCATCAATGACAAGCTTGTTTAAGGCTTGTATTTGACCACTCTAAACTTATGGACCCATTTGCAGTTTTCTCTTCACCCTACAAATAGGCACTGAGGCTTTCAACCATGATGTAGAATAGTATTTTGGTGTAACAATGTATGTTAAAGCATAGACTGGAGTATTTATCTTTGTTGAATTTTTTTCGACTTCTAATCAAATACAGTCACAGAAGTTCACATCTCTAGGTTCAACAATGTCCTTAATTTGTCCTATTATGGTGTTCTCTTGCTCATGCAATTCCCCAGTCACTGATTGATCTCAATCTACAAATCGAGTCATGTTAGATTTGATGAATTGAAAAACATATTAATCTGTGACCAAAAACTAGGATAAAAAATGATATCTTACACTACAAAATAACTATCTCTATTTTTTGTATTCTGTATCCTCAAGTTCTCCCATAAATCACTCACCATCGTATTAGCCAATGCTCATCTTATCTTCAACAAGCACTTAAAGGTGAGCTAATGGCTACCAAATGTAGTCCTTGCGAGCTTAAGTAATTGTAACTTAGAGTGAATTTGGTAAATATAGTGGACAACAATATGCCTTGTGATGAATTTGATGATGGACTTCCATTACTTCTACAAGGTATTGATCGGGTCATACTCTTTGTGCTTAACAATATTATGTATTAAAATATTCAACACGTGCAACAAACAATTAGAGTGAAAATGCGAGGATGTGCATGCTCAATGGTTTTCCTGATACTTTACAATTAGCTACATTATATTTAATGATTTGTGTCATATTGGATGGCCCTATATCATTATTACTTTTCGGTAAGAGGTATGCAATGCTCCCAAAAGATGGTACAAATGATGAGGAGTGTATGCACATAGAAGCGTTCATTTATGCTTCCTAGGTATAATGTATTTTCACATATTCTTCTGTATAGACAAAATGACCCGAATATGTTATCATATATGGTTTTATCAGAATTTACTAGGGTGTAATTATTTATACACTAGTTTCAGGTAAAATTTTTTTATTTCAAAATTGGTTTATACTTTCCTTCATATATTATCTTTTTTGTTATTTCTTGAATAACTTGCAGAGCATTATGAATTGGTTAACAGTCTAATAATAGGATGATTAGGTCGGGACCAAGATTTGGTTACCATCTTTTCACCCCTATCTTTGTTTGTTGCCGTTTTGACATTAATTTCTTTTAAAATGTCACGCATTATGTAAGCTTTTCTTTATTCCATATGGCCACAAAGTCTCATAGAATGTTAAATAAAAGATATCTATGTAATGACTTGCCGCTTAAATTCTTCTAAGAGCTTAAACGTGCAAATGGTGCGTCCATTACTCTGGTTAGAATGATTTGGCTTTTCAGTGATTTTTTTTGGATTCTAGAATTGCATATTGAGATGCAATTGAGATAGCAAAGAATGTTAAATTAACTCATCATATCAAACCGTGACACCTTAGAAAAATAATTAATGTAAAAATGTCTATGGAAAATACTGTCATTTGGAATATTTGTCAAGTTAATGTGCTTTATATTGCAAAGTTTACATTCATAATATCATATTACTTTACACAATTACTATTGGAATGTCGAGAGGTTTCTAAAGGAATATTCAATTGAAAATTTGTTTGTTCATGTCACATCAAGCAGGGGGAAAGAGATGCCTTAATTCAGAGCTTTGTCATGCCCTTGTTGGACCACTTGTGTCCTTACTTGTTGTTGGGAGAAAGGTTGTTTATTTTCCATAGGGTCACAATAAGCAGGTGAGGTGGTTGCTCACTAATTTTTAATTTGCAATCTTCTTTTGGATACAAATGACTGAAAATAATGAATGCTTATCTTCTTTCATCATAAAATGTGAAGCCAGTATTTTGAAATTTTAATGTTACGTAATGAAACTGATCATAATCAATGTGATTTTAGGTAGCTGCTTCAACAAACAAGGAATTTAATTCTCATATATCCAATTATCCGAATCTTCTAACTAAATTAATTTTCCAACTTCACAGTGTAACAATGCATGTCGGTTCTCTACATTTCATCCGTGCTTTGGCTGTGAACACTTTTATTCATATTGTTATATATACAAGATTTAAAATTTAATAAACACCTTATTGAATTCCAGGCAGATGTGGAAACAAATGAAGTACATGCTCAAATGAAATTGCAACCTCTTAATGTTGTAAGAAATTTTCAGTTTCATTATTTGCGCTTTTTCGTAATTGCCAATTTTGGTGAGAAATGCTTTGGTAGTAGTTCCATTTGTGCAGGGAACTAAAAATTGATATTATTGTGCAACAAGAGAAAAAATATTGTTATTTTGGTTCTGACCTCAACACACCAAGAAAGAAACCGAATAATTACTTTTGTAAAACGTTAACTACAAGTAACACTAGCACCGATGAGAAGTTTTATGTGCCACGTCGCACTGTGGAAAAAGTTTTTCCTCCACTTGTGCAGTTCTTATTTTCCCATAGTTTTTGTTCTATTTGTGATTTAATATATAAGTGCTTAGACTTTTAGACCTTTTTTAAGAGAAGGCTGCATTCTTTAAAGGAACAAAAGGTAAGGGTATTTTTCATATTTGTCTCTTATTAAGTTTTGATTGTTTTGGGCAGGATTTCACTTAGCAACCACCTTCCCAGGAACTGATAGCCAGGGATATTCATAACAATGAATGGAAATTTCGACATATTTTTCGAGGTAAGTTATAGAAATTATTTGAATTTGTTTTTGGAATAAAAGTGGATAGTGAACATGTAATTATGTACAGTTTCTTTTGATACTATTATATCATTGCAGTGCATTTGTAAATGTATACATGTTGTGCATATATCAAACTTGTTACCACATTTGAGGACGTAAGTGGTAGATATATTTTAAAATTCTTGTTAATGGTGTTAGTATCTACCTGTGGGTCTAAAAGGGTATTTGATATAGTTAGTCCCCAGTTACTTTACCTTTGAATGTGGAGCTAACATGTTTAGTTTTTCTATGGATATAATTTGTTGGCTTTTGGAAATTTGATTCTTTTTTCCCTCAATAGTACGTTGAAAATTGAAGATTGTTATATTGAAGCTTTATTCCCAGTAAGTATCACAATTTACAAAGTCTTTTGTTATTCTCTTTTAGTTTCTTGTTGTAATCGTATGTCATCAATACTTTGTTCCACCCATTAGATTTATATTGACAAGTTTAATTGTTGAAGTGTCATTGCTTCTTAAAGATAACTAGAGGAAACGATACAACTACAAAAGTGGAGCATGAGACATTCTTAGTAGAAATTGCTAGCGATGATGTGTTTGATTATGTTGGATAAAATCAAAATTGCAATGTACCATAAGCATGGGAATTCAAAATATTGGGATAAAAATATGTGCTTCTATTTGCATTTATTACTTTAGTTGGAGATAACATTTCATCAACAAATGTTGTACATTGAGAACAAAGTAGGTACAAAATTTATTCTATGGTAACGTTTTATTTTCTTTGTTTATACAAGTTATTTGGCCAGATAGTGGCCACTATTTCCCAATTGAAGAAAACTTGCTCGAGTTTCTTGCTTTTATGGGGAAAATGGCATTAAAAATATTGCTTATGTTGAGGTATATATTGTATAAATCCTTTATAAGCTACTTTAGTTTATATTCCAGTGTTCATCGACTTTCATGTCTTATAATTTGCATTGTATCCCTTTGTTTTTGTAGAAAATGAAGTTAGTATTGATGGTAAGAAGCAAGAATTGAAGAAAGAGGAGAGCAATAAAAATAAAGCGACAAAATGAAAATTAAAGAGAGAGATAAGATAATTGGTCTAGTGGTACTTGTAGAGACAATATCCTACATAAGACACACACATAGAGACTAATGGTCAAGTCTTTAGAGTTGGTGAATTCACTTGCAATGTCTTGGCAACATAATGATAATGTTTTGAAGTGATGAAACAATATTTCATAAATAGATTGTACTTCAACCAATATTTAGTTGAAAACTCATATTGTCGTGCTTGACATTTTATATAATATAATTTGTGGTTGGAATTATTTATAGTTGCACTTGATATTACTTAATATTGTAATGAACATATGTAACTTTGCGTTTTCATATTAGATGAACATGTACACTGTATGAATTTTTTTTTTAGTTGAAAAATAATACTAATTAATAATAAACACATAAAATCAATCTAAAACTACTAGATAGGTAACTAGTTTATGTTTATTAATGATGAACACAAATAAAATGAATATATGACTAAATTAGTTGCTTATGATGATTGTTAATGAAAGTAAATGAAATGAATATAAACTATTAAAGTAGTCATTTATATAATGAATATTAAACCACCAAAAAAAGAAAAATGACTACTGTAAATGATAATTTTTTTATTACAAATGACGACTAAATTTTGCATATATACGATTGTTAGTAGCTAATTTACAATATCTTATAACACGATTAAAATTTAGTCATATTTCTTTGGTCATTAATTGGTTTCAAACGATGACTAAAATTTGCATATATATGACTATTAGTAGCTAATTTACAGTATCTTATAACACGACCAACATTTTGGTCATTTTTCTTTGGTCATTAATTTGTTTTCTCATGTGATCATTTAGTAATATATTTTATTGTATATTTGGTCATTAATTGTGACAATTAATGACCAAATCAATGATTGAATCAATGACCAAATCAATGACTAAATTAATTACCAAATCAATGACTAAATCAATGACCAAATATACTACTAGACAACAAAATTGAGAAAACCAGTTAATGACTAAACTAAAAACAACTAAAAGTTGGTCGCATTATAAGATATTGTAAATTAGCTACTATTGGTCACCGACCAAAAAATAGTTTGTTTATATGCAAATTTCAGTTGTTTTTTTAGTAACTATTTATCCATTTTGTACTAGTGCTGGTAGGCCATATCTTTTTCTAGATGAGATTGGATGGATCTAGGTTCTGTTGTTGTAAGAGGTTGTAAGCTTCCTTGGTGGAGTAATTTCCACTTGGCGTGTGACCCCATTGAAGGATATTAGGTCCTGGTTGGGCTCTGATTTTTCATTTAGTTATTAGTTCCTCCCAAATGTCTTTGTGATTTTCATTGTTACAATATTCTTGCCATCTATTAGTGTGAATCCAGTTCCTGTATCCCTAAATTGTATCATTCCTCCAGAAACCCTATACACATTTCTGCTGCCATTCCTGTAATGCTGTGCTCCACAGGGGTCTAGGAAATATTGAGGAGATACTAGGTAGTTTCTGCCAGGAATCCTCCCAAAATCTGGCTTGAGAACTACTGCGCAGCTTCGAAAAGCTATCGGTTTGTATCAGCTGTTTTTAGTTTCTGGCCGCTTTCCATATTTAGGATCCTCCTGGTTCTATGTTGAATCTGATAAGGTCCTCCTTGGGCCAATTGCTAGCATATTTAGCAGCCTACAGGTTATCCCAAGGTGTGTGAGGGTTGGAGACCCATTTCCACCAGATACTTGCTTCGATGATACTATTGCTGTGCTCTGGGTCTCGCAACCCTATCCCCCCATGACCTTTTAGCGTGCATACTTCTTTCTAGTTGACTAATGCCCATTCATTTTTCTCTTTGGTTCCTCCACATAGGAAATTGCTTTTTAGTTTGCGCATAGCTTTGAGGACCCATTTTGGGGGTGCGAGTACAAAGAAGAGGTAGATGGGGAGAGACTGAAGAACTGCTTTGATGAGAACCATGTGACCCACTGTATTGAGAGAGAGATGGGTCCAGTTGGATAACCTGGTTTTCATTATGTCCAACAACGCTCGCCATGAGGAATTATTAATGGCTGTAGCTGTGAGAGGGGCCCCAAGGTATTTGGAAGGAAAGGAGGTTATGGAGAAGCCTCATATGAGGGTGATATTGTGTTGGGTGATAGGGGGAGTATGAAAGAAGAATATTTGAGATTTGTTAGGGTTGAACTCTGTGCTAGAAGCTTCAGAGAAATAGTCTAATAGAGAATTAAGGGAATGGGCTTCCTAGACCAAGGGGTGTCCCATGATCATATTATCGTCCAAAAACTGTTGATGAGAAGTGGTGAGAAGATTGTGAAGGGGTATGCCTTGCAGGGTGCCTGATTGGATAGAGATTTTGAGCAGACGACCCAACCCTTCAGCCATAATAATGAAAATGAAGGGCGAAATTCGATCTCCTTGTTTGATACCTCTTGAGGGATTGAAGGTTGTTGAAGGTATACCATTGACCAAGATGGAAAGAAAAGGGGAGTTTATAAGGCTCATTATCCATCTCACCCAGGTGTGGCTGAAGCCAAAGGATAAAAGGACTTGTTTTATGTAGTCCCAATTGATTTTGTCAAAAGCCTTGGATAGATCGATTTTGAGAAGCATACTAGGTTTTTTGGTGGTTTTGAGAGAATGAATGACCTCATGGGTTAAAATGATTCCATCAAGGATTTTTCGTCCTTCTACATATCCTGTTTGCTCTGGGGAAATGATCAAGTGAAGGAGCTGATTTAGTCTATTATCAATCACTTTGGAAATTATCTTATACATGACATTGCCGAGTGCTATGGGTCTATACTTACTTGGCATTGAAACATTGTCTTCTTTTAGTATGAGAGTGAGGAAGGTGGCATTGAGAGATGGAAGGAGCCAATGAGTGATGCCATATTCCTCAAAAACACCCCAAAAATCTTCTTTGATGGTGTCCAAAAAGAAGTTGAAGAATTTGGTGGTGAATCCGTCAGGGCTAAGAGCTTTCCCTTCCTTCAGTTGCAAGATTTCTTGTTCCACCTCAACAAGAGTGGTGGCTTTAAGCAACATCCAGTTGTGTTCTTCCATGACCCATTTAGGTATATGTTAGGTGATGTTTCCTATAGCCTCATGCCTCTGATGATTGGGTTCTTGGAGAATTTCTTTGAAGTGGTTGCACAGCTCCTCCATGATATCCTCTTTCTTTTCCAATTGTTCTCCATTTTGATTTTTGAGAACTGTGATTATATTATGCATCATGTGCTGAATGGTGGAGCGAAGGGAAAAATTTGTGTTTATTTCTCCATCTTTGAGCCAGCAGATCCTAGATTTTTGTTTCCATAAGATCTCTTCCTGGCTTCTTCTCTCTTCCATCTGGGTTGTTAATATTTTCTTTTTGTTCTCTGAATTTGCCGAGAGACCTTCTGAGATGATTGTTTGTTGAATCTTCTTAATTTTCTCTTCCATATCTCTTTGATCTTTGAATATATTGTTGAAGGTGGTTTTGTTCCACACCTTCAGTTTCCCTTTGAGCGTCTTCAACTTTGTCTAGAACTGATAAATTTTTGTTCCTTGAGGTGGTGAAAGGGAGGATCACTAGTCGGAGAAAATTTACTTAAACCCTGGATGTCTGAGGTAGCAATGTTCAAAGTGGAATGGTTTGGGCATAGTCGCACCTGGTATTAACTATTGTAGTTGTATCGACCAGTGGTCAGAGCATGCAACTGTAATAATGGTGGCTACAAGATCACCCCCTAGATGTATGAAGTCTTCCGTGATGAGAAACTGGTACAGTCTGGAGGCGATTTGATGGATACCTCCTCTTCTATTGTTCTAGGTGAAGATTCCATTAGAAGTTTGAAGATCTATGAGGTGATTGTCTTGGATGAAGTTCTTGAATCCATTGTTGTCCATGATTAGATGTTGCCTTCGTCCCTTTTCTTCCTGTAGATTTTTTATCATATTGAAATCTCCTCGAAGCAACTACAGTAGTAGAGATCTCTGTTTATTGAGCTCAACAATGTTTTCCAGAAGCTCAGTTTTCTGCTGGAGATTCTGGGGAAAGTAGACGTTCGTTAGCAAGCCATGGATGGTCGTTTCAATCAAGTGAAAGTTTGCTTGAATGAAATTCCTATTGGCATGATAGTTCTCTAAGGTGATGATGTGGTAGTTCCAAATGATTTCCAACCCTCCTGAAGCTTCATTGGAATCTACTGCTATTTTTTTTCATCTTTTCCATATCCTTTTGAAGATTTTTTCCAGAGTGGAGCTGGAGCATTTGGTTTCTTGCATGTAGAAAATTGTAGGGCGTTCCTCAATGATTATTTTCTTGATGATCTTGTGCTTGGTGGGGCTGTTGAGCCCTCTGATATTCCATGAGATGATATTCATTTAGGGGGGTTGGGATAGTAAGCATAGAATCGGGTTAACTTGGGGAATCTCCCAGAATATACCATTTCTTTTCCCATTTATATTGTTCTTTGTAGCACTATTTTCTAGCCTCTTTTGTGGGATTATTTCATGAAGTATTTTGTATTCATGAGAATACCACCTTGAATTCCCAGAGAGGGGAGTTGTTGTGCTCAAGTGAGGATTTATTCTAGCTTCTGGATCTACTGCTCGGGTATTGAGAGAAATTCCTTCTTATTTCAAGCATCCTCTAACCCTATGAGATCCAGGCCCTCAAGGTCAATGCTATCTGGCTCTTCATCCATGGCTTCTAGGATTGGATCCAACACCTGTCCTTTTCCCTTCGATGCAGAGTTGTCCCCTTCATGGATAGGGGTTTGGGTTTTCAGAAAGGCCTCAAGTTGGATCTTTTCCTGTTGTGCTTTGAGGTCTAGGGCTACTCCTACGAGGATCACCCTGCCTCTTTGGTAGGTTCGTTCTCATTTTACTCAGCTGATTTAGGGCTGCGAAGATATTGCTAGTCACAGGGCCTTTTTTGTTCTAGTTAGAGTTGGATCTCTTGTTGTGCCTTTTCTTGATTGCTACTTTCGTAAACCCTTCTGTTGCTTGGTCATTTGATTCATTATTAGCTGCCGTTTTTTGATTTAGGGGGAAGTCTCTGAATAGGTTCCCATGTTGGTGACACCTCTGGCATATGAAAGGAACATTTTCATAATCTACAGTTTGTATCCATTTAAAATCATCATGCAATAATATTACCTCACCAGGTAGCGACTCTGTTATGTTCATGTAGACAAAGATTCGTGTGTATGCTTTCTATTTATTGATCATTGTTTCCTCTGCTGTCTTGACGAATTCTCTTAGGGAATTACCTATGTCCCTTAGAGTTAGCTCATTCTAGTAGTCCCGGGGGAGGGAATATAGTTGGATCTAGACCGGGGGCCCATGTGAGATATTGCTTGTCTGGGTTGAAGCGTTCGGCCCAATGGCGAAGGAATAAGCCTACTGAGTTGAAGAAATATGGTCCTCCATCCATGATCCTATTTTTGTCTTCAATACGGGTGAATATCACATTGAAGAAGCCTTTGGCGCATAACTGAAGGTCGATGTGACCCTTGGGCTTCCATTTGGAAGCTATCCATCCTCGGAGGGCTTTTTCAATGGGCCAAAAACCCATTAAATTTCCTATCAATGCTTGATCCTTCATGAACTGTATTCTTTCATTGATGTGGTGTGTAGGGAACTCAATCATGGTTCTTTTGGTTTCCTTAGGAATGAAAGTGGCTGATGTGATATTTTCTACTTCTACTTCTGGTGTGGATGTATGTTGCGTTGTGGTAGTCACCCCTATTGTGTCATGAGGCTGGCCAGAGTTTTGTTTACTACTGATGTCAGCCCCTACCACCGCTCCTGTGGGAGGCTGGCCTGTGGTAGAGGGAGCAATAATCCCCCCAATGGTTTCTATCATAGGTGAGCCTCAAGGCTTGCTAAGAGTGTGATCGCGGCCTAAAGAGTTGGGAGGAGGTCTACCTGGGGCAACTTGCGCTTAAACCTCCAAACCCTAGGTCATGGCAGTCAGCCTGGTGCAAAGAATTTTCCTTCTCCTGCAACCCAATCGGGATTTCATTATTATCTAAGTGCAATTGTCTGATTTCTTTAATGAAATGAGAGGAATATGGATATACAATGTTTTTATTCACCACACTTGCATATATGCACTGGTTTCCTAAATGGCAGTAGTGTACTATAAATCTAAATAAGAAATTGAAAAGTTGAAGAGAGTTTAAAATACTGATTCACACCCCTCCCCCCCTCTTAGTATTTTTCCCAATAATTGGTCAATTGGTTTCAGAGTATGTCACTTAATTTGAAGCTTAACCGCTTGGAGTGGAACAGGGACGATGTGAAGGAAGCAAAAGAAGAAAGTATCTCAAATAAATAAATCCATTCCGGAGAGAAGTGAGAGTGATGCATCCAATTTCGTGGCAATATCTACATTTATAGTCAGGAAAAATATGTTGCAGAAGAACAAGGCAAGTCAGAAACAATGGAAAATAAAGGTATGTTTATGGTAAGTGATGATAACTATCATGAATGGAAGGAAACAATGAATTCTAAGTTAATGAATCTAAGATCTAATGTTTGGTATTTAGTATGCAATGGTCGCACTAAAAATCCTCCATCAAGTGAAGAATTACAATACAATAATGCATCTTTAAATGAAATATTTGGGAACATACCTGATTCAACATTAGAAAAGGTTATGCACTATGAAACTACAAAATTAGTATGGGATAAATTGCAGGTCATTCATGAAGGGAAAAAAAATGAAAATTGTTCATAAGAACCAATAGGTAATCATGTTTCTAAAGCAAATAATTTATCAAAAGATGAGTATGTTATGTCAGATGGAGTTACTGATTCAGAGGAAGACATGTTAGAAGAAGTTCTTAATATTATAAGAAAACTTAATTTTGTTTTGAAATGGATTACCAATATTAAGGATAAGTTGTAGGCATATGATAACAGGGATCATATAAAATAGCTAAATGTTGTAGTAGTATCTAAAAAATATTGTGAAAGTATTGAAGCTGAGATCGTCTCTCTAAGAGAAAATATTTAAAATTAAAACAAGTGAAATGAAGAGATACTTCAAGCATTTGAAGAACAAAATAATGCATTGAAGGAAGAGATTATCAAATTAAATTAGAAATTGGAAGAAGGAATGAGTAAGCAGTAGCTGGAAATGGAAGTTGAGGTAAACATTCTAAAAGATAAATTAGAAAAAGAATAAACACTTAATATTCCAAGACAATACTAATATTTTGGATAACGTTCTTAGTAGTCAAAGGTATCCTTCCATTAAATATGGTCTTGGTTTTCATGAAACCATAAAGGGATAATATAGCTCACAAGATTGTGCAAAGATCTTGAAGGATACAAAATCTGAAGAGATAAGAAGTCAACCATATCTATATCCATGAAAGATGAATTTTGAAAAGAAATCATTTTCTCCCAATAATAGAAACATTAATCGATTCTTTCCTATGATCAATAATGTTGAATGCTTTATATGTCATAATGATGGACATGCTGCAACCAATTGCAGAAGCACATTGTTTGAATCTCAAGCAAGTAGTCATTTCACAAGAAGATCATCATTTCTTATGTACTCAGTTTTCTTTAAGGGATATTGTTTTGCTTGCAACATATTTGGTCACAAAGATATTGATTGCAATAGAAGGAATATGAAATAGAAATATTATGATTCCTATGCTCCGTTTTCTGGTCATATAAGATGTTATTCTTGTAGCAAGTTTGGGCATGTAGCAAAATAATGCAGGAACAAATCAATGAACCTCCACAAACAACAAAACAAGCAATCAGATAAAAATATTTTTGTCAAAAGACCTGAGAAAGATGGATCCACCAACACTTCTCATAATAAACAAAAATAAGAAGATCAGATAAGGTGTGGCCTTGCTCTTTTCTCATTTGAATACGAAGATGAATGGTACATAGACATCAGATTCTCTCATCACATGAATGGAGATAAGAGCAATTTTGAATCTATCAAGAGAAACAAATATGGTAAATTTATTCTCAGAAATAATGCTCCAACAAAAGTTCTAGGAAAAGGTAAATCCAAACTTGATAATTATAGAAAAGAAACTGATCCATTCCTAGTTCAAAGGCTAAAGAAAAACATTCTAAGTGATGGAAAATTAGCTGAAAAATGACGTATAATTGTGTTTACATCAACTAAATGCAAGGTTATAGATGAAGAAATGGGAAATTTTATAGCACGGGGATACAAAAATCAAGATAAATTATATGTGCTAGTAAAGAAGAATTCACGCAGAAATGAGGAGGATAGTTCCTCTTCTTCAGATTTATAGTAAAATAAGATGGTTCCCATTGCAGTCAATTATTCTTAAAATAATACTTCTAATAGTGACTGCAAAAGTAATGTGAAGTATAATATAATCTCATGGAGAGAAGGTGATGATTATCAGGCCCTCAAAATAATTTGTGTAGAATATTAGGGGGAGCTATGCATATGTATAAATTGATAATGAGCCCCCATGTTGTTTTGATATTCATGTTGTATTACTGACATTACATCTAATGTAGTAACAGTGAACAAGAACATATAATGCAAACTCAGGGGGAGTTGTGGTAATGAAAGTTCAACATTTTACTTTCTTTACGAAAATATCATGAAGGATAGTCATGTATATACACACATTTTAATCTATACAGTCACATATGTTTCTTTGAGATAAAGAAATAGTGGGATAGACTCAAGGAGATTTTTTGATATACTTCAATTAGTTATTGTTTGAATGTCTGGTTCTAACATTGATTGGTTACAGTACATTTATGATGCTCAAATGTTACCTATAAATGATATTGGTTTATGATGGTTCATGAGTTGTTTATTTGGTTCGTTCGATGGATTTCTTGATTGATGAGTTGGATATGATCAGATTTGAAAGTGAAAAGTTGGAACAGGTTTAGGTGGAGCATTTTCTATTCTTTGAATAATGCATTGTTGTCATTATGATTTCTTGAGAATTCCTTGTTGAATAATGGTGTTCATGAAAAGTATATATCATTGGTGATACTGCTAAAGACACATTTGTTGCTGAAGTTTTGGATGATGACTATATATTGCTTAAGTTTCACTTAGTGAAGTTGATCATGCTATGCTACTACCATTTTGTCATCATTGATGCATGAGTTGCATATGGTGAAGTTATGGATGATGCTTTTATGTTGCTTGAAGATATGCATATGACATTGGTCAATGATGCTGCTAATCAAATTTGTGATGACAAAAGATTCTCTTTGTTTTCACACTTGGTGACAGTGCATGTATATGTTATCTATATGATACCTATGATATGTTGGTTCAGGATTGTGGCTCTTCATATGTAGTGCATGTTGATATTGATGATATGAGATCAAGGAGATGGGTTGCTAATAGAGCTTGTTTGCACAATCTTATGCTATGATTGGTTGATGATGATGAGTTCATACACATTGCTATCTCTATGTAATAGGTTATCAATTATGGATGATTATTTGAGTTCTAGTTGACTATGATAAGATAATTCTATTTGATGCTCTTGATGAAGTATATGTTATGGCCATTATTAATGTTCTCCTTTCCTTTGATGGATGCATGGAGATAATATGATGATGATTATGGTTCAAGAGATTAATATGGTTGCCTATATCTAGAAAAAGAATGATGATCTTAATGTATAAGGTAAAGATGATGAGTTACTAACAAGAATCTAATGCACTATCTTATGCTTGAAAGAATTGGTCATATATGTTCAGATTCTAGGTTTCTATATGGTGCATGATGGTTGATGATTACTATCATGGTCTTGCTACCCCATTATTGAAGTATCTAGTTTTGATTATAAATGTCATATATATTTCTTGATTTAAATGTCACGTATAGACCCATATTGTAAAAATTAGTCAAGTATGGACTCTTGGGGTTAGGTCATTTATGTATGTAATCCCATTATTTGGGAATTTGATGTAATGGTGAGTCAAATATGTAACCCCCTGTGTTGGGTGATTGATGTAAGCTTGAGCCCTTGGTGATAGAAAAGGTCATATTTGGTTGAGTCATAGAGTCATGTACTTCATTGAATATCTTCTAGAATATTCAACATATGCTCAGGGGGATCATGGTCAATATACAATCTTCATATTCAACAGATCAATCTTACAATGATCCTCTCTAAAAAGGGGAAGATAAGTCTTCATTCATCGTTGGTCCGATCCTTTGCCCTTAATTTCAAAGGGGGAGAGAAGATTGGTGTTTGAATTAGAATGCTTGATGAGAAGTCTTGGGAGAGAAATGTGTTATTTAGCTTGATGTGTTTACAAGTATTTATAGGTGGTGGTGACCAAACACCAAAGAGGTTGCCATCAAGTCCAAAGGGGGAGATTTTTGGAATTATGGTTAAGATGTTGTCCTTGATGAAAAACTACTTGATAAAGATGTCAAAATTATGGTAACATGATAATTATGCAGGCTAATACAAATCTAACAGAGATGATGGAAAAATGAATGTAAAGTTTAGAGACAAAGGTATCATAATGGTAAAATGTGAGATAGTATACGCGGGTCATATGAAGCAAGGTCGCGTACATACGTAGGTGTCACTGAATAGAAGTTGCATACAGAATCTGCACCACGTTATTTTGAATACCAGGGGTCTTTAAAATGGTATTGGCCCATAGTAATGAGCATGCCAACAAATATTTGATCCTGTCATATAATACCAATGGAATTACTAAGGGATTGGCCTAAGGTATTGGCTAAAGCCAAAACTATATAAGGAGATGGAGATCAAAGTGTTATGTGCGCAAGGGATGGATTGTTTATGAATGACTTGATCTGAAACAGGGTGTGCACTAAGGAGCAAGGAGAAGACTTAGATTTGAAAGATATGAAGTATGGTGACATATGTGATTGTTTTATTTACTTATCGAAAATGTATAACAATGATAGATGTGTGGTTGTGACGATCTTGTGATATGAATTAAGCAATTAATTTTGACAGTAAGGGTTGTGGACTGTGAAAAATATTTTTCTAGTGAAAGTATTCATATTTGTACGCAGGTATGTCTCAGGTTAGTCGCATACATATGCAGATATGCTTCTGGGTAGTCACATATATATTCTGCATATTGTTTTGAGTTTATGTAGATTTTTACACAATTGTTAATAATGGTAAGTGAGTATATACGTGGATGTGCTTTGTAAGTCACGTATACATCTTGGGGTTTGCGGTTGGGTTGTTGATGATGTTTGATTAGTTATGTTAGTTTTTTTTGTTGTCTGTTGATGATGTCTCTCTCATAATAATATGTGTTTGACAATACTTGTTGGGTTGATTTGGTTATGGAATGGAATGTTTACTAGTGATGATTCTACGGTGTGGTGATTTGTATTTGGTTCAATAATTTGTGATGGATTAAATATGTGATTCAGTGTGATAGTGATTCAGATTCAAGTGTCAATGATTTGAGATATTTACGCAGGTATTCTTTAATGGAAGAGCGTACATACGTGGGTATGATTTAGAAATGTAGAGTATACATTCTGACATATGTTTGATCAGGGTTTGCAGTGGCAAAATTTCGTTTCTGTGATGAAAAATATATGGTATGGTATACTTATGAGTGGTTGTGCATTGATTTGATCTGATATGGATTGGTTTGATCTATTTGCATTGGTTGAATAAGCTTCAACGATTGATTTGATGATTTAGTTTAGTGATCAGTTTCAGAATTTTTACTTCGTTTGGGATAATGATGGAAGTGGGTCCAGTCTGAAAATATGATGAAAAGTGGCTTACAGGTTTGATGTTTTGATTTAGGTGAATCTAGTATGAAATATTATAGAACGTGGTACATATAGGTGTTGATGGTTGGAGCCTTCAGTGAGGGAGTCCAAGATTCCTTCTAGTGGTAGCTGGTCAATTTGTTCAGCGAGTAGGAGCTCCCCTCGGGTGGGTGTCGGTAAACGAGATCAGGTGGTTGGAGCTCCCTTCCAATAGGAGCAAGAGAATGAGAGAAGGTTGTATCCTTCTACAGGTGGGTTCATGTGTACTAGTATGAGTCTATGTTAGTACAAATTGTTTTCCTTTATAATAAAAGAAGAAGATAGAGACGACGACATCGGTCGTTTTCTCCCACATTGGGTTTCCACCTAAAATCCCAGTGTTCATGTGTGTTGACAATCTATCTGTCCTTTACTACTCATGGTAGTTTTCTACTTAATGGTGATTTATTAAGTAATGATGCACTAGTTAAGGATGAACAATTAATGAAATAAATGATAAATTAGTATTCTGGATATACGTGGTTTGCGGTTACCACAGTCACATACATACACAGGTTTCTTGAATGATACTAGCGTACAAAAATCAAAATAAGAAATTGAAAATTTAAAGTGAGTTTAAAATAACCATGCGTTATTCGCCGATGACTCGCTCCTGCTCGGGGGAGCCTCTACAAGAATCGCAAATTCCTTCAGAAATATCCTACAGAAGTTCTGCAGCGTCTCAGGAGCACTCATAAGTGAGAGGAAAAGCGCAGTATATGGTTGGAATACAGAGCATCACACTATTGAGAAAATTGCCAACGATTTGGGCTTCACTGGCTTTGCAGATTGGGACAAAATGAAATACTTGGGCCTTCCAATTACGCTGGGATCCAACAGGAATCACCTTTGGGAGGATGTTATATCAAAATTTAAGAAGAAGATCGTTGTGTGGGGAGGTTTCTGGCTCACCACTGGAGGCAAACTCACGCTCATCAAAGCAGTCCTCTCAGCTTTGCCCACTTACCAGGTTGCTTTGATGCTGGCTCCAAAAGTAATCACAGATTAGATCTCCAGATTAATGCGCAACTTCTTGTGGAATGGCGGTCGTGGAAATTAGAGCAGATTCCATTTAATCAGCTGGGATACAGTGAAACGTCCTCTTGTGGAAGGTGGATTGCAAATTCGCGACCCTGTGCAGACCAATTTGGCGTTGGGTTGCAAAATTCTCTGGCAACTCATCAATGAGCCCAATCATCCTGTCAGTCAAATCTTTAAGATCAAATACCTCAAGAATCGGTCTTTAATTTCCTTCTCAGCGGAGAAAATTCCTAAAGGCACGCAGGCCTAGAAGGTGTGCAGCAGAGGTATCGGTTTTTTTAGAACCTATCTGTATAGAATTCCAGGGAACGGAAAAAGCATCAGGCTTTGGAGAGACAGCATAATGGGTCATCCTCCCCTTGCAGAAGCCAACGAACTTACTGAGTTAAGAGACTGGTTCCATGAGAAAGGTATTAGAAAACTTGAAGATATTTCGGCATGGGACACCAATGGAAATTGGTTGCGATGGATTTTTCCCAGGATTCCAGCGCATTTAATCTCTTAGTTAGATGCATTCAAAGACGCCATCTCTGACTTTGCACCGGTGCACAAAGACGAAGAAGACTTTTGGGGCTGGGGAAAGACCGGGGTTTATACTGCAAAACATGGATATTTCCAGATGCAAAGCAAGAAAGACTCGCCCTATCCGGAGGCTGTCTGGAATCAGATTTGGGACAGTTTCAACATTCCCAAAATCAACTTCTTCTTTTGGACCTTGTTCCATAATAAAATCCTAACAGGAGAAAACTTGTGCAAAAGAAACATTGCAGGTCCTCATCGTTGTGTCCTTTGCAAAGGAGCGCTGGAAACTTCAACCCACTTGTTTATTGACTGTGAATTCGCGAAGGAGGTTTGGTCTTTCTTCCTGGCTGGTTTGAACGTGCACCCTCCTTCCCATAGCTCGATAGCCTCCATGTTTCTCTTATGGAAATCTATCTTCCCTCATAACTTCGCCAACAAATCCCTTTGGCATAAGGTGTGGATGGCCGCACCCAAATATGTTTGTTGGAAGCTGTGGATTGCCCGGAACGAAATCATCTTCAACAATAAAGAATTGACAGCTGCTAAAGTGGCGGTTCAGGCCAAAACTCTCCTCTTAGAAACCTTGACACACTCCAATATCAAAGAGGATAACACTCTCCGAACAGAAGAAAGAACGTGGCTGGCTCCTTTCATTGGAAAAACCAGCCCTCCGGCAAACATACGTCCGATCTACAAGGAAAGCTGGCAGATTCGTGATTTTGAGGACAGATTTTCTCAGCGGTGGAAATCTTAGGGCAAGTGTACTGTTTTCTTTGACGGTGCCTCAAAAGGCAATCCGGGGAGGTCTGGAGCTGGTGGGGTGGTCTTCTTTCCGAATGGGAACAACGAAGAGTTCAGTTGGGGTCTTGGTCTGAAAACCAATAACCAAGCTGAAATCCTCAGCCTTTTGAAAGTCTGCGAAATAGCCAAAAAAGGAAATCCAAGCGAACTTGTTGTTTTTGGAGATTCTGAAGTGTTGATAAAAGCAATCGTCAGCAAGAATGGGCTCAAGGATCCGGTGCTCAACAAACATTTAGCAAGAGTCAATATAATTTTGGGAAATTTTCCCTCAGTAAATGTCTTCCACATACTCAGAGATCTAAACAAGAAAGCAGATAGATTGGCAAATATAGGCTGCACGCTACAAACCGGAATGATTAGCATAAATGCAGAAGCTCCGTTCATGGCTATCATCCCCTAAGTGGTTAATGGAGAACTTGTATGTTTTGGCTGTTTAGGCTCTGTCCAACCAGTAACTTATCAATAAAATAACCGTTTCAGTTATAATAATAATTACCGATTCGGACCCCCCCGCTATAGGTATTCCCCCCAACAATTTATCCCACTTTTAAATACTAAGTCTCACACTGTATGCCTTACTTCCGTAGAATTTTTATCAAACCATCACTTGATACAACTTTGATGAATGGAATTTTTTTCTTTTTTTTTCCTCCT
The DNA here is from genome assembly GCA_034641835.2 of Pinus albicaulis. NCBI lineage: Eukaryota > Viridiplantae > Streptophyta > Pinopsida > Pinales > Pinaceae > Pinus > Pinus albicaulis. The sequence goes on from CM076582.1 coordinate 722,067,068, forward strand.
TTCCACCTGTATCTTCAAAAGAGTGTCTATCCTACTTTGAATCACAAGACAAGACTTACCCCGTGACTCTTGAGAAAGTTGAAGGGTTAGGAGATATATGTTTGGAGGTAGGATGGCTTCTTTTCCATACACCAGAAAGTAAGGGGAAGTTTTCAAAGAAGGTTTAGGTGTAACACGACCAACCCATAGAGCATTCATCAAAGCATTGTGCTAGTTCCATTTTTTAGCGTAAATGGTTTTCTTGATAATATAGTTAGATCAGTTTTTTATTATTTATTTCCTTGATAATGTTACCATGTGGATAATATTTAGATGAATGTTTCAACAATTCCATTCTATAATGAAAAATCATAAAGTTTGAGTGACAAAAAATAAGTTGCATTATCGAAAACAAGTGATGTAAAATGTTGAACCTGGTAATGATATTCTGTCTAAGGAAATTGATGACTTCTTGATCATTCGATTGTTTGAAAGGCTTGACTTACGTCCCACGCAGATGTTATTACTCACTACTTTTTCTCGGGTTTAAGAGAGAACTCCTTTGAGGTAACCACAAACCTACTTCAAACTCTAGGATCTAAACTCCCTAGGGTTCAGAGAGGGCTCTCTCTTTAAAGTTTAACTTTGTTTTAATTTATGAATATTAG